>JASFAT010000939.1:0-434300 GCA_031353405.1 Baronia brevicornis | reverse complement strand
ATTAGGTATACAAATAAGTTTCCGCAGTTTTTTATAAAAAATTAGGAATTTATTGTAAAGGAAAAGTACATTACGTTTTATTCAAAGTATTTTCCATCATTTGCCACTACTTTTCCCCATCTTTCTGGCAACATTCGGATACCCCGTCGAAAAAACTCTTCATCTTTTGACGGGGTATCCGAATGTTGCCAGAAAGATGGGGAAAAGTAGTGGCAAATGATGGAAAATACTTTGAATAAAACGTAATGTACTTTTCCTTTACAATAAATTCCTAATTTTTTATAAAAAACTGCGGAAACTTATTTGTACACCTAATAAATTGGATTTATTACGTAGAATATTTCATTCGACTGATTGTATATTGTAATAATTGATGTTAAAAATATCTAAATCGCCTATAATCTCACTTTATAAATTCTTTTATTATATTCTAGCGCGGCAGAAGTATGAGACGGCAATGTGGAGGTTTCTGTGACAGCTATTTATTATCTATTCGATTCAATACGGTGTATATTAATTTTATTCGATACAATTATTAATAAATATACTTAACTGGAATTTTCACGGAATAACGGTATGCGGGGTGTAACGAATGTATTTTGTGACAACTATTTTTTATCTGTGCAACAATATGACGCATATTGATTGTATTCGATGCATTTATTCTGATTGACATGTGATTTGGAAAACTGATAAAAAGTTGTTACACGGCCCGCCCAAACCGTTATTATACCTACCGGGGGTGACGAGTACGAACACATGAAAAAAATACAAAATGGCGGAAAACAAGATGGCCGCCGTGCAAAGTTAAAATCGTCATTTATGGGCCGAAACGCCCGCTCAGCTTTGATCTATTAGACTAAAACTGAATTTGTTACAATATTACATTTGAATATGTATTATATTCATAACTAATATTAAATAAAAATAGCTATCTTTTTGTTGATAATCTCACTTGACAGAGTGTAAGGGTAGTAGTATGAATAATACTTCGGGGTTGTATCGGTCTGCAGCTCAAGGTACCTGTAACAAAAAGTACATATATCAGTGATCTATTCAGTAATGAATGAATATTCAGAACCGGCGTCTGAGTGGTAGCTTAGCTACCGCGCTTCGTACGGTGAGCGGCCGAGTTCCGGAGGCCCAACACCCTCCCACTTCCTCTACCCCTCCCATTCCCACTCCCATAATGACACTTTCCTTAAAGGTCGGCAACGCTTCCGCACCGCCTATGACGCTGCGGAAGTCTATGGGCGGCGTTGATCAGGTGCCTTCCATCAGGTGACACGCCTGCTCGTTTGCCTACCTATCACATAAAAAGAAAGTATGAAAATACATGGGCCATGACGTCTCACAACAATATTGGTAATGCGGTAGTTGCAGGTATTGGCTTATTTGACCGCAGAAGTACCCACACAGAATATCTCGACATGATTATTTCAGCGAGTGAGTGGTACAGAATACTGTGACTAGATTCCAGGATTGAGCCCGACGTGGCGGTTGACATTAAGGCGAAATTATTTTTAAAAAATAATATCCGCACTTTCCTACTTCGAAAAAGTTATAGTTTTTTATATCCTTTGTTTTTTTATTATTTATTTTTGAAAACAACCAGAAGAGAAGATGGGGAACTACCTCCATAAGTGAAAAAACGCCGAGATAGAATACCCGGTGCACCAGCCAAAAATTATGGGCGAGATTGAGGCACATCGACTTCGTTGGCTCGGTCACCTTGAGCGAATTGGCTAGGATAGGAGTGTGAAGAGGGCAGATTTGTGTCGACCCAAATATCGCCGGAGAGATCAGGTGGATGCTAGACTGCGCGAACTTCGTGCCAGATATTGGCAAGAATTAGCACGGGGCATGGAAAGATGGGGTTTCTCTGGTGGACAGAATTCGAAATGAAGAAATTCGCCGTAGAACCAGAGTCACCGACATTGCTCTTCAAGTTAGCAGACTGAAGTGGCAATGGGCTGGACACGTTTGTCGGAGAACCGACAATCGTCGGAGTAGACGAGTGCTGGAGTGGAGACCGCGACTCGGCAAACGCAGTATGGGACGCCCTCCTGCTAGATGGAGCGACGATCTGCGCAAGGCGGCTGGCAGAGACTGGATGCGTGTAGCCGAAGATCGGGCTAGGTGGCGCGCCTTGGGTGAGGCCTATGTCCAGCAGTGGACTGCCGCGGGCTGATATCGATATTGATGGAAAGATGGAGAACTCTCGTTACGGATGCCAAGATCTATTTTGGGTTACTGAGCCAGCGGAGGAAGTGAGTAAGTAAGTATTTTTGAAGACCTAATTCTACCACTGGATACCCTATACAAAGATTAACCTCATCTCTTTCCCGGATAAGACGAGAATCGAGAATTTATCGAGATGCATGCCTCAAATTTTCCTCCGCCCAACACCAAAGCTCATTCACAAAAACATGAACACACAAATATTTGGTCTATAAGCCGTGTGTGAATGAAAGGGTCGGTAGGGGAAGACCACGGAAAACATACCTTGACCAAATCGATGAAGTTTTTAAGAAATGCCAGGTCAAGAGTACCCTTAACCGGCGGGCTTGTGTGAGGAGAGTAATGCGTGTGGGGGAAGCAAGGAAAGTATGCAGAGATCGTAGCAGATGGAGATCTGTGGTCTCTGCCTACCCCTATGGGAGACAGGCTTAACGATATGTATGTATGTTACCAAGTTAAATAGAATTTAGTGTTAGTTAAACCAAGACCTGGCTCGAGAGTATACTTTTAATTCGAATTATTTCAGTTATATGTTTCCCCTAAAGCAAAGCAAAAGTTTTTAAAAAATGACAAAATAAACTTCAATAATGTATTATCTATATTTGACTCAAGGTTGCCAACCATTGCTGGCCGAATCTTTCTATCTGTAGTTGGCTAATATGAAAATATTATTTATTTATTTTCATTTCAGAGCGACCAGGACTTTCGAGCATCACGAACACGGCTTTTTGCGCGTCGTGCATGGCATGTCTGACTTGTCTTATGTGCTCCTGGTGTCAGGCCCTGTTTGGACTTGCCGGCGACGAAATAAGGGGGGGGGGGAATATGTATGTATGTATGTATGTACGTAAGCCGTATTCGACTATATTATATTTATTATATTCCGTATTAGATATAAATATGGTCGTATATGCCTTGTTTGAAAGTAGATGATAACGTTAAAAATCTAATCTTGCCACCGGTCACCCAATAGTTATTGAGCCCATATGAACAGTCCGTGTTTATCATCAGCTGTCGGACGACGATGCCGTATTCAAAGGCTTTGTAATGGAAATGCTCTTAGCCGCAGTTGCTTCACGGACTTACTAACACACACCGAGACTATGTCAGATATATTGATAAATATCTGACGTCAGTTACTACTATGCATGGCTGTTTTGTGGATGTTGGTTTATTTTGTAGAAGATTACTAGATTCTTATACAAATATAAACCATATTTATTTCACGAATAACCTAACGTAAGATTTAATGTACGGTTCCAAAGTTTAAATGAACAAAAATAATAAAAATTAACCACAATGACCGAAAAATGGTTACAGTTTGACCAAATTTCTAGGTTTTTCTTAAATGCCCATAATTTTCAAACTGCATGGGATAGATTTTTTTTCTGATTTTTCTCATGATGGTTACAATCAATCCTGTCACTCCGTTTCGGCTTGACGTTGAGTTCTGGGACACCCTGTATACACACACACACACACACACGCACGCACGCACGCACGCACACACACACACATACGCGCACCGTAGTGGACCGCCACTCATCCAGATGGTGGGGATGAAACTTTTCTTTACGGCGAGTTGTGGCAGGGCCAGATAATCAAGCCGATCGGTGAGATCTTGGTCATCGACGATTCTGACTGCCTGACTTTGTATGTGGTCAAATGGAAGAAGTTGATACTGGGGAGCCCCGGCCTAGATGTCTATTCAGTTTTCGTTTAATTCCAGTTTCACTTTACATATTGCGTTTCGCATTTTTCTGTCTTCTCGGTCCTTTGTCCAAGGTTATGTTTATAGTTAGTAATATATTAGGGAAGGGATTTATTTTATATATGATTAAAATGATTCATCATCATCATCAAGGCATTACAGCCGCGGGTGGGCCTAAGCCTGGTTCAGTAAATCTTTCCAGTCGGATCTTCGTTTAGCTTTTTCCCTCCCATATGGTTTGCCGTCGAGCAGGCGTTTGGGGTTAGCCTCGTCCATCCGTACCACGTGCCCACCCCAACGAAGGAAGGAACGAAGTCCATTAAAATGATTAGCTTGATTTGAAAAGTTTGTAAAATTAAATCAAATTCTTAGAATAAGTAAGATTGAGCTCCATCCTCCCTTGCGGCTCGTGGGATTCACTAGGACGAATTGAATATACCTAATTTGTCGAAAATGACGGCGACGCGGTTCGCCACCCGTCACGTCCTGATTCTCACGAGGGCGAAAAGCGACCAATTTGTCATTGGTCGCTTTTCGCCGTCTCACTGCGATGAATGGCAAAGGATGGAACTCTGTGGTCTCTGCCAACCCCTGCATATATATAGATAGGCGTGAATATATAAATAAAGCATATTTTATTGACCCATAATAATAATAAAGGATAATAAAAGATACCTAAGTAAATAATGCGTGAATTTTATCTTATCGATACGGAATGGGCATTGATTCGTGCCAGGTATGTATAATTTTCTTTTGTGGCGCCGATTCATTGAATTGTTAACAATAAAGTTAATAAGAAAATTGTAATAACAATTAATAATTTGACCTCCAAACGTTTCGCATTATATGACATTCCAACAAACATGGCGCATGAATCACAAATAAGCAATTGGTAAATAAACAAAGTACACCTGAATATAACTGATTTAAATCACAAAATCACTGATTCGATACATTGAATTTAATTGACTCAAAGTGGAAAGGCTAGCGCATCGGAATAAATATATGTATGGACGGCTTCCAGCTAGGGATTGCAATCCCGCAAAACGGGATAACGCATTCCCCCGAGATCCCGCACCTTCAAAGCGCGGATCCGCGGGTCCCGCAAATTAATAATTTAGCGCTAAAACTTTCCCATAAATAGCAAGTAGCAATCGCAAGTTTAGGATTATTAATGGAGTCAGGCGTTACTTTGCGGAAATCCATCACTATATGGACAGTCAGAAGTTTTACTTAGCTAAGATCCACGACAAGCGAAACAATAACAGAAAATTAAGAATGTGTGTTTTTTTCGTTGGATTAAGTGGATTTATTTGTAACTTAAACCAAAAACTTACCGAAAATCGGCCATCAATTCTCCACCCACCAACCACTATACACAACACCAAACACACATTATCAGTATAGTAGACTCTACGGAAGACAACCGAAAAGTGGTTTTCAGTTACAAGATGGAAAAGTGATAATGTGTGTTTGGTGTTGTGTATAGTGGTTGGTGGGTGGAGAATTGATGGCCGGTCGGTAAGTTTTTGGTTTAAATTCCAAATAAATCCACTTAACCCAACGGAAAAACACACATTATTAATTTTCTGTTATTGTTTTGCTTGTCGCGGATCTTAGCTAAGTAAAACTTCTGACTGTCCATATCGCAAGTTTAATAAAAGTTGATTTTTACACAAAAATCTGTAGTTTCAATTTGATTTGATAACATAATTTGCAAAGATGCGGGATCCCGCGTGATGCCGCGCGGGATTCAGTAATCCCGCATATGAACGACATTGGAACCTTCGACACAAACAAGTCTACACATTTCTTAAAGACCGGCAAAACTGCAATGCCTACGGCACTGCGAATGTCTATATGGGCGGCGTTGAATGTTTTCCATTAGGTGACACGCCCGCTCGTATGCCTGCTCTGCTATAAAAAAAGTCGAACCCGCTACCATTGGAGAAAAACAGTTACGGCCACTAAGCCATTTGGGTCGTCGTAGTTCACGTTAGTTAACAAAATGACGCATCTGTATTTTTTTTATATATACACGCCTATTGGCTCAGTGGCGCTGCCCTCCGCCCACGGAGTCAATGGTCGCGGGTTCGATTCCCGCATCGGAATAAATATTTATATGGATTTTTAAATGTTTATTCCGAGTCTGGTAACCCCCCCAATCCCCTTCTTTTCTTCTCTATCCTTTCCTTTCCTCTCCGCCAATCCACGGTCTGCCGTGCCAATGGATGCATGGCTAGGGGCGAGCCTAGTCGTAAGCGTGCCGATCGTCCCGGGGTCGGGCTCCCCCGGGGACTATGGTGCCTTACCTCAGCATGCAGGGCTCTGCTGGGGCTGACCTCCATCCTCCCTTGCGGCTCGTAGGATTCACTAAAGTCGAATTTAATATACCTAATTTGTCAAAAATGACGGCGACGTGGTTCGCCACCCGTCAGGTCCTGATTCTCACGAGGGCGAAAAGCGACCAATGACGAGCCGATTCGCTGCGACGAATGGCAGCGGATGGAGCTCTGTGGTCTCTGCCAACCCCTGCGGGGGATAGGCGTGAATATATATATTATATATATATATATATATATATATATATATATATATATATATATATACACGCCTATCCCTCCGCAGGGGTAGGCAGAGACCACAGAGCTCCATCCGCTACGATCCCGGCACACCCTCCCCGCCTCCTCCACACTCATCCATCATTTCATCCATCCATCTCACATTCATCGCAGCGAAACAGCTCTCCATTAGTCGTTTCTCGCCCTCGTGGGGATCAAGACGTGACGGGTGGCGGACCACGTCGCCGTCATTTTTCAACAAATTATGTAGGTGTATTAAGATTCGTCGTATATCCGAATCCGAATCCCGCGAGACGCAAGGGAGGGTGGAGGTCAGCCCCAGCAGAGCCCCGGATTCTGTGGTAAGGCACTATAGTACACGGGGGAGCCCGATCCCGGGACGATCGGCATGTATGTCATCCAAATTTATATATTCTATGGTAAACAAATTATATACACCAATACCTCGTTTTGCGTTTTTTCCAAGTTGCGTCGATGCTTAATTAGTACTAACTTTCACTGTGCGTCGTTAGATTTTCGAGGTTGCGTTGTTTCGGGTTCAACCTTTAATTTATTTTTTGAAATTTTCTTTTTTTTTTCTAAAAATGGCAACACTTTTGTTGCTAACTGCGCCATGCCATTAAAACACGGGGATTCCCTTTCTAATTAAAAATCAACGCAATTTTAATACACTTTTAGTGAAAATACTTTGTTTTGCTAATTTTAGAGTTCAGTTTCAATTGCGTAGTGTGCTGTGCTTTTTTATTGATTCAATGTTTGCTGAACAGCTTTTTTTGAAAAAGAAAAGCTGTTCAGCAAACTTTGGACCAAATTTTTGTGAAAGAAAGTCAACACAACTCACGACAACAGCCACTATTGACTCATCAGACAGTGATTAATTTTAATTGTTTTTCATAAAGTAATTTTATAGTTTATTTTGTTTTAATTAAATACGTTTTTTTTTGTTTTTTGCATGTATTTAATAAAATTTTACATTATTTTTGTGTTTTAAATGTTTACTTTGTTCAATTTTCTTTTTAAAAAGTAGTATTCTCGTAACCCTGGAACTTATCTTCGATCTTTACATGGTTTCCTATAGAAAATCTTAATTCACTTTGCGTCGTGTTTTTTTTGGAACGTAACCACGACGCAAAGTGAGGGATTGGTGTATAGTGAATAGCTAGCAATTGTTTTGTTATTAAAATTCGTCTTAGTGCTAGTGATTTTAATTACACGACAAAAAAGTACATTACGATATTGTGTTATTATTTATTTGTTTCATTTAAAATAAAATTACTCAGAACATGAGTCATTCTTGATAAGGACAAGCCTTGTGATTTTTTTTGCGCACCTCAAGTTCGGAGAGCGGATGCGACTGGCGCAGTGGTTCTCAAACTTTTTCAGTTCGTGACACGATTATAGATTTATTATTTTTCGGAATTCGGCTAAGGTATATAGGGCGAACCCTGCCGTTTTAATAGCCGTAGAGATCTATGGTCTCTGCCCACCCCTACGGGAAACAGGCGTGACGATATGTATGTATGTATGTATGTATGTAAATATTATCTCTCCATTGTGATGTTTAATTTACTAAATTCCACATTCATATTGTAGTATACATAATTATGATACGTAGTTCAAATAGATTCTTTAATTTTAACGTGATAGAGTCACGCTGCAGACGAATACTTTGTCAAGAATGTCATATAATTTGTCTGTAGCATGAATGGGCCGGCTCGCTCGGGGAAGTACCACACTCCCGCAGAAAACCGGCGTCTGAGTGGTAGCTTAGCTACCGCGCTTCGTACAGTGAGCGATCTGAGTTACGGAGGCTCAACACCCTCCCCCTCCCATTCCCCTTCCTCTCCCTCCCACTCCCATAATGTTACTCTCCTTAAAGGTCGGCAACGCTTCCGTACTGCCTATGGCGGTGCGGATGTATGTGAACAGTCAGAACTTTTATATAGTAGACTCTGTGCATATAGTAGCATAGTAGACTCTGTGTATATAGTAGACAGTGCAAATAAAGTATGTGAACAGTCAGAAATTTTATATAGTAGACTCTGTGCATATAGTAGCATAGTAGACTCTGTGTATATAGTAGACAGTGCAAATAAAGTATGTGAACAGTCAGAACTTTTATATAGTAGACTATGTGCATATAGTAGCATAGTAGACTCTGTGTATATAGTAGACAGTGCAAATAAAGTATGTGAACAGTCAGAACTTTTATATAGTAGACTCTGTGGAAGATACTCAACGATTGTCTTCTGTAGAGTCTACTATGCTTAACGATGCCTTGTGTTGAGGTGAAACACGTGTCATGTGCAATGTGGAAGAGTGGTGGTGTTGGTGTTTTTGATAGTGGTTGGGAGGTGGAGAGCTTTTTTTTTATGGCATAGGAAGGCAAACGAGCAGGCGTGTCACCTGATGGAAAGCAATCAACACCGACCATAGACATCCATAGACATCCGCAACGCCATAGGCAGTGCGGAAGCGTTGCCGACCTTAAAGGAAAGTGAAGTTATAGGAGTGGGAGTGGGAGGGTGTTTGGCCCCCGGAACTCAGACCCAGCGTGGCTCTACCACTAGACGGCCGTTTAGTTCGGTAAGATTTAGTTCAAGTTCCCCGTAAATCCACTTCTTCCAGTAGAGAACACACATTATTATTTTTCTGTTTGTGTTTGCGTGTCGCGGATCTTAGCTGAGTAAAAGTTCTGACTGTACACATAGTAATGGTATTCCGCAAAGTAACGCCCGACTCAATTAATAAAACAGAAAGTACATTTGTGATACATAACGCAGAGATTAGTTTATTTATAAATTGCCTTATCTAAGACGGAAATGGCCGATTTGAATTGAATGATAACATACTTTCATGGATGCACCTAATGGAGGGTATTGTGGTCTTCCTGTATTTGTGAATATTCTACAGCGCTTTAAAGTGACGCTTTTAAAATATATTAACATATATACACGGCTATTTTAGTACACAACTCGAATATAATGTAACACCCATACCGTAAAAATCAGCACTAAAATTATTAATGGAGTTAGGCGTTACTTTGCGGAAATCCATCGCTATGTGGACAGTCAAAAGTTTTACTTAGCTAAGATCCGCGACAAGCGAAACAATAACAGAAAATTAATAATGTGTGTGTTTTTCGTTGGGTTAAGTTGATTTATTTGGAACTTAAACCAAAAACTTACCGAAATTCTCCATCCACCAACCACTATACACAACACCAAACACACATTATCACTTTTCCATCTTGTAAACGACACGTGTTTCGCCCCAACACGAGGCATCTTCAGGTAAAGTAGACTCTACGGAAGACAACCGAAAACTTTTCGGTGTTGTGTATAGTGGTTGGTGGGTGGAGAATTGATGGACGATTTTCGGTAAGTTTTTGGTTTAAGTTCCAAATAAATCCACTTAACCCAAAGGAAAACACACACATTATTAATTTTCTGTTATTGTTTTGCTTGTCGCGAGTCAAAATAATTGGAATGGTAATCCAATTAAAAAATAAATTTATTTATAAAGTTAAATTTTACAAAGTTACAATATTAATTTACACTAAAATAACGTCTTCTAGTGTCTTCACTGGTAAAGTCAAGAATAAAGTCTTCGAGAACGTCCTGCACGGGCCTTATATATCCCTCCGACGTGTGAGGTGCGGGAGGCGCTATGTATCTAGAACCTTCTCTTGCTGTGTGGTCCAGGGCGATACGTAGAAATGGGCCATTGTGCACCGTTCCATGTTGATACTGTTTCCTGATTCTTCATGACTTGCTTTCCTTATGTTCATTACTTCGGGGTTTCCATTAACCACCTTCGAAGAATCTTTAATGTTTCTATTGTTTAAAGAATCTTTTATATTTCTTATATTTTTAGTAAAGTGCTTGAGGGGTATGCTTTGACTCGCGGATCTTAGCTAAGTAAAACTTTTGACTGTCCATATCAGCACTAAAGATTTTTCCCAAAAAAGGGATATAATCTTAATATACTAAATTCGTTAAAAAACGACGGCGACGTGGTTCGCTACCCGTCACGTCCCGATTCCCACGAGGGCGAGAAGCGACGAACGGAGAGCCGTTTCGCTGCGATGAATGTGAGAGGAAGGATGGATGAAAAGACGGGTGAGTGTGGAGGAAGCAAGGAAGGTGTGTCGGGATCGTAGCGGATGGAGATCTGTGGTCCCTGCCTAACCCTACAGGGAGACAGGCGTGACGATATGTACGTATGTATGTATGTATGTATAAAATCAAATATAAGTTCAAAGTTTAACAACTACAAAATTTCGCATTGTTTCTCCAGCACCTTGACACAGTCCATATTTGTATTGGTCTGCATGGTTGATTAGAGGTAAAATTAGACAATCAAGGTCCATTCGATATTGATTGACCTTGGAGAAACACGATGATTTTAAAGCCAATATTTACATGGTTCATATAAATTGATTGACGACCTTAATGGGTCAGTTGTGGAGCTGCCATTTACAGTCTCTCGTTCGCGGATTCGATTCCTGCTACTATCTTTCGTATCCTGCTAAAATACTAACAGAATCAATAAATAAAAAAGGTGCACGATAATTGCAAAATGTTTCAATTTGAATAATGAATATGGTCAAAACTTAACAGGAACAAAAAGAAATCGTAATCAATAAAAAAATGAATAAAAACTTCACTTTTGAATTTAATTTGATTTCTGAACGACTTTTAAATTTAATTGATTTGTGAACGACGGGACGAACGTCAAATATTTGACAGGTAGGAATAGTTTCTAAGGGAAAACGAAATTGTTGCTTTGACTATATTCCTAATATTTTTATCATATTTATTCACCCTTTAGACCTTCCCTGGGTTTCCAAAAATAATTCAAAACAAAAATTTCCCAAATCGGTCCAGCGTTTCTATAGTTTTAGCGAGACTAACGAACAGCAATTGATTTATATATATATATATATATATATATATATATATATATATATATATATATATATATATATATATATATATATAAATTATTATTTTATGAGATAGGAGGGCAAACGAGCAAGCGTATCGCCTGATGGAAAGCAATCAACGCCGCCCATAGACAACCGTATCCATAGATCGTATAGATATTGGAATTATTTTGTACCACATAAAACTAAAATTAATTTATTCGAACTCGAGTGGAAGAATAAAAAAATATTTTATTGAAGATTGAAAATTTGAACACGATATATAAATACATATATACATAGGAAGAGTGTGAAGTTAGAAGAATCGAAAAAAAAAAAAAAATTAAAAATCTGATGAATTTCAATGGAATTTCGACCACTGGACGACCTATAGTACAAACGTCTCCAATGTGGTAGAGCCACGCTGCAAACGAATACTTTGTCAAGAATGGCATATTATTTGTATGTAGCATGAATGGACCGGCTCGCCCGGGAAAGTACCACACACCGGTGAGCGGTTGAGTTGAGGCCCATAATGACCTTCCCTTAAAGGCCGGCAACGCTTCTGCACTGCCTATGACGCTGCGGATGTCTATGGGCGGCGTTGATTGCTTTCCATCAGATGACACGCCTGCTCGTTTGCCTCCCTATCCTATAAAAAAAAAAACGATTTTAACATAAAAACCGGTTTAACTAAATACCAGAAGTACTGTAGTGATACATTCATAAATGTATCACTAATGCAATATATATATATATATACCCGAGAAAATTATATAATTATATATATAATATATATATATATATATATATATATATATATATATATATATATATATATATATATATATATATATACGGGTTTTAATTACACGTGACTTTTAAGTACCCGAGAAAATTAAGTAATATATTCAGTTATCGAAATACATTAAATTTGGCGAAGAAAAATTTTTTTTATTTTTATGAAATATTTATTAAAAAAATTATACAACATAAAATCTTGCTAATGCAAATAGACATTATCATTCCAATATGAACTGCAACCAAACCAACTTAATTTGGTCGCGTAATATTTACAGGATTTCTTTGAAGTCCTATAAAACAATATTTTTGTATGAACGCTATAAAATTTGAATGTTACTTACTGACATACTTATAAAGTGTTAACACACTATAAATAAAGTATGATAATAAATGTACAATGAAACGCAAGAATAAATTAATACCGTTTTTAAGAATAATATTTGAAGAAGATCCCCCTAAAGATCCCGGGTGTCGTCATAAGCAGAACGGCGGGCTCGCTACAGTACATAGAACAATATAGATACACTTAGCTATGCCTGCCTGTATTTCATTAGCAATGAATTATCAATATATTATTTTTATAGCAATCCTTTCATTAATGATGAAATCACGATGACGTCAACTAAGATCCAATTTAAACCACGGCTCGAGTGGAAGGCCTTCAGAACAAATTGCACGGAAATTAATAAAAAAAAAACTCCACTCACACAGTTCTAATACGAGACTACCCGCATTAAAAATAAATTCTATCCCTTTACAAGATGGTGGGTAAGGACCAAAAATCAGTGTCTATAATAGAGAATTTTAAGTAAATAATTCATTTATATATATATATATATATATATATATATATATATATATATATATATATATATATATATATATATATATATATATATATATATATTTACGCCTATCCCCGCAGGGGTTGGCAGAGACCACAGAGCTCCATCCGCTGCCATTCATCGCAGCGAAACGGCTCTTCATTGGTCGCTTCTCGCTCTCGTGAGAATCAGGACGTGACGGATGGCGAACCACGTCGCCGTCGTTTTTCAACAAATTAGGTATATTAAATTCGTCTTAGTGAATCCAACAATAGTTTATATTTAATATTTAATTATTTATAATAATATATTTAAATACATATTTAATTTTAAGTAAATAATTTATATTTAATATTTAATTATAATAATATATTTAAGTAAATATTTAATTTTAAGTAAATTATTTATATTTAATATTTAATTTTAATAATATATTTAAGTACATATTTAATTTTAAGTAAATAATTTCTCCATGCGGGTGTTTGGAGACAATATCACAGGGTACATTTTAACATACATACATATGATTGAGAGCATTAAGAAATATGTGTGGTGTAACCCTGAATGATAGAATAAGAAATAAAGATATAAGAGAGCGATGTGGAGTAAAAGAAGGTGTTGTGACAAAAGTAGAAAAAGGGATGCTTAGATGGTTTGGACATATAGAGAGGATGGATGAAAGACGACTGGCAAAAGAAATTTACCTTGCGAATGTGGATGGAAGGGCCGGAAGAGGAAGACCACGAAAAACATACCTTGACCAGATTGCTGAACTTTTTAAGAAAGGCCAGGTCAAGAGTACCCTCAACCGGCGGGCTTGCATGAGGAGAATAATGAGTGTGGAGGAAGCAAGGGAAGTATGCCGAGATCGTAGCAGATGGAGATCTGTGGTCTCTGCCTACCCTTACGGGAGACGGGCGTGACGATATACATACATATACATACATACATATGATCACGTCAGTTTCCCGTAAGGTTAGGCGGAGACCACAGATTTCTATCTGTTACGATCCCGACACACTTTCTTTGCTTCATCATCACTCATCACTCTCTTCATACAAGCCCGTTGGTTAAGGGTACTCTTCACCTGGCCTTTCTTAAAAACTTCAGCAATTTGGTCAAAGTATGTTTTCCGTGGTCTCCCCCTACCGATCCTTCCATCCACATTAGTAACATTGAAAGGCGAACGAAAGCTGGTAATCAGGTTAATGGAGCCCTACACTCCTTTATGAAAAGTCAGAATGTGTCTAAAACGGCCCGACTGGCGGTTCATCGGGGGGGGAGTGCTTGTTCCGACTCTGATGTACGGTGGTTAAAGTCGGGTTTGACAGAAGAGTCATGATAGCAGACTGGATGCGGTGGAAATGAGAGCATTAAGAAGTGTGGGGTAACTTTGAATGATAGAATAAGAAATGAAGATATAAGATGGATGCCATGTGGAGTAAAAAGTGTCGTGAGGAAAGTTGAAAAAGGGATGCTTAGACGGTTTGGGCACATAGAGAGGATTGATGAAAGACGACAAGCGTAAGAATAGACTACGGGATTTGTATATACAAGAAACGCGCGTATGTGTCCAAGAAAGAGTTTTTCTAGTGGTAGAGCCACGCTGCAGACGAATACTTTGTCAAGAATGGCATATTATTTGTCTGTAGCATGAATGGGCCGGCTCGCCCGGGGAAGTACCACACCCCCGCAGAAAACCGGCGTCTGAGTGGTAGCTTGTCTACCGCGCCTCGTACGATGAGCGGTCTGAGTTCCGCAGGCCCAACACCCTCCCCCTTCCCACTCCCCCTCCGATTCCCATTCCCACTCCCATAATTTCACTTTCCTTTAAGGTCGGCAAAGCTTCCGTACTGTCTATGGCGTTGCGGATGTCTATGGGCGGCGTTGGTTGCTTTCCATCAGGTGACACGCCTGCTCGTTTGCCTTCCTATGCCATAAAAAAAAGACCGGAAAAGCATATGTGACGCTTACATTGATGCGTATATTTGCCTAATCTGCTATAAAATAATGTTATAATTAATTTTAATTATTGTAATTATAATACTCCAGACTATCAGTATACAACAAATTGTTCATTCACAGATACGTCCTTATAGAATTCAACTCAGGGGTTACATAGGGTGTTGGGGTTACAGGATTGAGTCGAATGATCAGTAAACGTAAACAGGGCGTTGAGGCGTTTTTTATGGGATAGAAATTTAATTAATAATTGAATGAAAAAGAATTGAATTAATTAATTTTATATAACATACTTTTCATCCATCAAACAGACAGACGGGTGAAGGACGTTACTTATTAAGATCTTAGACTCAACAGCATACGGTTGAACTATTTGTAGTTAAAACAAAAACACATGGCTCCCTGTATGACGCTCCCGGAAGTATTGGGCAAGATGCGCCCACGTAACCTACTTACGTAAAATGTATGATTCAATTCAATAGCATTCCTCGGTGAAGAGTAACCCAATATCGCTACTTTTAAATACGGATGTATATTATTTTCGGGATAGTGTTTAAGACAGTGTATAATCACTTGGCTCACTGGTGGGGCCCTCCATTCGCGGAGTCAAAGGTCGCAGGTTCGATCCCCGCATCGGAATATATATATATATGGATTACAAATATCTATTCCGAGTCTGGTGACCCCGCCAATCCGCATCGGACAATCGTGGTGGGTTAACGTCAGTTCCTCCAGAAATGGAGAGGCCCGTGCTCAGCAGGGCGATATATATGGGCTGTTAAAAAAAAATAATCACTAAATATAGATAAAACTATATATTTTTTACACCCCCTATATGTTCCACAGCTGGGCGCGGATCTCCCCAATTTTGGAGAAACTGACATTAAAATACCATGCTTTTTTAGGCCTTATATCTGTAGGTCATACACACATATATTTATTCCGAAGCGGGAATCGAACCCGCGACTATTTTTAATTCAATTCTTTGTTTACGACAGCTATTAGTGAATTCTGCCAGTGTCAAGTCAGTCATGGAAGTGACACGATTAAACAAACATACATACATACATACATATAGTCACGCCTGTTTCCTGTAGGGGTAGGATACAGTAGACCACAGATCACCATCCGGTACGATCCCGGCACACCTACCTTGTTTCCTCCACATTCATCCATCCTTCCTCTCACATTCATCGCAGCGAAACGGCTCTCCGTTAGTCTCTTCTCGCCCACGAGGGAATCAGGACGTGATGGGTGGCGAACCACGTCGCCGTTATTTTTTTAACAAATAAAATTAATACATATTTTAATTAAGTTTAAATAAAAAAAAATTAAAAACATTGAAATTTTCAGAAAACAAGCCCAGACATTTTTCAAAGTTCAACGACGCTTCTGCAATTTAATCCGTTACGACATTGGAACCTTCCAAAAACAAGCCTATACATACCTAAAAGGCCGGCAACGCTTCCGTGACTCCTGCGGTGTCGCGGTTGTCCATAGGCGGCGTTGATTGCTTTTCATCAGGCGACACGCTTGCACGTTTGCCCTCCTATCCCATAAAAAAAAATTCCTATGGTGGTGCAGATGTCTATAGGAGGCGTATAGTTGTTTTAGGCGACTAAGTAATAAGCAATACAAAACTGGTCTGCAGTGTACGCGACATAAACCTTGTAACACATCACAACGTGCACAGAATAAAAACGAACCAAAACACGGCAGACATGTTTTTTGTCGCCATTTTTTGCGACGCCATCTTGTCGTAATTAGCGGGAAAAGTATCTGTCTTAATCACTTTAAACCGCCATATTGGAAACTTTTTTGTAGGTAATCGGGGTTTTTTTTTATAAAAGCGTCAATAAGATTTTTTTAGCGGTAGAGCCACGCTGCAGACGAATACTTTGTCAAGAATGGCATATTATTTGTCTGTAGCATGAATTGGCCGGCTCGCCCGGGGTAGTAACCACACTCGCAGAAAACTGGCGTCTGAGTGGTAGCTTAGCTACCGCGCTTCGTACGGTGAGCGGCCTAAGTTTCAGAAGCGCAACGGAGGGTGTTTCCTCCCTCCCACTCCCATAATGTCACTTTCCTTAAAGGTCGGCAACGCTTGGATGTTAATGGGCGGCGTTGATTGCTGCTCGTTTGCCTTCTTATCCCATAAAAAAAAATTGTAGATGAAACACAGTTCACTGGGTCATCTATTACCGTGTTATATATAAAGGAAGCCATTAAAGCAATATTGCAAATTAACTAGTCTAAATGTCAATTTATTCTTGAACAGAGTCTACTGAGTGGTAAGGCGGTACCGTTATTATAATTAATTATTTATTCAGATTATATTGACGTGCGGGCATCCGGCATAATTAAACGTCCGATAAAAAAAAGACCGATTGGCTCAGTGGCCGGGCCATCCGCCCGCGGAGTCAACGGTTGCGGGTTCGATTCCCGCATCGAAATATATATATATGGATTTATATATATATATATATATATATATATATATATATATATAAAATATTCAAATTTAAAATGAAAAAGAAATTAATTGTTATAAAACAAAATGTTTTAGTTCGACTGACGTCTTGTGAATAAACATATCACCCGTCCGGCATAAGAAATTGAAATTATATGTTTTGAGATATAAAATGTAAAGTGAAACGTGTGATGAAGGATAATATGAATAAGATCTAAATGTACAGTGAAACGCAAGAATAAATTAATATCGTTTTGAAGAATTTTATTTGAAGAAACCCCCTAAAGATCCCGGGTGTCGTCGTAAGCAGTACGATAGGCACGCTATATTACCACTGTATTAAAGTACCACAATTTTATTTAGGTGCTATCTACATACATACAGAACCTGTAATACTACTAGAATAAAAAAAATATTAAAAAAAGAACAGCTCACAGTAATCTCTCGTCTATCGAAAGTTGAACAATCGCGAGAAATATAAATTGAGAAAAATCATGAACAATTTAGTGTCTCGTGCGACCCGTTTTGCGACCCGGGGGTTATGAACCACTGACGTGAGCAAATGTTACCGCGCCAGAGGTAGTTATGAAATTACAACGCCTCCCACACGACGGCGAAAGTTCGAACATTACGCCATCCGGTGTAACCGAAGCGAACCTTACAAAATGTATGTAGGTACACCATATCTTGTACGTATTAAAGGGATAAACGTGGTCAGTCAAAATTACACGCTCCCATCCGAATCCACTGGTGGTACAATCGGTAAATTATTCACCCGATTTAAATGTGCGCCCGAAAAGACGACGCCCGCGTAACATGTTACACGATCCGAACGACGAAACAGCGTCATTCGGATCCACTCACGACACCAACACTCACACGCACCCCAGCTCTAGCCGAGCACGTAGAGTAGGGAACACTTCTACACCGACCGCGACCGATGGAGTCTAGTCGATTTGCGCAGATTCCCAATTATATTTTACTTGCCCTGAATACGATAAAGCTGTTAAAGCCACCAGCATTAACATCTTCGAATCCAATTAAAAATTACTTCGCTAAGATTCGCGAACATATATAAAAAGCCTTAAATGAACTCGTATTTAAACTTCATCTGCTGGACATAGGCCTATCCCAAGAAGCGCCACCTCCAACCTAAACTTCCAGTTTCTGCCAAACGCCCGGCGTAGATCGTCGCACCATCCAGCCGGGGGGCGCCCCACACTACGTTCGCCAAGACGCGCTCTCCACTCCAGCACTCGTCTGCTCCAACGATTGTCGGATCTCCGACAAACGTGACCAGCCCATTGCCACTTTAGTATACTAATTCGAAACACTATATCGGTGATGTTATTTCTCACATCACCGACAGAGCATAATTTTCTCCATAGCTCTCTGAGCGACTCTGAGCTTGTGAAGCTGACGGACTGTCAGAGTCCACGTTTCGGCACCATATCTTCTTAAAGTCCGAAATTTTTTTATATCCCGGTGGATGTTGGTCGAGGGGCTTGCCGATATCTTGGGGAATGGATATAATCCGATCTCGGTTGTCCAAGAGGAATTGACGGGACACTTAGGCCCGAAATAAATACCTGTAGGGTATACATATATTTATACCTACAAGGGAATCAAACCCACGACCATCGAGTGCGAAGCTGTAACTTCGCAGCTTAACCAATTGGATCGTAATGTAATTTAGGTTTCTACCAAAACACCTGCATATATAAATCATGCAAAATATTCACAAAGAAGTGATTACGTTTCTTATCCAAATATAAACCATTCAAATGTACATACAATCTTATCATTTATTGCTATAGTAGTAATAAAAATAGGAAACAAATAGCTATTTATGAGGATTATAAATGATTTGAAATTTTATTGCTGTGTAAATTGTCCAATAAAATATTGCCCAATAAAACTTCTCATTACCTTGGTGTATACATACATACATACATATAGTCACGTCCGTTTCCTGTAAGAGTAGACAGAGACCACAGATCCCCATCTGCTACAATACCGGCACACTTTCTTTGCTTTATCCACTCATCACTCTCTTTATAAAAACTCACCCTTAACCGGTTAACGTAGTGTGACTCTTGACCTGGCCTTTTTTTAAAAACTACGGCATTTGGTGACGGTATGTTCTCTTCGGTCTTCCTCTACTGACCCTTCCATCCACATCCGCAACATTAATTTCTTATGCCAGTCGTCTTTCATCCATCCTCACTATGTGCCCAAACCATCTAAGCATTACTTTCTCAACTTTTGTCATGACACCTTTTTCTTTACTTAGTTACTTAGTAACTACAGGTACTTAGTAAATAGTCAACAGACAACATATTGCTTACAAATAAGGCTTTTTTGTATAACAGATTAGGCAAATGAACCTAGCATTGCCGTTACGTTTTGTAAACACCTCTTGTATGCCTCTATCTCGTATCAATATCAGCCCACGGCAATCCACTGTTGGACATAGGCCTCACCCTATGCACACAACTAAGCCAGATCTTCGGCTACATGCATCTAATATGCAGATTGTCGTTCCATCTAGCAATCAACAGGAGGCCAATCTAAACAGTAGACTTGTTATAGTTGTATTGATTGATGGCTCCTTGTTGGGGCGAAACACATGTTGTTTACAAGGTGGATAAGTAGTAGTATGTGTTTGGTGTTGTGTATAGTGGTTGGTAGGTGGAGAATTGATGGCCGATTTTCAGTAAGTTTTTTTTTTTTGAGTTAAGTTCCAATTTTCTGTTATTGTTTTGCTTGTCGCGGATCTTAGCTAAATAAAACTTTTGACTGTCAACATAGTGATGGATTTCCACAAAGTAACGAATTAATGTAAATAATGTAATCAAAGTAACGAAATAAACGACTCCATTAATGATGGCTCCTTGTCTTTTCATTCATTGTTGCAAAATAGCAATTTATCACTGTACATAAGTCAAAGCAATGAAATTGCAATTTACTTGTACTGATGCAAAATAGACAAATACAATTTTGTTGTATTTGTGTTAGCTGCAATGAGATTATGTATTGTTTGGACAAGAAATGTACATATAAACTGTATGTTTTGCTGAAAATAGTCTTATTATCTTATTATACTAGGTCAGAAGCAACTTGCAACAATATATAAAATAAAAATATGACTTAAAATTACTTTTATTATTCAACTTAAATAAAGAAATCTTTTGATCTCATTTAAGGTGAACAAAATATACAAATATGTTATAGTACTCATTTGTTTAATTATTATAATAGTAAACTTACATGTTATCTAGGGTAATGTCTGGCTTCCTTGAGCTCTTATGCTGCTTGTTCGAGACAACCTCTTCCCAATAGTCTGCACATGGAATCCAATGTTCAGCAAAGCTTCATGATCCAAGATCTTCCTCCCGTCGAATATGTATGCTGGTTTCATCATCACTTCATATATTTTCTTAAAATCCAACTGCTTAAACTCATCCCATTCCGTACACAAAACGATCGCATGTGCCCCGGAAACAGCAGAGTAGGCGGTGTTGTGAATCTCTATGTTCTTACGGACAATCTCCGGTTCTGATGTGACATACGGATTTGTTAGCTCATAGAATATCTGTTCCACTTCAACCTTTGGATCGTATATATGTAATTTTGCTCCCTCATCTAATAAAGTTTTACACACATGTATGGCTGGAGATTCCCTAGTATCTCCTGTGTTCTTTTTAAATGAAAACCCGAGTATAGCTATCTTCTTGTCTGTAACTGTGTTGAATAAAGACTCGATAACTTTACGTGTGAAACGGGCTTTTTGGTAATCATTCAAACTGACAACTTGCTGCCAATACGCTGCCACTTCCGGCAGGTTTAGACATTCACAAAGATAGATTAAATTGAGTATATCCTTTTGGAAACAGCTGCCACCGAAACCAATTGACGCTTCAAGGAATTTAGGGCCTATTCTGGAGTCTCTACCAACAGCACGCGCTACTTCTGAGACATCTGCACCAGTGGCCTCGCAGACTGCGGACAGAGAATTTATACTGGAAATTCTCTGAGCTAGGAAAGCATTTGCAGCTAACTTAGATAGTTCAGAGCTCCATGTATTAGTTGTAAGGATGTTCTTTGCAGGAATCCAGTGTTCATACACCCAGCACAGTTCCTGAATGGCTCTCTGGCCTTCGGGTGTGTCTTCACCACCAATGAGTACCCTCTCTGCCTCGACTAAATCTACAATAGCTGTGCCTTCTGCTAAGAACTCTGGATTGGATAATATTTGATACTCAACACCAGGTTTTGTGTTGGCCCGAAGGATTTTCATGATAATCTCTGCCGCCTTGACAGGCACAGTGCTCTTTTCTACAACAATTTTGTTGCTAGTAGCCAAATCTGCTATCATTCTTGCTGCACCTTCTATATACTTCAAATCTGCAGCTCTGCCTTTGCCGTTGCCAAATGTCTTAGTTGGGGTGTTGACGGAGATAAAAATCAAATCGGCCTCTTGAATGCTGTTAGCGATATCAGTGGAGAAGAACAGATTTTTACCGCGACACTGCTTCACAACATCGTCCAATCCCGGCTCGTATATGGGCAATTTCTCTGAATTCCACTGGTTTATCCGTTCTATGCTCTTGTCGCAAACGGTGACTTTGATGTTGGGGCATTTCAAAGCTATCACGCTACATGTGGGACCCCCTACGTAGCCTGCGCCGAGACAGCAGATCTTTTCAATGACCATGGCGAAATATTTATATTAAATCACTTTGACACGATCAACGAGCTTATGGGGCGCGAAACTAACTTTGGACAAGTTGGCGCAAGTGTTTTTTTAATAATATATAACTAGTTTATTCAGTGAAAACTTAATTAAGTTCGTTGGTGTGGATCCAACAGTACTTAAATTACTATACGCAGCGACAAAACGACGAGCGGACGAAACGGTATACCGCGGACTGAGTTTGCCTCGGGGCAATTAACGGAATCGTCGACTACACGATCATTTTATTAGAATGCAAGCGGTAACGTAGTCCGCCAACATGCAGGCGGCATTCCCCCAAATGTCATTGACATTTCAGACGTCAGCGAGTAATTGGATACTAATAATACTAATAGTGATGTCCCTCAATAATTTCATTCTAAGAACAGTTTTTTTTTATTTATTTAATTGATAGAAAGTATAATGTTTTCTTTTCCCGCCAACTTACATCAGTGTCATTATGTTTTTAATGAAATAAATTTATTTTTTTTCATAATCTTATGTTATTATCAGTAATATTGTTTTATTGTGGTGGCGTACTATACCACATACATGTGCCATGTCTTTTTAAGTTGACTGAAAAAGTCCATAAAAGGTTTTGATAGAATAGCAACCATTTTATCAGGTTGTAACGTGACAAGCTGACTAGACATTTCAAGAGATTTGATATTACTCCATTTTACTTAACACTGGGATAATATTTGTCTAAACTAATTGCCATCAAAGAAAAGAAAAGTATAATGTTATATTAGAATACATACGAGCCCAATAAACCTAATTGGTTTTTCTTGGGCCTCAATTTCTCCAATTTAATTAAATTCTCAAATCCTCTCAATTTAATTAAATAATTTATTAATCTTATAATCTATAAAAACATACATCATAATATGACAAACTTATCTATATAATATTCTCTGCTTTAAATGTTATGAAATAAATGGCGATCTACATATGTTTTGAACGTTCGGATCCAAAGGATATTATATTATCGATTGTACCATTACTTTATACATATATAATAAAATTCGATAAGGTATCTTATATTACATTAAATAGTATCTGCTTAATATAGGTTCCAAATCGTTACATATTTTATTAATATGTTTTTTTTACCAACAACCTTCGTTTCAACTGTCTATCAAATAAATAATGCAATAAATTACGAGCACGGGTGTAAATAGAATGATATTTTATATCAAACACGTAAGTTTCATAACAAAATATGCCAATTATAATATATTTTTAAATTTGTACATGACTACAGCTTTAGACTTAAAAATAAATGGTAAATCCCACAGTATATTGAGAATAAACGTGTTATTATGATTAGGTATTTGGCTCATCATGATAACTATAATTTAAATTGTGGTAGTGACACAAATGAAGTTAGAAGAGAAAGACGAAAAATAAAATTTAAATAATCAAACTTCTTTTACTTAATTTTTGATACACCATTACACATCTCTTCATATATAAAAATAAAAAGCTAATGTGTGCAAATTTTCGTATCGTTTTAAATGGGTTATTATTATTTAAACTATGTGGTATGTCACGAAGCGTACAAACTTTTTTCTTAACAAGTGGCAAAAACTATTTTACTGCTAAAAATTGCTACGGCCTAAGTAAAATATTAAATCATCACACTTATACAAGGTGGATTGACGGGTAATTCAAACTCACAATATTTACTATGTGTGTGGGCTACACATATAAATATATCTGTGGCCAATAGGTAATTATTCAATGACACCGAAAGTAATAGTTTCAGCAGTGACAGTGGAAGGTCACACATTGTCGTCTAATTGTTTACGATATGCATTTGTACCAGGTTTTAGTAATATAGATATCACTAACTCTTACATATTTGCCAGTGGTTTGGGCTAAACCTTATAAAAAAACTATCGCCTGGACCTAACGTACGATACATTGATATAAAGTTGGGAAAATGGTCTCAGTAAAAAAATTTAAAACTTTACTTCGAAATATTGTCGTACTTATGATCTGAAGTCATAAGTTCGTATCCTCCCTTGTACTATTGTTGTGAACCTATTCCTAACACAAAGTTTATCTTTGAATTAGATATTTATTCGAGTATCGCAAATTGCACATCACTAAAAATGTTGCCAATCAAATAAAATATAGGGATATTCTAATTTAAAAAAGGACATTTTTTGGCAAGTTTAATTTTTCCAATAACAGTTCCTATCAAGTTTGAAAGCTTTAAATGATGCTTAAAGGATAGTCAGTTAATAATTAGTTTTTTTTATATTTAATTTTGCATATGACTAGGTGAATAAAATCTTATTCATATTATTTATAAAGTTTATTTATTGATAAAACCTACGAAACAAATAAAAGAATTATGAGGTAATTGTTGTTTTTTTTTTATGGGATAGGAGGGCAAACGAGCAAGCGTGTCGCCTGATGGAAAGCAATCAACGCCGCCCACGGGCAACCGCGACACCGCAGGAGTCGCGGAAGCGTCGCCGGCCTTTTAGGTATGTATAGGCTTGTTTTTTGAAGGTTCCAATGTCGTAACGGTTCGGAAAGACCGCCGAGGGTAACTGATTCCACAAACTGGTGGTGCGTGGAAAGAAGTTACGAGCGAAACGCACCGTAGTAGATCGCCACTCATCTAGGTGGTAATAATAAAATAATACATAGTGACTCCATTCTAGAATTTTTTATTGTATAACTGCTTAGTGAATCTATATAAATATAATAATCAATATTTTCAATGTGCCTTAATGTAAACGATTGACGACCTTATTGGCTCAGTGGAGAAGTTATTGCTTTTGTAGTCAATAATTGTGAGTTTGATTCCTGTATCAAGATAATGACCTATAGCTACTTCTGTTTGAGATTTTAAAATTAGGAAGCCCATATTCAGCTGTGATACATATATGTAATTGATTAAAATATACTACAGAAGGAAATATTATAATCTATATATCTATGTGGTATATATAATTAATGTAAAAAATGTACAAAAACAAATTTGGTTGTGTCTATTTATTTACAATTTGCTTTTTTTATTTTCTTTCTGATATGGGCTTTTCAAAATATAGACAATTTTTATCACGATTCCAATAAAACAACATAAACATGATTATGGGACCTAATTTATGAATTCAATTCCCTTGATTTGTGCAAGTCTTTAAGCTAGCAATCTTATAATGTCAGACGATAGAAAACTGACAGTTGTATTCGATAACGTTCCGATACAACCAATAATACTTTTTGTAAAACACGCAAAATATTACTTTTGTACTGTACTAAATTTAAACCAGCAATGCTGACGTCACATTTTTTAAAAATACCACGAAAGTTTCTACGCCGTTAGATTTAATATAACTTTTTAATAATTTTATGCAATAGGAAAACTAATTTCATATGTATTCTACCGCGTCTATTGGCAAATTATGTGAGACTAATGTTGGATTATATAACATCAATATAATAATTGTAATTTGTGGAAAATAAATTATTGAAAATGATGAAAAATTCATATAAATATGTAATGTAAATATCGAAATGTATTTTAAGAATTCTTTCTTTTGAAATTCTTCTTTTGAATTCTCAATTTTATGTATAAAAGCCGAAATTTAGTTGGGGCAAGATTATTCTTATTCCAACTGCCGAAATATATTAATTTATATACTTTACATACCGTTTATAACTTTAAATTACAGAATAATGAATTAATGTATTCCTATCCACATGTTCTTTCCACTTCCCGAGTTGACTTGCCAAACATGAATTTAAGTTATAAATTCCTAGTTTTAAAGTTTCAAAGTTTTACATAAATATAAAAATGGGGTTGCTAGCAAATTAAATAAAAAATTAAAATACACTTTTAAAAATTTAGTTTTTATTACATTTACTCAATCACTATACAGTATTATAATCGCCAGGATATACAAGTAGTATGGATCCAGTAGCAAATAGCAGTAGCCCTTAGACTAGGGCTGGTCTATTGATGTACCCAACACGGCTCCACTGTAGGCCAAATCCCAATAATGTTCCACACCGTGTTTCTGGAAGTGTTCGCGTGCTTGCTTCTCAGTTGGCATCACCTGAAACATTAAAATATCAAATCCTATAAAATGTAACTAGTCAGCTTGTCACGTTACATCTTGATAAAATGGTGGCTATTTTACCAAAACCTTTTATGGACAAAATTTTAAGGCGTATCTTCGGTCCCGTGTTGCATAATGAGCGATGACGTACACTTTACAACCACGGGCTATATGAGCTGTAAAATGAGCCGAACGTCATCAAAAATCCATCCATCAAGATTGGACGCCTTCGCTGGGCTGGGCAAATTGTACGGATGGACGAGGCTAGAGTACCCAAACGCCTACTCGACGCCAAACCAGATGGTCGTATAAGCCGCGGAAGGCCGAAGCTCAGATGTCGAGGACGACTTAAAGGCAATCGGTGTGAGGGGCTGGAGGGAAAAAGCTAAAATAAGATCCGACTGGAAAAATTTACTGGACCAGGCTAAGGCCAGCAGCTGTAATGCCTTGATGATGGTCAAGTATTGGAGCAGTACAGTGTCCTTATAGGCAACGTTAATTGTTTAACATGATGCGATTCGCTTGCTCGTTTTTTTTCTTACCCATAAAAATAAAGAAGGGAACGTCACAAGACCTTGAATTTGATTTCACCAAAGGCCCGTTGTTTAGTTATCCCCTCCCACACCAGGTGGCAGGTGTTTGGCACCTCGGCACCCTCCGCATCTTTCACCGTGTCTTCCTCCCATTTGATTCGATGCAGCATCAGTCTGTGAAAGTACAGAAAATGATTTTACATACATACATACATATCTTCAGGCCTATCTCAACGTTGGGGTTGGCAGAGACTACAGAACTCCATCCGCTACCATCCCAACGTACCTCCCTGCTTCCTCCACACTCATCCATCCTTCCTCTCACATTCATCGCAGCGAAACGGCTCTCCGTTAGTCGTTTCTTGCCCTCATGGGAATCAGGACGTGATGGCTGGCGAACCACGTCGCCGTCATTCTTTTACAAATTAGGTTTATTGAAATTCGTCATAGTGAAACCCACGCGCCGCAAGGGAGGATGTAGGTCTGCCCCAGTAGAGCCCCACATGCTGAGGTAAGGCACTATAGTACCCGGGGGAGCCCGATCCCGGGACGGTCGGCACGCTTGCGACTAAGCTCGCCCCTTGCCACGGTCTGCCGTGGCAAGGGGCGAGCTTTGAGATTGGCCGAGAGAAAGTGAAAAGGATAGAGAAGAATGGAAAGGGCAGAGAGAAGGAAAGATAGATTTAAACAGGATGATAGGGATATGATACTACCGCAACGGAAGACGACGAGTGACGCGGTAGTAGCTCGGTAGGCCGGGGTCGCGTACCCGTGGGCCAATACCATAAATACCGGCACGGACTAGACAGGCGGCTAGGCTAAAATACTTCCTGACCTTCAGATAGAATACTCTTGAATTTTCTTTTACAATATAGCAAGTAATGTAGCTTGCGGGTCACCTAGTAGTAAGTGATCGACGCCACCCATAGACATCCGCAACACATCCGCATTACAAACGCGTTGCCGGCCTTTAAGGAATACATACGCTCACCAGGTGACCCGGATGTTCGTTTGCCCGCTCTGCTATATAAAATAGCGGATGCCCCCCCCACTCACCTCTTGTACTTGTCATGTTGCTTGGGCCCCCCCTCCACCACCACCACGCAGCACCCCCTGTGCAGCAGCACGCAGCCCGTCATGTGAAGCTGTTTCGCGTTCACCTCGACCTTGAACTTGGCCGAGGCGCACTCAAATAGGTCCTTCACCCTGTGGACATAATAATATATGTGTATAGATATTTTTTTTTATTTATATATTTACGCCTATCCCCCGCAGGGGTTGGCAGAGACCACAAAGCTCCATTCGCTACCATTCATCGCAGCTAAACGGCTGTCCATTAGTAGCTTTTCGCCCACGTGACGAGTGGCGAACCACGTCGCCGTCATTTTCAACAAATTAGGTATATTAAATTCGTCTTAGTGATTCGCACGAGCCGCAAGGGAGGATGGAGGTCAGCCCCAGTAGAGCCCTGCATACTGAGGTAAGGAACCATAGTACCCGGGGGAGCCCGATCACGGGACGGTCAGCACGCTTGAGACTAGGCTCGCCCCTAGCCACGCATCCATTGGCACGGCAGACCGTGGATTGGCGGAGAGGAATGGAAAGGATAGAGAAGAAGGGAAAGGGCAGGAAAGGAAATGCGGATTAGGGGGGTTACCAGACTTACAATAGATATTTATAAATCCATATATATATTTATTCCGATGCGGAAATCGAACCCGCTACCATTGACTCCGTGGGCGGAGGACCGCGCCACTGAGGCAATTGGTCGCCTAGTATCGATATACACACACACATATATATATATATATATATATATATATATATATATATATATATATATATATATATATATATATATATATATATATATATATATATATATATATATATATATACATATATATATACATATATATATACATATATATATATATATATATACATATATATATATATATATATATATATATAATATATATATATATATATATATATATATATATATATATATATATATATATATATATATATATATATATAGGAATATAGAATCGACTCTTGATAATTCAAACTTCTCTATAATTCGAAGTATTTGTTGTGTCCCCAGCGAAATTCTCGTTAGATCAATTTGAAGTGATAGAACCACGCTGCAAATGGATTATTTGTCTGTAGAATGATTGGGCCAGCTCGCCCGGGGAAGTACCACACTCCCGCGGTAAACCGGCGTTTGAGTGGTAGCTTAGCCACCCATGTTCGTAAGTGGAAAATAACCGTTAGCGCTAAATTCATTTTCCCGAGAAAATCTTTTCTCCTCTCCAGTATGTGACGCATCTACATGTAGTGGTAGGAAGACAATTGTTGAGGCTCAATTGAGTTACCCTTTCTTTATTCCCCCCTACTCCTATATCCCTGCTTCTTCTTCTTCCATTACTTCCTTCTTCCTCTCTTATTAACCCTAATCGGTCGCTAGCTTTTTGTACGTGATTCTCGCTAGGTTGCAGCTACAGATACAGTTTTCATTGACTCTATAAATTTTTGGGCTCGATATATTGAAAAAAAATTGGAAAATACAATGATATATAACTGCAGATCTCAATTGCTCTGTTACGGATATTTAACTAATAAGGCAATGGTGCCTGCATTTCACGCGGAGCGAGTTTCGACATGTCTCGTCTTGTCACCTCCCACGTGACTCACGACCGCAGCGACAAAGTACTGTTGTCACGCGAAAAGTGACTTACGACTTATCAGGGTTAAATATACACCGTGACTTTTTAATTACCCGAGAAAATTAAGTAATATATTCAGTTATCGATATACATTAAATTTGGCGAAGAAATTTTTTTTTTATTTTTATGAAATATTTTTTGTAGTAATATATGTCCTTAATATATACCAAAAATTATACAACAAAAACTCTTGCCAATTCAAATAGACATCATTATCATTCCAATATGAACTGCACCCAAACCAACCTAATTTGGTCGCGTAATATTTACGTACGGAAGGGATAACTATGAATGAAAACAATTTGCGCAACCTGCCGACAAAAGACGTTTTTTCTCTTTCGCACGCGCTGTTGCCATACTTATGAATACATGCGTCTCATGCATAGTAGTAAACAAATACAACGAAGATGGCGTACAAGTATTTGATGCGTTTACAGGATTTCTTTGAAGTCCCATAAAACAATATGTTTGTATGAACGCTATAATATTTGAATGTTACTTACTGACATACATATTTTTACAAACGCCAATTTTAGTTTTCTCGGGTAATTAAAAAGTCACGGTGTATATTTCAAAAAGTTGCAGTTTACAGTTTAGGTCGTAGCAGATTTTCAGTTTCGTGATAGCAATGCAATACACAAGCAAGTCATAATCCAAAAACAATACTAGCAACTAATTCACGGAGTTTGTCTAGCTCGTTATAATCTAGTCTGCTCTGGAGTCATGCTTGTTTATCAACAAAAGTAAGTAATATGTGAACTTTTCTAACATGTTATCTGCCGAGATTATGGCATAGAGTGCCAGTCTATATCTGACATATTTCATTCCACGGCCTATTGACGATACGCTTATGAGAAGCCTTAACTTAAACTAACATTGTTGGGGCAGCGACCCAAAATTGATCTTATCCTCCTCTGCAGCGGTATCTGGGGCGCCCCACAGGACGTCGTCCAGTTGGGCGACCCACATACGCTCTCTTGACTGCGCGATCCATACGTTGAGAAGATGGGGATCTTTTTAACGTGGCCCAACCAACGAAGATGCTCGTTTTCGGCGATCATCGTCATCTCTTTAAGATGAGCCTTAGGTGTTCAGGCAGTGGTGCTTGCATTTCACAGACAGAGCGAGTTTCAAGGTGTCTCGTCTTGTCACCTCCCACGTGACTCACGACCGCAGCGACAAAGTACTGTTGTCACGCCAGAGATGACTTACGACTGATAAGGGTTAATTTACCATTATATAAGCGACAGTGTTTCAAAACTAAAGCAACATTGTTTCAGTACCTAAAAACGGCCACATGCACTCCCATAGTAGTATCCTCTCTGATCTTCCTGTCCACCTGAAAACCAAAGGAAACTAATTAAATTAAAATAACAACAAAAATTATTTATACATTTACTTAAATACTGACAGAATTGGTAATACATTAAAGATTTTCGTTGCAATTGGAGTTTGCAGTGTGTCATACATAGGGCTTACAATACCGGAATCCCGGACGATTTTTGTCCGTTATTTAAAACCGGTATTTATGTAAAAATACCGGTATTTTGTTATCACATTAGTTGACAAAAATTGAATTTATGCACAATATAAATCTTATTAAAATAATATTAATTAATTGCAAGAATTTTTTTTGAAGATAAACATACAATTTCATTGTATTAAAATCTATATCTGGCACATTTATTATATGTAAAATGTAACATAGAATTTAATATGTACATTTTTTTACTTGCACGTTTTTGTGTATCTATCTACTCCTACTCTTTATGTAATAAAATAAATAATATCCACTCATTTCAGAACAATATTTATTGGATTCCATATATTATTTGTTAACAAGTCAATATAACAACTGTGATAAGTAAAAATATAACTAGTAAATTTTTTATCAATAATACCGGTATCCCGATATTTCTAATTTTAAATATCAAATACCGGTATTCAGATTTTAGTTCGGTATTCTAAGCCCTAGTCATACATATATATCACCTGTCTCTCGTAGGGTTAGGCAGAGAACACAGATCTCCATCCGCTACGATCCCGGCACACCTTCCTTGCTTCCTCCACACTCATCCACCTTTTCATCCATCCTTCCTCTCACATTCATCGTAGCGAAACGGCTCTCCGTTCGTCGCTTCTCGCCCTCGTAGGAATCGGGACGTGATGGGTGGCGAACCACGTCGCCGTCATTTTTTAACGAATTAAGTGTATCAGCAGAGCTCCGCATGCTGGGGTAAGGCACTAAGGCACACGGGGGAGCCCGATCCCGGGACGGTCGGCATGTATGTCACCTAAATTTATATATTACATAAGTTACACAAATATTATATAGTGAACGGCAAATGCTTTGCTGCAATACAGGCTAAGACCTAAGCACAGCGACAGCGGCTAGAATAAATACCACATTTAATTAATAAAAAGGCCCAACACCCTCCCCCCTCCTCGCCCCCCCCCCCACTCCCATTATGACACTTTCCTTAAAGGTGGGCAACGCTTCCGCCTGCCTATGGCACTGGGGGTGTCTATGAGCGGCTTTAATTGTTCTCCATCAGATTTGACACACCTGCTCGTTTGCCTTCCAATCCCATAAAAAAGAAACTAATCGTACAAACGTTGTGGCTTTTAACTTAAACTAAAAGTGTGTACACACACAAAAAGAATGAGCTGACGACATTACCTTTTCCCGCTTCTGCTCCTTGGTCAGAGCCCTTGCCTTGTTAGCTTCCAGATGGGTCTTCTGTCTCTTTGCAATCTGCTCCCGGACCTTTGCCTCGATGGCAGTGGGGTCTTGCACAGCCTCAGTGCCCAGAGCTCGCATCAGATTCGATATCCTGGTGGAGAATCATTGAAATCAGTTGATTTGTTATATCCATTTTCTTTATGAAAAGTCATAATGTGTCTAAAAAAGGCCCGACTGGCGATTCATGGGGGAGTCCTTGTTCCGAATCTAATGAACGGCAGTGAAAGTTGAGTTTGGCAGAAGAACCAAGAAAGCAGACTGAACACGGTGGAAATAAGAGCATAAAGAAGTATTTTTGGGGTAATTTCACATAGTCTATAATAGCCAAAATATTCTTTTTAATATAGGGATGGCAAGTTCAAAAAAATAATTTTATTTCTAAATTTTCGTAATAAAACAATATTTTATGGGATAGGAAGGCAAACGAGCAGGCGTGTCGCCTGATGGAAAGCAATCAACGCCGCCCATGTACATCCGCAGCGCCACAGACAGTGCCGAAGTGTTGCCGGCCTTTTAGGTATGTGTAGGCTTGCTCGTTTGCCCTCCTATCCCATAAAAAAAAACCAACTAAAATTACCTGAGCTTAGGCTCCGGTGGCGCTTCAAGACCAAGCCTGACCTTCTCCTGTTCCTCCTTCCACGCCTCCCGACGACTCTGCCGCCGGAGTTTCTTCCTCTCTTTCTTGGTGAGGAACACCGGCATGTATGTGGGTTTTAATGGCTCCGCTGTAAATTTATATATACATACATTCCCATACATACATATATTTATATATACAAATAAATACCGATATGTGTCCCATAGCAGGGCGTGGGCCTCCCATTTCTTGAGGAACGAACACTAACCCATATCACGCTTGTCCAATGCCGAATGACGGGGCAACTGGACTCGGAATAATAGTCCATACATATATTTATACCCGATACGGGAATCGAAGCGGTGACTATTACCTCCGTAGACGACAGCTCCGCCACTGAGGCAAATTGGTCGTCATATATATATATATATATATATATATATATATATATATATATATATATATATATATATATATATATATATATAAATCAATTGCTGTTTGTTAGTCTCGCTAAAACTCGAGAAGGACCGATTTGGTTAATTTTGGTTTTGAATTGACTTTTGTAAGTCCAGGGAAGGTTTAAAAGGTGAGTAAATATGATAAAAATATTAGGAATATAGTAAAAGCAACAATTATATTATATATCCCTACCTGTCAAATATTTGATCGTTGTGACGTGACTATTTTGAAGTAACATCAAGTGTAATATAAAAATAATAAAACTTAATTAACTATATTTAATCTATGATATATTTAATGATATTGTACAGGATAATAGTAAACACAAATGTACAAAACGATAGATATAGATATTGATTTATATAGTAAATAATAAGATTGTACAAGACGATAGAAATAGGTATTGATTTATATAAGTATTATTGAAAACGAACAAAAATATTGTGTATAATAGTTATAGAAATATTATAATATTTATTGTGATGTTGAAAATATGGATAGCATGCCCGAAAAATACGAAATCGGCGACCGGCTCTCTTTACGGTCACGGCCGAGGGTTGAACCGAGGTAAATTTTGGAAACAAAATCTGCTCTGTGATTGGTGGAAAAAAGGTGCCAAAAAACGGACCAATCATAGAGCGGATTAAATTTGCCTCCAAACGACTATAAAAGAGGTCGCATTTTCGGGTATGGCATCCAGTGACAACAAGGAAATTGAAGAATAAACAACTAAAAGAAAAATAGCAAATAGAAGAAATAGCAAATAGAAGTATAGTAAATAGGGAAGAATAGTGAATAAAATAGTTATCAAGAAGAGTGAAGCATTTACTTCGTCATATAGCGAAAAACGATCCCTTTCGGCTCTCATCGGTACGGGAATCGAACAGCGCTAAAAAATCGATATACAGTCCGCTGCTCTATTAGCGCTGAGCAAACCTCCCGTACAGATATAAAGATATTATATTAATTTGTATTGTTTCAAATTAGAACCGTACACTACAAACTTTATATAGTACCTTTGTGACAACAATTTTTTCATCATTTGTAATTAAAAATGATAATAAAAACTAATTAATATGGAGCATTTTCTTATTGATTGCGATTTCTTTTTATTCCTGTTAAGTTTTGACCACATTTTTTTACTAAAGTTGAAACATTCTGCAATTTTCGTTCAGCTTTTTTATTTTTTGTATATATATATATATATCAGTCAGTCAGTCAGTATACCCAGTCCAGTGATGAGTGTGGATGAAGCACAGAAAGTGTGCCGTGACCGTAGCAGGTGGAGGTATGCAGTCTCTGCCTAGCTCTACGGGCAGCAATCGTAATAGTATGTATGTAAAAATAGTTTCGTTGTAGGTCGGTAGGGGGAGACCGAGGAAAACATACTATAGCGTGCCAGACGTACTTCCATATAGTGAAACTCATCCAAGTGAAGTTAATTTGTTAATGAATCTCTTTACTTATCATTTTATATTAATTATATTTTAAATTAATAAATTATAGCTTATATTAATGAGTCACTTTACATTTTATATTAATTATACTTATATTAATGAATCACTTAACATTTTATATTAATAACGTTTATATTAATGAATTATATTTATAATAGTGAATCACTACATTTTATATTAATTATATTTATATAAATGAATATTTTTTTATATAACGAATCACGTTACATTTTTTATTCAATATTTATTTCTTATGCAAGGAAAGGTGACATGTCCCTCCTCCCTTGAAAGACGTCAGTCGATCGAATCTTGGTTTTATGTAAAACAATTTATGCTCTTACTATTTTTTAATTTTAAAATTACATACATACATACATATAGTAACGATATATATTATCGATATATATCAAAAGTACCCTTAACCGGCGAGCTTGGATGAAGAGGGAAGAGGAGAATGATGAGTGTGGACGATACAATGAAAGTATAACGAGATCGCAGCAGATGGAGGTCTGTGGTGTTTGCCTACCCCTACGGGAAACAGGCGTGACGATATGTCCTACTAATCATACTAATATTATAAATGCGAAAGTTTGTGAGTATGGATGTATGTTTGTTACTCTTTCACGAAAAAACTATTGGACGGATTTGGATGAGCCTTTACAACAATATAGGTTATAATACATCGAAATAACATATAGGCTACAATTTGTAATGATTTTATGTAATTTTGGTCGTAATATAACGATAAATGTCAATTAAGTCGGAAAAAAATCTGGCCTCTGAGAGCTATCTTGGCGTACGCTGCCTAAATCATTGGAGTTACACAAAGATGATGTACCGTAGGATTGTTTGTCTTGAATAGTTCTTAATAAAAGTCCGCGACAGCATATCTACCTTTTATGTGGAAGCCACTATGACCAAAATTGTGAACCATAAATTAAGTAAAAAATATATATATATATATATATATATATATATATATGTGTATATATATATATATATATATTTATTTAAAATGATCTGTCACGAAACTTAATGTGGCAGACCAAATTCCACGCGAGCGAAGCCGCGGGCAAAAGCTAGTATATATATAAAAGGACCAAAGAGTTAGATAACGCTAGAGCAAACACAGGAAGTATTCCGTTGATACTGGCAACTTCAAATATGTTTAATTAACCACGAGCTATTAGGAAACAAATTGTGAGTTAAAGTCATAAATAAAAAAAATAAATTTTGTCGGCCCGTGTGATGTTCAAATAAAGAAGTAATATAAGAAAAAGATTCCTCTCCCCTACTCTTTCCTTTCTTCTCTATCTTTTTCCAACAATTTGGGGATTCACTATGACGAATTTTAATATATTATAATAAAATTCGTCATAGAGAATCCCACTAGCTGCAAGGGAGGATGGAGGTCAGCCCCAGCAGAGCCCCGCAGGCTGAGGCTAGGCACTATATTACCCGGGGGAGCCTCATCCAGGGTCGGTTGTCACGCTTGCGACTAAGCTCGCCCTTAGCCACGCATCCTTTGGCACGGCGGACCGTGGATTGGCGGAGAGGAAGGAAAAATTATAGAGAAGACTGGAAAGGGCAGATAAAAGGAAAGATGGATTTGACACTACCGTAACGAAAGACGAGGAGTGATACGGTAGTAGCTCGGGAGGCCGGGGTCGCGTACCTGTGTACCAATACCATAACTACCAGACAGGCGGCTAGGCAAAGATACTCTTATTAATGGAGTCAGGCGTTACTTTGCGGAAATCCATCACTATATGGACAGTCAAAAGTTTTTACTTAGCTAAGATCCGCGACAAGCAAAACAATTACAGAAAATTAATAATGTGTGTTTTTCCGTTGGGTTTAGTGGATTTATTTAGAACTTAAACCAAAAACTTACCGAAAATCGGCCATGACTTGGAATGACTTTTCGGTTGTCTTCCTTAGAGTCTACTATATCTGAAGATGCCTCGTGTTGGGGCGAAACACGTGTCGTGTACAAGATGGAAAAGTGATAGTGTGTGTTTGGCGTTGTGTATAGTGGTTGGTGGGTGGAGAGTTGATGGCCGATTTTCGGTAAGTTTTTGGTTTAACCCAACGGAAAAAACACACATTATTAATTTTCTGTTATTGTTTTGCTTGTCGCGGATCTTAGCTAAGTAAAAACTTTTGACTGTCCATATAAAGATACTCTTGTTATGACTTCACTTATCCAAATCAAGTATTTCATTCACATTATTTTTTTAAATTTATTTATATTCATATCATTTTTCGTAGCCATCACATTCTGTTTTATTTGCACCTTAAGTGGTTAAGGTAAGCTTACGTCGAATACGAAACTAACAAATGTTTAAATCAGAAAAACGAAGTCGCAGTCATCCGCTTGTTACAACCATACAGATAAACATGATTCAGGCGTGTTTACACAAAACCGGTAATAAATTGTTTCAGTTAAATTTAGACCGCAACACAATGACGATGTTGCTGACGCTGATTGTGCTCGCCGCTGTCGTTAATATAGGTGGCAAGTTGAACAACTACAATATAAGGAACCATCCTTTGAACATTCGAGTTAGAAGAGATGTCTCCAGTGTGAAAAATAACAAAATCACCACAGATAATAATGAAAGTGTTAAAAGCGTACCCAATATAGACATTTATGCTGTGAATCTAATGAAAGATGCAATTATAGATGATGTGTCACAAAATTTGAAACCTGATGATACGGGCAATGATGATACGGATCAGAAAGAAAGAGATAACTTTTCTAACCACCCGAACGTAGACATTTTGGAAATAAATGTATTAAAAGGTAGAATTATAGATGATTCGTCACAAGACTCGAAACCAGAAGATACGAGTGATGGTGATACAGAACAGAGTGGAAGAGGTAATTTTTCTAATACATCACCTAATCAAGAAACAGTGTTAATAGAGGAATTTTTGGTAGACGTTCCAAAAGACGAAACTAATAATTTAACGCGTGGTAACCTTCTTGAAAAGTTAAAGGAAATTATTAAGAATAATATCACAGAAGACATATATCTAGCTGAAGTTAACGTAAATTCTGTTAGAGAACTGTTAGCTGACCATGATTTAGTATTGGTAGAAGATTTATCAACAACCGTTCAGAACCAAAGAAAAAAACATACAGATGAATACAAACCACAGGGCAACTTTTTTGAAGAGCTAAATGAATTGATTAAGAAAAGACAATCCATAAAAGATAAATATACAGCCGAAGTCTTTAACATAAATGATGTCAAAGAACCTTCTAGTGTCGAAGAGAACTATAATGCCCCTGAAAATAGTTATACAACTGACAACTCGTATGATAATAAAGACATTAAAGCTGATAATTATAAATCCAACAGCAAAAAGACGGAGGCATTTGTTAAAATATTACAAGAATTAATTAATAAAATTAAAGGAGATGAACCGTTAGAGAGAGAGAAAAGAAACGTTCCATACAGTGGATTAGGTAACAATAATAACAGTAATTTCAGTGTACAGAATAATTATAGAAATACGCCTTTCCGAAATAGTAACTACCCATACGGATATAACAGACCTGGTTATAATGGTATCGGAATAAGTAATTACTCCAATATAGATAGAAGACCATACCTGAATAGATATAATAGGCAAAACGTAAATTTAACATACCCTTCTAATTTCAATCCCATAACGGATAGAGTGCCCGGATATAACAGTTATGGCCCAATTAATAATCAAGTTTATAAGCCTATAACTATGAAATATAATATAAATGTCAACGGTTCTATGCCTATTCGGTACATATACAATGTGTCTGGTTATAACTATGAAAGTAATTATAATGCCAACAATTTTCCGTATCCCAATCACGAAAGAAATTACAGTCTCCAAAAGGTTCATAATCAAAGCAATTATTATTATAACAATAACGGTTATAATGATAATGGTTATAATAATAACCATAATAGAAGCTCATATAAATCAACAAATATACCGAATTATTTTTATCCTAATTATTCAGCATACGCTCAACATAACCATAATGTGAATTATAGTTATATACCCCAAAACAATGGATATTATAGAAGTAATAATTTCAAAAACACTTTTTACAATCCGGGTTTTAATCGTAACAGTTCTTTCTTTAACTATTTACAAAGTTATATCCCATTTAATGGTACACGCGATGGTAAAAATACCCAAAATGTATACAATAACACGCCCGGACATAACAATTATAACGCACCTGGTTATCCAACTACCGGATACAACGGTTATAACGCACCTAATTATATCAAACCCGGATATACCGCTCCAGAACTAAATACAGTTACGTCAACGCCCGTTCCAAGTACATCAGAAACGATTCTAGGAAGCTGTTTCCTATGTGCGTCGGTGGGGTGTCCAATGTTTTTCAGGCGGATTGGTTTTGCGTGTGTTCCGGACGATGAGTGATTTGAAGTTATGTTTTCATAATCGTACTTATTAATTTACTTGCAAGGTGTATGTATTTTTCCGGTTGTCTAACTTGTTTTGATCAGTGTATTCAGAAAGAAATCTCACTTTTACCAAAACTGAAACCCAATAATTAATCGTAATACAAGTGAACAACTTTTCTTTTCTTTGATGACAACTAATTATAACTATTATGCCAGTGTCAAGTAAAATACAATAACATCAAATCCTTTGGAATGTAACTAGTCAGCTTGTCACGTTACGTCTTGATAAAATGGTGGCCATTCTACCAAAACCTTCTATGAAGTTTTTCAGTCAAATTAAGAAGTCATTATACACGCATTTATTACGAAATCACTTATATGCCTTAATCGAACTATATTGTATAATACGGCACCACAATTAAGCAATATAACTGTTAATAATATAAGATTATGAAAATTAAATAGAAACACAACGTCACTGATGTAAGTTGGCGGGAAAAGTTGTGAACACCCAAAGAGTCTTTTCAACCGTTTATTCATACAGATAATGCAAAAATGTTACCATAGGCCACACACAATTTTTCTTTTTAATTACCCAAAGACTTATGTAAGAGAACTATTTTTTTTTTACATTAATTATTTTAATCCTAATTAGTTGGAACATTTTCCGCGGCCGTCGTAATTTATATTTATTAACTGACATAAAATTAATTTATTAATTATCAATAAACGCCTTAATAAGATTTCAAAATTCTACGGCAATTTCATGAATAATTGTAAATGTTACAATTTCTCATTAAAATAATGTAACATGTCATGAATGAGGCGCCGTATTGAAGCAGCCACGTCTTTTTATGGGATAGAAAGGCAAACGCGGAAGCGTGTTGCCCCATGGAAAGCAATCAACGCCCATAGACATTTACAACCATAAGCAAATTACAGAAACGTTACCGGCCTTTGACAAATGTGTAGAATTGTTTTTGGAGATTCGTGTTCGTTCGTGTTCGTTTCAGTTCGGAGATAACGCTGAAAGTATCTAGTTCCACCATCCGGCGGGGTGTCAGAGGAAGAAAGAAGTAAATGCATCACTATATACATACATACATATAGTCACGCCTGTCTCCCGTAGGAATAGGCAGAGACCACAGATCTCCATCTGCTACGATCTCGGCATACTCTCCTTGCTTCCTCCAAACTCATTACTCTGCTCATGCAAGCCCGCCGCTTAAGGGTACTCTTGACCTGGCCCTTCTTAAAAACTTCAGCAATTTGGTCAAAGTATATTTTCCGTGGTCTTCACCTACCGGCACTTCCATTCACTTTCGCAACGTACATTTCTTTTGCCAGACGTATATATCTTAGCCAATTGACTACCTAAGCCAAATTACGTTAGAAAGAACGCAAAACGCACCGTTCTATACAACAAAATACCGAAGGGGATAAACGTTATCAAACCATTTTAGGGTTATTAATGGAGTCAGGCGTTACTTTGCGGAAATCCATCACTATGTGGACAGTCCAGAGCTTTACCTAGCTAATATCCGCGACAAGCAAAACAGAAAATAACAGAAAATTAAAAGTGTGTTTCATGTGCTGGATGAAGTGGATTTATTTGGAACTTAAACCAAAAACTTACTCAATCGATCATCAATTCTCCACCCACCAACCACGATACACAACACCAAACACACATTACCACTTTTCCATCTTGTAAATCAAACGTGTTTCGCCACAACATATGTAATGTGTGTTAACAAGAACAGAAACTTAATACTTTCTGTTCTTGTATTGCTTGTCGCGCATCTTAGCTAGGTAAAACTTTTGACTGTCCACATTTTAGTGTTAACAAAACTCAAGTGTACCACAAATATTGTGTTAATGTATATAATATTACAACATTACATAGTTGTGAGAAGGCTATCGTCAAATAGAGCTGATCAGGTATTAATATTATTATATGTCAAATAGTTTGAAATGTTAATTTTAAAAAAGGTTAAGAATGACTCGGTCAAAAGTACCTTTAACAGGAGAGCTCGCATGAAGGGAGTGATGAGTGTGGATTCAGATGGAGATCTGTGGTCTCTGCCTACCTCTACGAGAAACAGGTGTGATCATATGTATGTATGTATGTATGTATGTATGTATGTTTATATTGTTTAAATTATGTTGATTAATGCGTTATACGTTACTTTGCGGAAATCCATTACTATATGTGGACAGTTATTTCTGTCTTTAACGGTTGTCTTCCATAGAGTCTACTATACCTGATGATGCCTCGTGTTCAGGCGAAACATGTGTCGTTTGCAAGGTGGAAAAGTGGTATTGTGTGTCTGGTAGCAACTCTCCATGTCCCAATCACTATCTACAATATAGTGGTTGGGAGGTGGAGAGTTGCTGACGGCCGTTTTTTTGGTAAGATTTTGTTCAAGTTCCCCGTAAATCCACTTCTTCCAGTGGAAAAACACACATTATTAATTTTCTGTTTTTGTTTGCTTGTCGCAGATCTAGGCTAAGTAAAAATTCTAACTGTCCAAAAATTATGTTATTGTACGAATGTTTTGAATAAAATATTGATACATCTCTTATCTTCGTCCCACTTATTTCCTGGAGGTATTTAGTAATCGGCATTTGGCCCAATCGTTTATAATGAATATTATTTCATTATTAAAATTTATTTGGTTATAATAATGAATACAAATTCACTCCACTTTTTTTCGAGGTCCCACCCTACGTTCACCAAAACGCGATTTCCAATCCAGCCGTTATCGGATCAACCGACAAAAGTGACCTGCCCATTGCCACTTTACCAATTTGAAAGACTACGTCGGTGACATTGGTTCTCCGCGCGGATCTCTTCATTCCGAATCATATCGACCACGACTCCAAGCACAGCTCCCTCCGTAGCTCTCTAAGCTTGTGAAGCAGATGTACTGTCGATCGGACCTCACGGTTTCAGCACCGTAAGAGAGTATAGGTAGGACACACTGATCAAAGAGATTATTTATAGTAATATATCATGGATATCGAAGCCTTTGTTGGCCTGGGCACGTAATACGGACGGACGAGGCTAGAGTACCCAAACGCCTACTCGACGGCAAACCAGATGGTCGTAGAAGCCGCGGAAGGCCTAAACTCAGATGGCTAGATGGAGTCGAGGATCGGTATGAGATGCTGTAGAAAAAAAGCTTAATTAAGATCCCACTGGAAAAATTTACTGAACCAGGCTAAGGCCCACCCGCGGCTGTAATGCCTTGACGATGATGATATCATGCACAAAGTCATGATTCACGTTTAAATTTAGTATATGCTAACAACGAAAACAATTCCATGGAATCCTTTGAGGAAATCGACGTACAATAAATAATTGATGACTAAATAAATTCAATAGTTATGTAGGCTGCATAGTTATGTACACGATCGGATATTTCAGGGAAAATATCCGATAATATCCGTCCGAATCCCTTCACTCACCGTACTGACAGAATATGTGAACTTTATGTATGCGAGTGTGGTATTTTCCCAGTCAAGCTGACCCATCCTTACCCATGGTATAACTTTAACTCTATTAAATATTATATTAGGTGTACAAATAAGTTTCCGCGGTTTGTCAAAAGATGGCCCCACCAGAAGGTTATGGAGAAATTGTCAGATGTAAAACGTAATATCCCAAGTTTAGTCATCTGGCAATACCATAACCTTAAAGTACTAGTGATTCCGTATCAGCATCACGTAATTTTTTTCGTGCAAAAATGTCAAGTTTTATTCCGAATAAGCATCATTTGCGGGAACTTTTGATTTACTTCTTTAATGTGAAAAAATCTGCAGCTGAGGCGCATCGATTGCTTCTAGAAGCATATGGTGAAGCTGCTTTAAGTGAGAGAAGTTGTCAGGAATGGTTTCAAAAGTTTAAGAACGGTGAGTTTGACGTTAAAAACAAAGAACGCAGTGGAAGGCCGAAAGTGTACGAAGACATGGAATTAGAAGTACTATTGGAGGAAGATTCGTCCCAAACGCAAAAAGAACTTGCACTTACTCTACAAGTGACTCAACAAGCAATTTCACATCGTTTAAAATCGTTAGGAATGATTCAAAAACAAGGAAATTGGGTTCCATATGAACTAAAGCCGAGAGACGTTGAACGCCGATTATGCATGAGTGAAATGCTGCTTGCCAGGAATAAAAAAAGAGTTTTTTGCATCGTATAGTCACTGGTGACGAAAAATGGATTCACTACGATAATCCAAAGAAGAGAAAGTCATGGGTTAAGCCCGGCGAACCATCAACATCGACAGCTAAGCCGAATATTCATGGAAAAAAACTCATGCTGTGTATTTGGTGGGATCAGCTTGGTGTCGTGTATTATGAATTGCTGAAACCAAGCGAAACCATTACTGGAGCTCTCTACCGAACACAATTGATGAGATTGAGTCGAGCACTTAAGGAAAAACGCGCCCATTACTACTCCAGACACGACAAAATTATTCTTTTACACGATAATGCTCGTCCACATGTTGCGGCGCCGGTAAAAACATACTTGGAAACACTCAACTGGGAAGTTTTACCCCACCCGCCGTATTCACCAGACTTAGCCCCTTCTGATTATCACCTGTTCCGGTCGATGGCACATGGTCTGTCTGAGCAGCGCTTCACATCATATGAAGACACCAAAAATTGGGTAGATTTGTGGATAGCGTCAAAAGATGAAGAGTTTTTTCGACGGGGTATCCGAATGTTGCCAGAAAGATGGGGAAAAGTAGTGGCAAATGATGGAAAATACTTTGAATAAAACGTAATGTACTTTTCCTTTACAATAAATTCCTAATTTTTTATAAAAAACTGCGGAAACTTATTTGTACACCTAATACTATTTTGACTAAAACTATTTTGACATACATACTATCACGCCTGATTCCCGTAGGGGTTGGCCGAGACCACAGACTTTGCTTCATCCACACTCATCACTCTTTTCATACAAACTCTTCAACTTCTTTCCGCCACTTCTTTCACCACCACTCTGTGGAACCAGCTACCTTCGACGGTCTTTTCAAACTCATACGACATTGGCACCTTCAAAAAACAAACCTACACATACCTAAAAGCCCGGAAACGCTCCCACGACTAGTGCGGTGTCGCGGTTGTCTACGGGCGGCGTTGATTGCTTTCCATCAGGCGGCACGCTTGCTCGTTTGCCCTTCTATTTCATAAAAAAAAAACTCGTCGGTTAAGGGTAATTCGACCCGACCTTTCTCGAGAACTTCAGCGATTTGGTTAAGGTATGTTCTCCATGGTTTCCGCCTACCGACCCTTCCATCCGTTTCCGCAACGTAAAATTCTTTTGCCAGTCGTTCTTCATCCATCTCCCTTATGTGCCCACACCATCTTAAGCCCAAACCACATTATTTTACTCTACACCGCACTATTTTAACTTCATTCTTTATTCTATCTGTCAAAGTTACCCCACACATACTTTTTAATGCTATTTTAAAATCATCTTAACTTAGTAATGAAACAAATTAAAAGTAAACATTCGATATTCAGTTTAGTTGTTAGATCAACACAAAAATGGCCAAATTGGATAACTATAACATAGATTCAAAAAAAACTCTTCGCCCGGGGCCCTTCGCCCACGGAGTCAAAGGTCGCGGGTTCGATTCCCGCATCGGAATAAATATTTATATGAATTTATAAACATTAATTCCGAGTCTGGTATCCCCCCCAATCCGCATTTCCTTTAGCCGTCTCCTTCCCTTCCCCTCCGCCAATCCACGGTCTGCCATGTCAAAAGATGCGTGGCTATTTTTTTTATATATATATATTCACGCCTATCCCCCCACAGGGGTTGGCAGAGACCACAGAGCTCGGCTCGTCAATGGTCGCTTTTCGCCGTCGTGAGAATCAGGACGTGACGGGTGGCGAACCACGTCGCCGTCATTTCGTCGACGAATTAGGTATATTAAATTCGTCTTAGTGAATCCCACGAGCCGCGAGGGAGGATGGAGGTCAGCCCCAGCAGAGCCCTGCATGCTGAGGTAAGACACCATAGTGCCCGGGGAAGCCCGATACCGGGACGGACGGCACGCTTGCGACTAGGCTCGCCCCTAGGGATGCGTGGTTAAGGGCGAGCTTAATCGCAAACGTGCCGACCGAGTCAGACCGAAGCGTGTCGGACTCCCTGGGTGCCTTAGTGCTTTACTTCAGCATGCTGGGCCCTGCTGGGGCTGACCTCCATCCTCCCTTGCGGCTCGTGGGATTCACTAACATGAGTTAATACACCTAATGTACGTATGTATATTATTATCCCTCCATCTAAAAAGATCGTAGCTGTGGCATTTTTTCTTTGCATGGCACAAAAGACGCTCCACTTACTTGGCGGCCGCAACTGTTGCGGATGCTCCACCAGATTGGTGATGGCGTCCTCGTTGAGGTTGTCAACTATGTCGTCGTCGCCCACGTTGCAAGCGTCGACACGTTGCGATTCGGTGCGCGTGTCCGGCGAAGCCGCGCCCCTCCTCCTCTTCTCTTCCCGTTCCTCTGCAGTCATTAGGATTACGCTGTCCCACCTGAAAGAAAAGAGAGTTTTTCACAATCCATATCTTACTAATAAATAAATCTATTTATTAGGCACAAAAACACGTTACAGTCTTAAAAATTACTATATGGACAGTCAAAAGTTTTACTTAGCTAAGATCCGCGACAAGCGAAACAATAACAGAAAATTAATAATGTGTGTTTTTCCGTTGGGTTAAGTGGATTTATTTGGAACTTAAACCAAAAACTTACCGAAAATCGGCCATCAACTCTCCACCCACCAACCACTATACACAACACCAAACACACACTATCACTTTTCCATCTTGTAAACGACACGTGTTTCGCCCCAACGCGAGGCATCTTCAGGTATAGTAGACTCTACGGAAGACAACCGAAAAGTTTTCGGTTGTGTTGTTATAGTGATGGAGAATCGATGGCCGATTTTCGGTAAGTTTTTGATTAAAGTTCCAAAAAAATCCACTTAACCCAACGGAAAAACACACGTTATTAATTTTCTGTTATTGGTTTGCTTGTCGCGGATCTTAGCTAAGTAAAACTTCTGACTGTCCACATAGTGATGGATTTCCGCAAAGTAACGCCTGACTACATTAATAATCTTAAAAAATACTATTTAGTATAAACTTAACAACGCCCGGACTATAAATCTTTAAATTTGCGCACAGCATGGCTACATTTCGACAATAGGGCTACTTATGTAATAATGAAAAACCATAAAATTGAACAGATCAAATTAACCTTTTGAGAAAATACATGCCCTCTGTGGCGGACATTGCCAAAGTAGGGTAATAAAACGATATTGTAAAATTGAACTTTATTTCATGTGAAAGTTGAGGAAACAATTTGTGGAGCTTTTCCCCGTTACAAAACATAGTCGTATATTGCATTCTATTTTTACATTTTATGCAATATACGACCGTTTTTTGGCAGTACTTGCAACGACCCTCATCCATGGTTGGGGGAAAATGACCGACATTGTCGTATTTGACGTTAGTTTGATTTTAGAAAAATCGAAGACCGTGGTTTCGCGGGCTTTTTTAAGTCACCAGTGACATTTATAGTGTTGCCAAGTCAATATTTTTTTTCTACTAAAAATATTTGAGTTGCCAAGTAAATTAAATTTAATTGCCATAAATAAATTACAAATTTGAATGACTTGGATTTTTTTAAAGTTTGCGTTCGGCGTAGCGGACAATATCGAATTAAGGGTTGAGGTAGACACAAATCCGCAGTGCTTTTAGTACTGGAGATGTCGATGGGCGTTGGTTGTCTGTGTCAAACCTAAGAAGTCATTTCCTAATTTTTGTCGGCCCACGTGAAAAACGTTGAGTAATAAAGTAATTCTCTCCAATATTAGAATATGAACATTCACTCTCAGGTCAATCATTCACTCATTCGCCTCACTCAAAGAACTCACCATTCGATGTCCGGAACGCGGTCGCTGTCGGGAACGTCCGATGCAAGCAGAGCCAACTTGGTGGCCGATGATATTCCGGTCTTTCGGGCTATTTGCGAGATCTCGTTCTGCAGCTTCTCCAGCTGGGCCTGCGGATGAATGATTTATTTATCGGTCGGTTTCTGAACTTGTCAAGTATCTTTTTTATTTAATTTATCTACGTCAACAGGAGTTACACTATACATTATTCTAAATAAATCAGAAAATATATTAAAATGTAATTCAAATTACAGGAGTAGTGTCCTGTAGAATTAAAAAAAGTGAAAGCAGACTGATCTCATTTATATATATATATATATATATATATATATATATATATATATATATATATATATATATATATATATATATATATATATATATATATATCTTAGATTTAATACGGTTCATGGAATACAGCCTTAGTACACCCAATCCCCATCCCAATCCCGATCGCTCTGATCAGGGCAACTATAGGCCTATAGCCATCACCTCTTTGGTCCATAATAATGGAATCCATTATTAACTGCCAGCAATTACGGTACCTCAAGAAGCATCAGCTGATTAGCGACCTTCAGTACGGGTTTTGTCGGGTGGTAGAGAGCAAAGGGTAAGCCTTAGCAGTTAGTTCGGACATAGCCAAGGCCTTCGATCGGGTGTGGCACGAGGCTCTTCTTGCAAAACTTCCGTGTTATGGGCTGCTTAAGAAATTATGCAAATGGTTCACTAGTTTTCTCACGGAGAGGAGAATTAAAGTCGTGCTAGACAGGTTTGGCTCTGATCTGAAGTCAGTGAATGCTGGAGTCCCGCAAGGCTGTGTGCTATCCCCTACACTGTTTCTCCTGCACATTTCTTTTCTATTAATCAGAAGATACCTATTACCTCCTGTGGCGTACAACCCTCTATGGGTCTTGGCCTCCTCAACTATCTTCTTCCACTTCGCTCCGTCTCTGGCCTCCCTTCTCCGAGATATGTTTTTTCAAACTTCTTCAGATCCTCCTTAATGCAATTTATCCACCGCTTCCCGAGTCTTCCTCTAGGTTTTTACTGCTGTGGGATCATTATGGTGATAATAGAGTATTTCAGAAATACATACTTTCATCCGCAGACGCTCAGCCAGCTGTCTGAACTTGCCGGGCTCGTGGAAGCGTAGCGGCCTCTTGGCTCGTTGGGGCGGCTTCGTGGGGACCCGCTCGTCGTTCCATGGCGCTGCGGCGCTGCTCACAGCCGTGGCGCTTGCCGCTTCAGACAGCTGTGCGCGGAATTCCTCCCGCCGGAGCGCCCGGATGTTCGCCTGGAAGGATATTTTCCTCCTTCAAATTTATTGCTAACAATAATCGATCCTGAAGGTAAAACAGAGTATCTCCACATGAGACGGTATAAATACACGCGTCTCTTGTGAAGACTTTCAAGTTGGAGATGCAATGTATAAAGGAGTATATACACACATACATATAGTCACGCCTGTCTCCCTGTAGGGTTAGGCAGAGACCACAGATCTCCATCCGCTACGATCCCGATACACTCCTTGCTTCCTTTACACTCATCAGTCTTTTCATCCATCCTTCCTCTCACATTCATCGTAGCTAAACGGCTCTTCGTTCGCCGCTTCTCGCCGTTGTAGGAATCAGGACGTGACGGGTGGCGAACCACGTCGCCGTCATTTTTTACGAGTTAGGTATATTAAGATTCGTCATAATGAATCCCACGAACCGCAAGGGAGGATGGAGGTCAGCCCCAGCAGAGCCCCGCATGCTGAGGTAAGGCACTATAGTACCCGAGGGAGCCCGATCCCGGGACGATCGGCACGCTTGCAACTAAGCTCGCCCCTAGCCACGCATCCTTTGGCTCGACAGACCGTGGATTGGCGGAGAGAAAGGGAAAAGGATAGAGAAGAAAGGAAAGGGGAAAGAGATGTATTTCGACAGGATTTTAGAGATATGATGCTACCTAAATGCACCTGAATTTCTTAATATCCTCCGACTCACCTTGAGTGTGGGCGCAACGTGAGTGAGTCTCACTCTCTTCCCTGAGGTGTCCACAGTGCGACCCTCGCGGTCCAATATAAGCGGCGCCGGACCAGAAGCACCGGCCGCCGCCAGAGCTCCACCTTGAAACCCAAATAAATATTACCATCGAGCCGTTACATTTCTTTTTACACCACACGCAAATTATACAGGTGGTGTGGGAAGGCTTGGTGCATCACCGAAGCTGAGATGGCTAGAGTAAGGTCAGGTGAGCTTTGAGCCGCTGTGAAGAAAGGATTAGTCATATTGCCCCCTTCTTTGAGGAAGTCTTGGAGCCGTATGTCCAAGGCATGTTGGGCATCCATGTTCACTTGAGATATTCACCGCACGGAGAGGCTACTTTCATCCCACCCCTTGCATAGGTACTCTAAACATAAAAATGTAGCATGTGGACAGTCATTCAGTGGCTAAGATCCGCGACAAGCAAACAAAAGCAGAAAAATAATAATGTATGCTTGTTACTGGATGAAGTGGATTGCCAGGGAACTCAAACTAAATCCTATCGAAAAACGGCCGTCAGCAACTCCCCACTTCCCGACTTTTTCACAATGTACACGACACGTGTTTCGCCTCAACGCGAGGCATCATCAGGTATAGTATACTCTATAGAAGACCGTTACGTGAAAGTACATTATGTAAGAGTTGAGGTGTGATTTTTGTGACAGTGGTTGAATCTTGCCGGTTAAGGGTACCTTTGATCTGGCCTTTCTTAAGAATTTCGCAATTTGGTCAAGGTGTGTTCTTCTTGGTCTTCCCTTACCGTACAAGTACCTTTAAAAGTTTTTTATTTTATTGTTTTTCTGTAATCAGTCTTTTAACTGTTATCAGACGTGTTGTAAATAAATGTTAGGAGTTCTTTTTAGGAAAGTCCAGATCAAGAGTACCCTTAACCAGCGAGCTTGCATGAAGAGAGTGATGAGTGTGGAGGAAACAAGGAAAGTGTGCCGAGATCGTAGCAGATGGAGATATGTCGTTTCTGCCTACCAGGAAACAGGCTTGATGATATGTGTGTAATAGATATTGTAATTGCATTTGTATGTATTAAGTTGATGATGTATGTAAGATGATGTATATAAAAAAACTTTCAACTAAACAGAATGAGTCAGTCTCACCTGCCAATTTCCTCTGGATCCTCGCTTGTAGTTCCGCTATCTTCCTCTGTTTCTCCATTTCCTCGTGACTCATCTGAGAAACACCTGGAAATCAAACAGATTTGATTGTTATAACCCGTGTTAAATTTTACAGTTACTAATGGAACCCTATGAATTTTAAAGGCCGGTAATGCTTCTGCAATACCTATGGTGTATGATGGATCAATTGTCATTAGGCGTAGATTACTTCCCATCAAGCTATGGTTTATAGTGTTCTTCTTCTTCTAAGAATGCCTCTCCGACTTGCGAAGTCAATTCTACACAACTCTCCTCTTCCTTCGCGAGATACAGTAGTTCTGGAGCACTCGCTATACCAGTCCACTATCTGATATTACGCAGCCAAAACTTCCTTCTCCAACTTGTCTTTTGCTCGCGACTTTTCCCATCATGATCAGTTGCAGCAACTTGTACCCGTCATGTCTCATGATATGACCTAGGTAAGCAACTTTTCTACCTTTGAAGGTCTGCAAAAGTTCATGTTTTTGCTAGACTTGTCGGAGAACCTCGTCATTGGCCACTATTTGAGTCCAGCTAATAGCGATGTTTATAGTGTTACAGATATCTATCTATATGAGTTGATTGCTTTCCATCAGGCTATTTATCCATTAGGCTAGGCACAATTACTAGTTTACCTTCCTATACCATAAAGAAAATTGTCAAAGACCGAAAACACATGTTGTTTCCTTGATACCTATAGTGAGAAGTAAATTCAAATTGGTCCCTAAGGAGTCAAGGGTTCGATATCCACATCGGAATAGCCGTGTGAAAAATATATGTGGGCTACAGATATTTTTTCCGAGTCTAGTCTGGTAATTCCGCAAATCCACATTGGACAAGCGTGGAGGGTTAACGTCCGTTTCCACAGAAATGGGGAGGGCCGTGTTCAACAGAGGAGTATATGGGGTGTGAAGAGTTTGCAGCATGAATGCCCGGGGCAGTACCACACTCCCGCAGAAAACCTGCGTTTGAGTGGTAGTTTAGCTACCGCTCTTCGTCCGATGAGTGGCTGAGTCCTACTCCTTCCTCCCTCCCATATTAGCAGTTTCCTTTAAGGCCGGCAACGCTTCTGAACTGCCTACGGTATTGCGGATGTTTAATGGGCAGCGTTGATTGCTTTACATTAGGTGACACGTCTGCTCGTATGTCTTCCTATTCCATAAAAAAAAAGAAAGGTATGCCAATATCATTTTATTCTTCACTTCTCCGATGATATCGTTAATAGCTGGAGTAATGGTCATTTAATAGACAAACTTCTATTTAAGTGGCTGTTATGGGCATTTGTCTTACTCTCTTCTTTAAAAACACCACTCACCAGGTTTGGAAAATAAAGTTGGCTTAATAACACTCGGAGGGGGTATGGAGTTCTTCTGCTGCATTTGCACCTTGATGTGCTGGGCGGCTGCCGCGGCGACGTTCACGTTTGGTTTGTGGTCACCTTTCAATGCTATTAGCGCCCTCTTGCGTTCCTCAATCTCCTTCTGGGCATTCGCCATCATAAGCTGGAAAGAATGATACAGATTAATGTGGGTAGCCCTGGTGATGTGGTGCTAATGCGTAATGGTACGTGACGTTTGTATTTGCAGCGTGGCAACGGTGGGATGCTGCGGGTGGGCCGAGAATTCAGTATGTCTTACATCCGGTGTCTAAGGCAGACCGCACTGTTTTTTTTTTGATAAATTTATTTATGGACCATCAACAGGAGTTACATCTAAATAGTTCAGAACAAAATATTAATATGTAATCGACGTCTTACACCTTTTCATAAATAGGGTCCTCTGGGCCAGAAGACACAGTGGAAAAAACTCCATAGGCATCCTCCTAAGCCCACAGTTAGTTATATGTATGTATTGCCCTTAGTACTACAGGTTGGTGGTTAGTTACTTATCTTTCATAAAAAAATTACATGTATGGAAGAGTCGGTAGGGGTAGACCAAGGAGAACATACCTTGACCAAATTGCATAACTTCTTAAGAAAGGCCAGGTCAAAAGTTAACTGATGAGCTTGCATGAGGAGAGTGATGAGTGTGGTGCAGGCAAGGAAAGTATATTGAGATAGTGGCAGATGGAGATCTGTAGTCTCTGTCTACTCCTACGGGAAACAGGCGTAACGATATATATATGTATGTATTTATGAAGTAACATTATTGTGTACTAAAAACTTACTTTGATCTTATCTGCACTGAGCCCAGTCATCTTAGAGCCAACGGTTTCACCTTCAGGGAGTATCGATGGTAAATCCATTCCATTTCCGTACTTCTTTTCTTTATCATCTTTTTCTCTATCTTCCTTTTCTTTCTCATTTTTTGAGTCACGCCTGCCTTCCTTGTACTCTTTATCATCATGACGAGATCTGAAAACAGTTGACAAATTCATCAGAAAGATAGGTGAGTTATTTTTTGCATGTTAAATATTACTCTATAAAGAAGAATTGACAAAAACGAGTTAAGATAAATCTATAGTATACAACAAAGTAAAGAAAATCACCTTTTACTGTCTTTGTCTTTATCACTTGTGGACTCGTGTTTCCTCTTCTGAGTTTTAGATGTAGATATCAACTCCTGAGCAAGGGCGATCACTTTGTCTGCGAGTTTACTTGCCTTCTTCGAGTCTATGTGTGCAGATATCTTGTCTATTATTTTACGACGTTCATACCTATAAAGAGAAGTAAACTTTCAAATTATCACCATCAATACAACTGTAACTGATAATTACTGGATATTGAACCTTCCTCAAAATTTTGGGCTTGGAAAACTTTCGGCTCCTTGTTTTTCAGATATATTGGGGTTTGCATACAAAAAATCATAATAATAAACCTATATTACAATTTAGATCATAGGTTCCCAACCTTTTATGGACTACTGCCCCCTTTAATAAGATAAACATTTTAAACGGACAGGCTAGATAAAATGTTTTTTCCTGAAAATAGAGGTCCATTTGCCTTTGGACCCACTCGACCGCCATAAAAAGCTCCAGCGCTCACTGGGTACTGTACCACCCCCGTTGGAAACTTAAGATCTTGATCAGGGATAATTTTCAAAACTCCATCAACCTCAGCAAAAAATGTTCTTTTACTTAAAAAATAATTGTCTATTAAATACTGTGTGTTTGTACATTTATTTTATGATTTCAAAAATTTATTAAAGTATTGTTTTATTGTTTATTAAACATTGTTACACAATAGTTTTATGAAAAACATAAATTTTAGATTTAATTATTAAAAAATAAGTAAAGTTACAGCAGATTTATTGTTTCTTAATCAATGAGATGGGTGTGCCTGGTGTTTCTTGTTTCATATATCTTAAAAGCTTCAAATAAGAACTTGTGTTAATTAATAAGAGTTGATTTTTAGACCTTGTAGACCCTCAAAATCAGTTTACATCTACATCGACCCCTGGGAAATTGATTTTGACCTGATTTGGGGTCAATATTGTCCACTTTGGGAATCCCTAATCTAGATAAAGCTGTAACAAACTACACAAAAGCCAAAAGTGAGTTTAAATCCCACATCAGTAGGATTATTAATAAGATGTGCAGATATTTAGTGAGTCTAGTTGTTATTTTAGTCATTTAAGGTAGTGCTAGTGAGTAGCTTATTACAGTGTTGTACTGAGTATAGTGTTTTTTGTTATGGGATAGGAAGGCATACAAGCGTGACACCTGATTGAAAGCAAAGAATACAGCTCATAAACCACCTATCATCTACCAATGTGTAGGCTAGACAAAGTTGTTGTGTTGCTAATGCTTTGGGTACTCTCAAATTTGTCGATGATGTTGTTTGACGAAAATTCATCATATAATAAACATAAGCCAAAAAAAGGACATTGTGAGTTTAAAATTCAATAAATAAATAACGGTTAAAATAATGCATTCTCATAATAGACATGCCTTTTATTTATAAGACGTAAAACAGTAAAAACCATTCATAGATTCGAAACATTCTCTTGTATTTATTAATTACTTAGATAGCTTAGCTAATAAAATAGTCTAATAAACAACAACTAGTGGCTCACCCATTCGTAAGACATGATGATACAGTGGACAACAAAGAACTATCAGATTTGCCAATAGTTCTGTAAATTGCACGGTCAAGTGAAGATCGCAGTTCTTCCACCTCTCGTCTGGACAGCTGCAACGCCATGGCTCTCAATACAACGTAAAAAAACCCTTAACTAGAAGTGCCACTTCCACAATTTTAGGTTATTCTGTATAAAGTTACTGTTCTTTACAATATTTTATGAAACCAATTATCTCTTATCGATTATTAATATGAATTTAAACATTTTTATACATATATAAGTGCGATTTATTATATTTCAATAAAGTTTACACTTTCCTCTATTTTGACATCCGTACTACACAACACACAAATGTTCCCTCTTACGCTTTTAGCTATTACCCTAATTTTTTGAGAAATAATGTACCCGGACAAACGAACACTCCAAATTTCAATTTTGTTTGCAGTCGTTTTGTGAAAGTTTCTTTTTCGATTGAAAAGATTCACTTCATTTATTTCTATCCCGGAAGAATAGTGCAGAAAACAAAAATAAAAAATCAAACAAATACATCAATCTTAACCCAGTCGTTGAAAGGCGGGCTTATGATTTTTCTAATTTTTAGCAGAATATATTACGCTGATCGAATTAAATTAATTACTATATTAATAGAGCGCAATTGATCCAGGTCGTAAATGTAAAAAATCGAGTATTCAATATATTGAGACCTAAGCTGTCATGTTATGGAAATACTGGTTCAAGGTACACCATCGGTATCTCAAGGTGATTATATAAAGCTGCTACGATATCATTCTGAGCATAAAGCAGTCAGCTCAAACTGAGCCATTTGCATAGTCGAGTAAGTGGCGTGTTTTATTTCGGAATATATAGATAATAACTTTTCTATTTTCTACAACTCATATATGTGTGCCACTGCTGTGTACGGGTCTACCCATTTCTGGAGGAATGGATTTTAACTCACCACGCTTATCCAAGATGGATTAGCGGGGTATCTATTAATATTTAGAAATTTATGTTATACATTGCCCTCTCTTAACGTGACCTCCCAAAATTAAGGGGTATTACCGTAAACCGATTGCAATGCATCAGAGATTGGTTTCTATTAAGGCCTCTGCTGTTCGTCTATTATTATTTGCTTTCATAATCGCTTCACACGACACTTAAGGGAAGAAATAGGGTGGCCTGTAAATTTTATTTAAATGACCTTCATATAATACCTTACCTAATATAATATTGATAAGTTTTCATACCAAATGTTATAAATCTAATAATATCGTGCTTATTATACTTTCACAAATTAATATTTTAATTCTACTAGGTAAACATTACGTTTAAAATCCATATCTGTTTTATTATTTAATATTTTGTACATGAAATGGAACGTTATCGTAATCAAAACTTCTCGTTTGGCTTTTCTCAACAGAAAAATAAACATAGTGTTTACTATTAAAATAACAAAATAACTTATAATAATATTGCATTAGATCTATAACATTTTAAAGATTTGCACTTAATATTTATAAGTGCGTCATTAATTTTAAGAATTAACATAATAAACCAAAACATAACCTTAAGATGTCTGATGACGAAGAAATAGTGATAAAGAAAAGTAAGCAAGTCCATTATGGGTCTTTGGAGGAGCAGGAGAAAGCACGGCTAGCTGCCATTGCGGCAGCTGCCAAAGAAGGCGCAGAGGAGGGCCCTGAGAAAGAGCTTGGTGACGTTCAAATTTCTAGCGGTAAGTCTTTGCATGTAATAAATAGTTATGGGTTATTTCATGGGTTAAAGGAGCCATGGTTAACGTTTCTTTTTGGGACACTTACATGTTACGACTAAAAACAATGTGAAGTAGAATCTTCCACTAGTGTAGAGTAAAAATAATTTCACTAAATTATTTTTTTAATGGAATAGGTCACCTAATAGTCACCATTGTCGCCCATGGACATCAATATGAAGAAGAATACCCTACCTTAGAGTTTGGATGTGAATAATATAAAAGAAAAAGAGTTTTATGGAAGGGAAAAGAGGAAATGTTAGAAGGGCTAGGAAACTACATCATACAAAATGTGTGAGACGGAGATATGCCACTATTTTTTACTAATATTATATCTAACTAAGCCAATCCATTCATGGTACCAAGGCTTTACAACTATACTTCTTATAATAATTATCCCAGCATGTGTATATTGATTACACATGCTGGGATTATATTAGTATTGCGGCATTGATTGCTTTCCATCAGGCGACACACTTGCTCGTTTGCCCTCCTATTCCATAAAAAAAAATACTGCACCTTTAAAGGCACAGTCAAAACTTGAAACTCGAAATTCTTATGGGATACCCCTCTTAAAAAATTTAGGTAGTAAAAAGACGCCAGTGAGTGCAAGTTGCTTCCGTTCCTTAAAAGGGTCAGTGAATGGTGTTATATATTTTTTTCGTAGTTTTTCAGTTTTTTTATTTTGAACTAAAAACGGAAGCTGAAGCCAACAAAAAAACACTACACTGTTGTGTTTTGTGCGAAATGCCAGTTTGCAAGGGTCATCATACTTATTTTTGCAACAACTGCCCAGAATTATTTTTTTTTGTCAAATAAAAAAAAATCATTTTATAACATAAAATTACCTGTTCTTTACAATATCACATGCATGAATCCATAAAATATTCCCAACTTTCAAGTGCTTAAAGAATTCAAACTTTCATCTCAAAACTGGAACCCATGCAAAAAATACTATATACTTTTGAAAGCTAGTCTAAACTACAGAAACCTAGAACCGTTTTTTTATACTTGTTTATTGTAGAGTTACGAATTTGTTAACAAAATTCTGTTCCTAATTTTTGAGTTTGCTTCTTGCTGGACCATGCAGTAGACACTTCATTAAGTAAGCCAGAATTTTTTCAGATTTTTTGGAAGACTAGAAAACTTTGTAAACCCGATGGTTCCTAAAATACTCAGTATATCGTAAATATGGTATATACACACCGGGACAGTACATACATATTATATACACTTATCGACCTCCACTGCGACCTTAATTTACCGAGCGTCAAACAACACTTTAAAACACTCTCCCAGAAACATTTTGAGAGATCCGAATCCACTGGTGGTACAATCGGTGAATTGTACACGAAACGTGTTACACGATCCGGACGACGAAACGGCGTCATTCGGATCCACCCACGATACCAACACTCACACGCACCCCGGCTCTAGCCGAGCACATAGAGTAGGGAACATTTCTACACCAGTCGCTTACACGAGATTCTCTCACGTACCCGGTCTGTTCTCACCCCCTAGACCTTAGGGCCTATGGGACTAATAGGAACTATAGTTATTTCAGTCCAATCCTCCCCTATATGTTTAACGTAGCATCATGACGAATTTAAAATCGGCACACACACATATGTGTACCTCCGACACGGCGTCGAGCCGATGGAGTCTGCGATTTGCGCAGATTCCCAATATATTTTACTTGCCCACGGGCCCATAATTCGATAAACCTGTTAAAGCCAATAGGCTACCAGCATTAACATCTTCGAATCAAATCACACACCGGGTTAAGATTGATTTTTAATAAAACTGAGTTTTTCCTTTACTAGAATACATGGACCTTGAGGATGAAATTTCTAAAGATAAGAAGGCTTTACTCGAGGAGTTTGAAAGGCGAAGGAAGGCGAGGCAACTAAATGTCTCCACAGATGATGATGAGGTTTGTGTAACCATGTAAACTAAATTTAAAATTAATTACTTCCCTTCACTCTTGTCTCAGTGTTAAATAATTAAGCCACTCATAGTTTAGGATATATTTTTAGGATATATATATTTTTTATACAAAGTTAGAGATATTCTTCTGTATAATTTTTTTTTAACATTTTTTGATTTTTACCAATACCAAACACATACCACCACTCTTCCACAATGTACACAACATGTGTTTCCTCTCAACACAAGGCATCATCAGGTATTGTAGACTCTATGGAAGTTCCGAATAGTGGTGGTGGTGTTGTTGATAGCAGTTGGGAGGTGCAGAGTTGCTGACGGCCATTTTTTTCCTGTAATATATAGTTTTTTCCCCGTAAATCCACATCTTCCAATAAAAAACACACATTATTATTTTTCTATTTTTGTTTGCTTGTCGCGGATTTTAGCTAAGTAAGAATTCTGACTGTTCACATAGTAATGGATATTCGCAGAGTAACTATCTAGGACTTAATTGTCTACCCTAGTTGCTGGCTTTGTTTCGTTTCCAGTTTTAATTTATATATGTTGCGTAAGGATTAACTAAAAAAATCTCAGGAATCCCCATGGGCACTACCACATGTTGCCATCTCATCATTATCACATTGCGATGCACCGGACATACAAAATAAGGTTTTCTAGTTGCAATGACGGTGAATATTCAAATTTGGACAAGGTCTGTAAATGTATGTGAGTGTTTGTTTATGTCCATGCTATAATAAAATCTGAAACATTTTTCCAGGTACGAAGAAGTCTTCGACAACTTGGAGAGCCAGTGTGTCTTTTTGGTGAAGGACCAGCAGAGAGAAGAGTCAGATTGAGAGATCTCCTCAGTTAGTGAGTTAAAATTATGAAAAATTCATATAAAAAGAAAATTAATCACTATTTTGGAATTCTGTTGTCAATCGTCAAGACGATTCTCTCTCTCTCACTCGCCATTGACTCACCCTCCACATTTGTAGACTTCTTCTTCTTCTTGAAGTTAATTGTTTGGTAATCGGAGTTAACTTTTAGTTGTTAGTTTATGTTGAAATGGATTCTAACCATCAGATAGACTTTGTAATTTATTTCTCTCTTGCATATTAAAATATAAGCAGCACTTTCCAATTCACATATAGAAATATCAGTCAAATAAATGTATTGATATTTTTCTCCTTACAGCCTTGGCGAAGATGCCATCCATAAAAAGTTGGAAGAGGAAGAGGCGAGGATAGAAAGGGACAGAGGACGCGAAGGCACATGGTACCACGAAGGGCCTCCGGAACTAAGGGATGCAAGATTGTGGATTGCACGATATTCACTGCCCAGGGCTAAGAGAAGGTAAATGATATATACATCATATTCTGTTGTCTCCTTGAATATTGTGTTGAAAGTTGTGAGCTAATTCATAGTAGCACCTATGGACATGCTCGCATGTTCGGGTACTTTACTTACATTGTCTACCTTAGGGTGAGGATAATTGGAAGAGAAAAAGAAAGTGATGGCAGTGGGAGAACAGAATAAAGAAAGGGAAAGGAGAAGAATTTCCGGATACCTGGACTCACTGTACTTCTCCATCTTGGGCTGTCTCACGTGAAACTCTTCTCCGCCTTGAGCTGCTCTCAACCAGTCTCTCCCGATGATCTTTATTATGTTGTCAGCCTGTCTCTGCATTGGCTTTCTTATTCGCCTTTTACCGCCTGGACCAGGCTATTTCGTTGTTTCCAACGCCCACCTTTTTACTTCATACCGTACAATGTGTTCGGCCCATCTCCATTTCTGATAAAGAGCGTGTTTTAAATTATAGATCATTTTTGGCTAAAGTTATGGACCAATAGGCGAAACATGGTAACACAATAAAATTCTTTTTTTTATGGTTTAAGGAGGCAAACTAGCAGACGTGTCTCCTGATGGAAAGCGATCAACTCCGCCCATAGACATCCGCAGTGCCACAGGCCTTAAAGAAGCTTGCCCGGCAACGTTTCTGCAATGGCTGTTGGCGTTAAAGAAATGTGTTAGCTTGTTTCTTGAAGGTTCCAATGTCATATTGGAAGCACCACTAGAAATAGACTTTGACGCTATTCTGTGAGGGTGTGGACGAGTTGGTCCATTCTTTCATGTGGTCATGGCTTTAACAAGATTGAATTGCGGCTTTCAGACTGAACAAGGCTCGTGAAGAGTTGAAACTGGCGGGCAGCATCCGTGCTGCAGCCAAGCAAGAGTCACAGAGGAAGGCATCTGCTATGTCTATATACTGCAGTCAGGTATATTAAATATATAGAAAGTTGAAATTTTCAGTGTCTCTATGTTTTCATCATGTAGGTGCTGTAGTGGTACATTGATAAATGTATCACTAATGTATTAAAACTAATTCGAATGTAATAATACCTTTTATATTACAAACTTTTTACGTTCATAATTTTAACATTTAAAATAAAAAAGTAGTTTCACTAGCGGTGGAGCCACGCTGCAGACGAATACTTTGTCAAGAATGGCATATTATTTGTCTGTGGCATGAATGGGCCGGCTCGCCCGGGGAAGTGCCACACTCCCGCAGAAAACCGGCGACTGAGTGGTGGCTTACTTACTGCGGTTCGTACGGTGAGCTGCCGAATTCCGGAGGCCATCCAGGTATATTAAATTCGTCTTAGTAAATCCCACGAGCCGCAAGGGAGGATGGAAGTCAGCCCCAGCAGAGCCCTGCATGCTGAGGTAAGGCACCATAGTACCCTGGGGAGCCCGATCCCGTGACTGTCGGCACGCTTGCGACTAGGCTCGCTCCTAGCCATGCATCCATTGGCACAGCAGACCGTGCATTGGCGGAGAGGAAGGGAAAGGATAAAGAAGAAAGGAAAGGGCAGGAAAGGAAATGCGGATTGGGGGGTTGCCAGACTCGGAATAAATATTTATAAATCCATATATATATTTGTTCCGATGAGAGAATCGAACCCGCGACCACTGACTCCGTGGGCGGAGGGCCGCGCCACTGATCCAATCAGTCGTCTGTTTATTTCAATACATTTTTACGATCTTCATTTGCCAAGTTACCACTCTGCATAAACAGAATCTTTGCTGAGTATTTTTCTGTGATATAAAATTACTTTCAGCAGATTTTATACCATATTTTATAAATTGTATTTTTTTATTTATTATATTTAATTGTATTTGTACTATAATAAAAACCTATTGTGGTGATGTATTATCATGCTTTAATAAATTTTCACACTTGTTCCAGATTGGAGACACAAGACCGATAAGTTTCTGTCGATTCAGCAACGACAGTCAAATGTTGATTACATCCAGTTGGTAAGTGGACAGTGATCTTATTCTTTGGACCGTGACTCCAAAAACTGTAACTAGATGACTAGAGATTAGATATCTTATAATAGCACATGATAGGAGGAGATTAGATGTCTTCCAATAGTACATGATAGGAGAAGATTAGATGTCTTCTAATAGCACATGATAGGAGGAGATTAGATGTCTTCTAATAGCACATGATAGGAGGAGATTAGATGTCTTCTAATAGCACATGATAGGAGGAGATTAGATGTCTTCTAATAGCACATGTTAGGAGGAGATTAGATGTCTTCTAATAGTACGTGATAGGAGGAGATTAGATGTCTTCTAATAGCACATGATAGGAGGAGATTAGATGTCTTCTAATAGCACATGATAGGAGGAGATTAGATGTCTTCTAATAGCACATGATAGGAAGAGATTAGATGTCTTCTAATAGCACATGATAGGAGGAGATTAGATGTCTTCTAACAGTACATGATAGGAGGAGATTAGATGTCTTCTAATAGCACATGATAGGAGGAGATTAGATGTCTTCTAATAGCACATGATAGGAGGAGATTAGATGTCTTCTAATAGTACGTGATAGGAGGAGATTAGATGTCTTCTAATAGCACATGTTAGGAGGAGATTAGATGTCTTCTAATAGTACGTGATAGGAGGAGATTAGATGTCTTCTAATAGCACATGATAGGAGGAGATTAGATGTCTTCTAATAGCACATGATAGGAGGAGATTAGATGTCTTCTAATAGCACATGATAGGAGGAGATTAGATGTCTTCTAATAGCACATGATAGGAGGAGATTAGATGTCTTCTAATAGTACGTGATAGGAGGAGATTAGATGTCTTCTAATAGCACATGATAGGAGGAGATTAGATGTCTTCTAATAGCACATGTTAGGAGGAGATTAGATGTCTTCTAATAGTACGTGATAGGAGGAGATTAGATGTCTTCTAATAGCACATGATAGGAGGAGATTAGATGTCTTCTAATAGCACATGATAGGAGGAGATTAGATGTCTTCTAATAGTACGTGATAGGAGGAGATTAGATGTATTCTAATAGCACATGATAGGGCGGCCCCAGAAATTTTCCCACAATATATATAATAAGCGGTTGCTGGTCAAAGAGATCATCAGAGAAATATAACTTGAGTTTTAGAGTTTATGGGATAGAAAGGCAAACGAGTGAGCTTGTCACTTGACGGGAATCAATCAGTCTCCCGCAAGGGTATGCAGAGACCACAGATCTCCATCTGCTACGATCTCGGCATACTTCCCTTGCGTCCATCACACTCATTACTCCCTTCATGCAAGCCCACCGGTTAAGGGTACTCTTGACCTGGCCTTTCTTAATAGGCTTGTATTTTAAACGTGCCAATGTCGTATCGGTTCGAAAACACCATTGACCAATTTCATAGAGTGGTGGTGAGTGGGAATAAGTTTCGGGATAAACTCGTGGTCGTGGATCGCTACTCATCCAGATGGTGGGGATGAAACTTGAGTTAGTAACTGTCATCATAATCAAAGTCGTTCATCAGGTCTGGACTGATCAAGGTGTGGTCGGTGCCCGATTGCACCCTGCTGCAGACCCTGAAAGGCCACACGTGTAACGTCAGCAGCGCGGTCTTCCATCCGACGGCAACACTCCCAAAACACTTTGAAACAAAGGTGAGAGTTTGTTGTGTATTATGGCGTGCCCGCCGTTCTTCTTCACGGCGACACCCGGGATCTTTAGGGGGTTTTTTATCTTATAATAAAACTCTTCAAAAATAAATTTTATTCTTCTATTCTATTGTACATTTATATCTTCTTCGTATTGATACTTTATTATATTTTACACTTTTCAATTTACATTTTATATATGTGCCGAACGGGTGACATGTCTATATAAAACACGTCAGTCGAACTAGATTTTCTTTTAAAACTATTACATTTTAATTTCAAATAACGAATTTAAAATGAAATATTATAAAAAGTTTCATTGCATTAGTGGGACATTTATTAATGTATCACTACATTATGTATGCAGGGGTAAGTATGTCTTTCGCTGGTCACAAGATGGCGGTGGCATGACATGTCTAGTAGAAGAGATTAGAACAGAAAATACTCTATTTAGAACACATTTTTTTTTACAAAAGCTAAAATTAATACCTCAACAATATTATAATGTATAAATAAACAAAACAAAAAGAAAATAATTGTAATGTACACGTGTCATAATATGATTCTTGCTCAGCATATGCCAGGCGTTCTATTGGAGCACCTGGCGCTGTACACTATTGGGTGGGTCTGATAATAAATACAAGGTCTCAAATAATGTTAAAAGTTATTAGCCTATATATATATATATATATATATATATATATATATATATATATATATATATATATATATATATATATATATATATATATTTGTTAAGACTTTATTAGTTATAACTATTATGCCAGTGTCAAGTAAAATACAATAATATAAAATCTCTTGAAATGTAACTAGTCAGCTTGTCACGTTACGTTCTGATAAAATGGCGGCTATTCTACCAAAACCTTCTTCTGTGGACTGTTTCAGTCAACTTAAAAAGTCACGATACACGCATTTATTTCATATCACTTCACGTATACGCCTTGATTGAACTATATTGTATAATACACCATTACAATTAAGTAATATAACTGATAATAATATAAGATTATTAAAATCAAATGAAAATTATTTCTAGATAAACAGCACCAAAGAGGATATTGCAGACGCACCAGATTTCATGGAGACGAGCGAAGGGGCTTCCGAGGCGTGCACCATGGCGTCTTGCGCCTACGACGGGACGGTACACCTCTGGAATTTTGCGAGGTTAGTGTTTTTTTTATAGCATAGGAAGGCAAATAAGTCCGCAGCGCTATAGGCAGTGCAGAAGCGTTGCCGACCTTTAAGGAAAGTGTCATTATGAGAGTGGAAGGGGGAAAGGGAGTGGGAGGGGGAGGGTGTTGGGCTTCCGGAACTCAGGCCGCTCACCGTACAAAGTGCGGTAGCTTAGCTTCCACTCAGACGCCAGTTTTTCTGTTTGGTGGCCATTGGCTTCCTTCAGTACGCACTACTTGACCGTATTTTCGGCTTTACGTATCCGGTATCTGCCAGCTACCGTACGAAAATCGTCTCACCGTCCAACCCAGTGGTACTCAACTTTTTTTTCATAGGGGTCGCAAAAATAAAAATTAAAAAAAAAATTAGGTTGATGACTGCACAGGTTTTGACACAGTTGTATCATGGAAATAAATCCAAAACAAGTCATGACCGCGAAAAAAAAACGACACGTACATACATGGAAGTATGGAAGCCAAGGATAGGGGATTTCTGCGATCTCACTCGCTCGATACGGAACTAAAAATACCCAATACAAGACTTCGCTAATCCAAACACTTCAATCAAACAAACACTAGCACTGAAATATTAATAGAAAAATCTTTATTTATGACACCTTTTCTTTTACAATAACTAAAATTAAAACCTTACTAATATTATAATATACAAATAAATAAAGAAATAGAAAATACATTTAATCTAAATAGTGTCATAAAAAGGTTCTTGCATCATATGCCGGGTGTTCTATTGGAGCATCTGGCGCTGGTTTTCAGCGAGAACCAACGTGGTCAGATCGCGGACCACAGTGACGACATACTGACATACACATACATCCATATATATACATATATATATATATATATATATATAAATATATATATATATATACTACTACACATACTCATACACACATACAATACAATAAAATTAAAAACAATGTCATAAATTCACCGTAATTAAAAGAACAAGTTCCAATTTTACTTTTGGGCGCGAAATTCAAAATGGTTTAAAGTAAAATAACACCAGACTGGCCAACCACAGAAGCCCGGGCGGGCCGCACGTTGAGTATACCTGATCAAACCGAAAGACGTTTCTCACCACGTTCGCCGAGACGCGGTCTCCACTCCAGCACTCGTCTGCTCCAGCGATTGTCGGATCTCCGGCAAACGTGACCGGCCCATTGTCACTCTGGTTTGTGTGTGAATGATTCTCTGGTAGATTTCTTCATAAGACTAACGCTTCCAATATTATTAGAATTCTTAATAAGCATTCCAACTAAGCTAATAACCCTTGTATTCGGGAACGGTTTACATCGATAGTCCAATGGAGGACACGGACTCGGGATCTCAGATTTCAAACCTAATCCTTAGGGGCCGTCCATAAATTACGTCATATGAATTTCATTATTTTTATTGGGTCCCCTCTGCGTCTTTGTGACACGTAGTGAGATGTGGATACGAAGTTTGGAGTTTTGGCACTCTAAATTTATTCATGTGATACCAAACAATTATACGAAATAGAGATGATCTCTATCTTGTCCCTTGATGGCACACTTTATAGTGGTAAAGCCACGCTGCAGATGAATGCTTTGTCAAGAATGGCATAATATTTGTCTGTAGCATGAATGGGCCGGCTCGCCCGGGAAAGTATCAAACTCCCACAGTAACGCCTTAACGTGTGACGTAATTTATGGGTGCTTCTTACCATCTGAACTGACGTGGCACAATTTTAATATCTTGATTGTTTTATCGTAGCGAAGCACCACTGGCGTCGCTGGAAGGCCACAAGCCGTCCCGGGTGGCGCGCGTGGCCTTCCATCCGTCAGGGAGGTTCCTCGCCACAACGGTCTTCGATAACTCTTGGCGGTTGTGGGACTTGGAAACTGGTGAGTTTGCTTTTTTTTATGGTATAGGAGGGCAAACGAGCAGGCGTGTTACCAGATGAAAAGCAATCAACGCCGCCCATAGACATCCACAGCGCCATAGGAGTTTGGTACTTCCCCGGGCGAGCCGGCCCATTCGTGCTACAGACGAATAATATGCCATTCTTGACAAAGTATTCGTCTGCAGCGTAGCTCAACAGTTTTTTTTATAATAATAATAATAAAAATTCTTTATTTGCACAGTTGACCGATCGTCGTGACCGAGTAACAATGTCGTGTACGATAAAGTGTAACAGTTGCAATATTGTGGTAGACGAACTACTATCGTATATACAAAATAAAATATCGATAGCTGACGAAGAGACTTTAGTGAAGATATGTGCTTCGACGTTCTCCATTGAAGAAATTAATAAGTCAAAGGAGTTACTTTTCGAATCAGTTCCGACAGATCAACGTAAAACGTTTAGAAAAGGTAAGGGAAAAGAGAATCGTGTTTTGTTTGATATAATCAGCTTCTTCAAAGTAACTGATCCTGACCTACTGCCTGTGTTCGTAGCACGGGATCTAGAAAAACTACCCCCAATTTTGTTTGATCACCTAGATACATCTAAGCTCCTGAAGGATTTGGCGTTGGTTCGTAGCGAGGTTGACATTATTAAATCCTCCTATGTATCCATCGATCAATTGGAAGCCGTGAAAAGGGATCTTTTGAAGTATCAATATGCGTTACCTTCCGTTTCTGCTGCTAACATCAACATTAAAAGGGGTGCGTACCTGGATAGTAGTCCTATAAGCCTAATAAATGTGGATGAATCGGCTATAAGCTGTAACGAAAACGAAATAAATCTTCCAAATATTAATAGTCCCCGTTTAAAAAGTTTAAATAAAATAAATATGGAAGGTAGTAATAAATTAACTATCAACAAAAGTCCGTTAGCGCGACCGGTAAGCGATGAGTCACCCGACAACAAAGACTGTCAGCTGAGTGATTGCAATAAGACAACGCAAAATAAGTCTTATGCAATAGCCACAAAGTCGGAAGCGAAACCTAACCCAAATGAGGGGTGGAAACTAGTCCAAAAAAAACGACGAAAGGGAAGGAATTACATTGAAGGAAAAACTGGGAGCGTGGTAGTTGACGCAGAGGAAAAATTCAGAGCGGCAGAGCGACACACACCCCTGTTCATTACCAATGTTCATAAAAATACCTCAGAATCGGATATCACTACGTACATACATAAGAAAACTCAAGAAACTGTTAAACTTGAGAGAATATCTATACAACGTGAATGTGAATATAATGCGTATAAATTTTTTGTATTACAAAGTAAAGTCCCTCTGTTCTTGGACGAGAGTCTGTGGCCAAAAGGGATTATTTTTCGCCGCTTTATTAATTTTAAAGTGTCACGAAATAGAAATATCGGCTCCGTTATAAAATCGCAAAATGGATAAAAATATAAATATAAATATTTATAAGTTCGCTACATTCAACTGTAAGAACGTAAAAAGATCTGTAGATAGTATCCGTGATTTATGTAAAACAGCTGATGTCGTGGCGCTCCAGGAGACATGGCTGTTGCCGGATGAAATACCTTTTCTGAATACCATCAGCGATGAGTTCAGCTGCACAGGCGTGTCAGCCGTTGATATCACGATGGGTATCCTGCGTGGTAGACCTTATGGCGGTGTAGCCCTGCTGTGGAGGCGTAAGATCTTTCAAAATGTAACCGTCGTGCAGTGTAATAGTTCTCGTGTATGTGCAGTGAAAATGGTGTTAAATCAAAGGGCAATCTTAGTAGTGAGTTTATATATGCCAACGGATTCAGTGTTTAACTTAACGGAATTTACGGATATTATGAGCTCGGTAAGTGCAATAATAGACAATTATAATGTGGACTGTGCTTACATTCTTGGTGACTATAATGCTCACCCTTTTGAGCGATTCTATGGCGAGCTTATGGCATTTTGTAATGACCAAAAATGGTTATGCATAGACTTTGAAATGTTAAAACCGGTTTCTAACACCTACACGTTTATTAGTGAAGCTAATGGCTCTAAGCGATGGCTCGACCATTGTGTGGTGACCAAAGCAGCCGCTCAAACAGTTAAAAAGGTTTATGTAAACTATGATATGACGTGGTCGGATCACTTTCCATTAATTATTGAATGTAATTTGAATGTTATTCCAATGATAAAAATACAATCTAATATAAAATGTAACAAAGTCGTGTGGGGTGACAGGGATCCACAACAGATTGAAACTTACTTGAAGGAATGTAATGAAAAGTTGAGTATAATCGATTTCCCATTTGAACTTCGTAAGTGTGGTGACATCATTTGCTATGATCCGAGTCACAGAAGTATCATAAATAACTTGTACGAAAATATTGTAGCGGCTTTAAGTGAATCTGCCATTATAAGTTGTGTGCGTAAGAGGCGTTGCAATCGTATAGTACCAGGTTGGAATAAACATGTCGCTGCTGCTCACGCGGATGCTAGGCTACGGTTTGAGCTATGGTCATTGCAGGGAAGGCCGTCAAACGGTTCTTATTATCAGAGAATGTGTGAGGCTAGAAGAAAATTTAAATCGCGTTTAAAATGGTGTCAAGATCACGCGGAACAAATTAAAATGGATATATTAGCGTCGCATCATACGAAAAAAGATTTTCGTTCCTTTTGGAAGCAGACTAACAGATTGCAACCGAAGCCGGGAAACCCTGTGAGCATCAGCGGTTTGACTGACCCTGAGCTGATTGCTAACCTTTTTGTGGATGAATTTTCGGTGAAGTCACCACTTGGTAAGTCGATCCATGTGCAGAATGCTGGGGCCAGAGTGAACAGATTGACAAAAATAACAACTAAAAGTATTGCTGAAACTATAACTTCAATGACTAGAGGCAAGTCACCTGGTCACGATAGTCTTAGCATTGAGCATTTACAGTCGGCTGGTCCTCACTTACCCCGTGTTTTGTGTATATTGTTTAATTTGTGCCTAAGTCATAGTTATATGCCGGACGATATGATGCGTACAATGGTGGTTCCTATAGTTAAAAATAAAACGGGCGACAACGCTGATAAGAATAACTATAGGCCTATTTCGTTGGCAACCGTCATTTCAAAAGTATTTGACAGCATTCTTAATACACAGCTTAATGCATACGTCCAACTACACGACAATCAGTTTGGTTTTAAACCTGGTCTTTCAACAGAGACTGCAGTGCTGTGTCTTAAGAGTGCTGTCACCTACTACGTAAAGAGAGAAACACCAATCGTTGCCTGTTTCCTTGATCTCTCTAAGGCTTTCGACCTGGTCTCATATAATATTTTATGGAAGAAACTTCAGAAGAGCGGTCTACCTATAGAGCTCATCAACATTCTTCAATATTGGTATGGAAACCAGGTCAACAATGTACGATGGGAGGGAGCGTTGTCTCGCCCGTATGGCCTGGAGTGTGGCGTGAGACAAGGGGGTTTGACTTCGCCAACTCTTTTTAACATTTATGTGAATGAGCTGATAGCTGAGCTCAGCAGTACCAGAGTTGGCTGTTACATAGATGGTGTATGCGTGAATAATATTAGCTATGCAGACGACATGGTGCTGCTGAGTGCATCCGTCTGTGGCATAAGAAAATTATTGTCTGTATGTGAGTCGTATGCTAAGTCACATGGCCTAATTTATAATGTAAAAAAGAGCCAAATAATGATGTTTAATGTCCGAGGCAAGTGTAGGAAAGAATTACCACCGGTACTATTAAATAATTGTATTCTAGATAGGGTGAATAATTTTAAATATCTTGGACACTATCTGACTTCTGATTTAAAAGACGATACTGATATTGAACGGGAGCGGAGGGCATTGTCAGTGAGGGCGAATATGCTTGCTCGTAGGTTTGCACGTAGTTCACCTTACGTTAAAATTACATTATTTAGAGCATATTGTACATCTTTTTACACGTGCAGCCTGTGGGCGGGATATACTCAAAAATCTTATAATGCCCTCCGCGTTCAGTATAATAACGCGTTCAGGGTGCTGTTGGGGCTACCTCGATACTGCAGTGCCTCAGGGATGTTCGCTGAAGCGCGTGTTGACTGTTTTTATGCCCTCATGAGAAAAAGATGCGGGTCTCTGGTGCGAAGGGTACGGGGTAGTGCCAACAGAATTGTGAGCATGATATCCAATAGACTAGATTGCATATACATGAATCATTGTTGTTCCGTCGCAAACGGGACGGTACAGCGGTGATTCGTGCGTATTTGTAACATACAACATGTAACTAACCTAGTCTATAAGAAATATTATTTACTAACCATAATGAGTCACTGGTCACTTGAATAAAGAATATTATTATTATTATTATATTATTATTATAATATTCCCGGAATTTTCCGGTATTGATTTTTTAAAAAATGGCATGTCCACGATATGACTTGCTAGACCGAAGAATTAATATACCTTATACGATCGAAAACGAAACGAATAATATTCTTTTTTCCTCCTTAAACAGCCACCGAAGTCCTCCACCAGGAGGGTCACGCCAAACCCGTGTATTGCGTTGCGTTCCAAGGAGATGGCTCGCTTGCAGTCACTGGGTAAGTTATAAAATTAAATAAAAAAAATATTCCAATTTTATTATATAAATATTTTATTTTTTAAGAAGTTCCTATTATAGATTAATTAATACACTACGTGCCACGTGGGGCGTATACGCCCGCACGCCATATAACTGTACTGTTTTGTTTCTCGCGTATGGCTTATAATAATGACAACAATGTAAAGACCATAAATGCATAACACAACAAACCAATAAGTATGTAAACGCAAGATGGGCCTGTCACCCAGTATTCATTCTGATAATAGTGGGCGTGGCGATGTGAATCGAACACAACGATACACTCACTGACAACGGATTATAGTTACTACAGTACATTTCACTTCAATTTAGATATAAATCACTTATTTAATCGAACACTTAGCGGTTCGTCGCGGACACGGTGCGCTGGCGGCACCTCTATTCGAACTGTATCCGAATGTGGCCGCCACGTCCATATATACGACGCTCCGCTAGAGGGCCAACCAAAGACCACCCGCTCTATGTTCTTGACACAGACAACGCACGCTTTGTCGATGGCTAAAATGATTCATTCTTTGTCGTTGAAAAAGATTAATCACTCTCGGCGCTGATGCGCCGTCAAGTATATTTTTCTGGGAGTTAGTTTAACAAACAGGCGATCTGAACGGAAAATCTTCAACAAACGGTCTGCCACGGAACGTGTTAAAAACATTTAAATTGTAACAACGCCATCATGTGTAACTCCAATGGTTTAGGCAGCGTACGCCAAGATAGCTCTCAGATGTCAGATTTTTTTTCAAGACTTACTTGACATGTATCGTTATATTACGACCAAAATTACATAAAATCAATACAAATTGTAGCCTATGTGTTGTTCCGATGTATAACCTATACTAATGTAAAGTTTCATCCAAATCCGTCCAGTAGTTTTTTCGTGAAAGAGTAACAAACATATATACATACTCACAAACTTTCGCATTTATAATATTAGTAGAAAGAAGGAAGTAGGATTTTTCTTTATGGCATAGGAAGGCAAACGAGCAGGCGTGTCACCTGATGGAAAGCAACCAACGCAGCCCATAGACATCCGCAACGCCATAGGCAGTGCGGAAGTGTTGCCAACCGTAAGGAAAAGTAAAATTGTGGGAGGGGGAGTGTAAAAGGGAGGGGGTTGGGCCTCCGGAACTCAGACCGCTCACCGTACGAAGCGCGGTAGCTAAGCTACCACTCAGACGCCGGTTTTCTGCGGGAGTGTGGTACTTCCCCGGGCGAGCCGGCCCATTCATGCTACACAAATAATATGCCATTCTTGACAAAGTATTCGTCTGCAGCGTAGCTCTACCACTATGAAAGGATAGTAGAATAGGATTAAATGATATATTTTAATGCCCACATTTATGTTTAAATCTCCAGTGGCATGGACGCGTTCGGCCGTGTGTGGGACATGCGCACGGGGCGATGCGTGATGTTCCTGGAGGGACATTTGGGGCCAGTGTTGGGCGCGGACTGGTCTCCGGCTGGTCACCAGCTGGCTACGGCCGCAGCTGATCATCAGGTACCAAACAACTGTGAGAGATAAGGTTAGGTGTAGTGGAGAGAATGCTAGAACCATGATAGTACGAACAGAGTACTGCACCCTTGAAGAAAACTCATTTCTGAGACGATCGACGCAAGCAGATATCCGAGGGTGGCTGTGGTTAGTGCTTAAATCATCCATAAAAGTCATCAGTCCTCTACATCGTGCTGATGGAAGCATGCACTTTTCATCAATCAATCATCGATTTTTGACTTCACACATCCAGTTTCTACCAACCACCCCCTCCTTAAAGTGTCGTTCTGTCTAGCTGAGAATTGTCTCACACCACGTTTGGCAGGACCAGCTCTCACCTATGCTTTTGAGGGTATTTTTTTTATACAGCCCGTGTCTCACTATTTTAGATACGGATTCTTGCCATTTCTTAAGAAATAGCAAGAATCCGAATCTATGGTTGGGAATAATTGGTTTTTTTTTTTATAAGATAGGAAGGCAAACGTGCAGGCGTGTCATTTGATGGAGAGCAATCAACGCCGCCCATAAAGATTTGCAGTGCCATAGGCAGTGCAGAAGCGTTGACGTCCTTTAAGGAAAGTGTCATTATGATAGGGGGGAAGGCCTCCAGAACTTTACCGCTCACCGTACGAAGCGCGGTAGCTAAGCTTACCACTCAGACGCCGGTTTGCTGCGAGAGTGTGTTACTCCCCCGGGCGAGCCGGCCCATTCAAGCTACAGACAAATAATATACCATTCTTTACCAATAAGTATTAATCTGCAGCGTGGCTCTACCTCTAATAATGTGGTTGTAGAGTTTTATCACAACAGTGTGGTGATACAGTTGGTTACATTCAAGTTTCCAGTAGAGTTGATTAACCTGTTTTACGTGCAGACCAAAATCTGGGACCTTAGAAGGAGAGCACCGATTTACACTATACCAGCGCACACACACCTGCTTAGCGGTGAGTAGAAAAATTTAAACCAAATATTATATATTTGGTTTTAGTATATTAACAAATTCTGGCACACGAGCGAGTGCGTCGCATAATGGATAACAATCGCTGCCGCCTATAGACATTCCTAACATTAGAAGCATTGAGAAGAGAACCGTCGCCGGCTTTTGAGATATGTGTAGGCTTGTTATTTGAAGGCCACAGTGTCGTCGGTTTGGAAGTACCGTTGAAGGTAGGACGGCTTGGCGGTGCGTGGAGAGAAATTCGGAGAAAAGCGCCATGCTGCATCGCCACTCATTCTGATGGTGGGGAAACATGGACATTTTACTGTCCAATTACTTATTACGAGGGTTCTCGCATGCGTGGCATGTTAGACGCTGCAGGTCGGAGTGATCGCTGGTAGGGCTGCCCGACGACGAAGGCACAAATGTAATGTCGGCCCCATAAGGGGGAAGCAGATAAAGAGAGAAAAGGGACCAGAACAGATATATTTGTAGGGAGTCAAGAAATGCGCGCGGGAAAGAGCCCTAAGCAAATACCGCGCGTATCTCCCGTGCTTCGGCCCGTATGACCTAGATGTCGGTATGTGATGGTTCCCACGGTGGTGGGAATGTCCAATTACTTTGCTCTTCTTGTATTCACTTTTTCCTCATCCTGTATTTCCTCCCGCTCCAATTTTTACACCCTTATCTCAATTAGGTGACCGTCGATGTTCATGGAAGCAGTTGGTTACTTACCGTCAGTTCTTTTTCACAAAAAACTCGTTCATTCCGTTTTCAAGAAATGGTCCTTCGAGCCGGATAAATAGTGACTGTTTAGTTCCTCACCAGTTCCCCACTGCAAAACCGACTCTCCAGACTAGAACTGATGAAGTGAACATTGAAAAAATTATGATTTAAAAGCGCTGTCTTCACACAGGTCTTGTATCAACATTAGGCGAGGTACGTCGCCTTAATGATTGCGCTATTCTTTTCAATTTACCGCCGCCAGAGGTATAGAGACCATAGATGGGTGTGCCGTGCAACGAAGACAGAATGGCATTCTGTCCCTTTTGTTCATTTTAATATAACCAATTATAATGAAACTAATAAAGCGATAAACCAATCGAACAAACCGCTCACAGTCGCCTGTCACTCAACCGGCATGCACCCATCGATAGCTACGACGTACGTCGAGGTCGACTCTAAAGAAAAGTTATAACGCGATCGTACTAATCTCTGATTGCTGAAATTGGGCTGCAAGACCTGTGTATAATAAGACTGTATTTTTTTATGGGATAGGAAGGCAAACGAGCAGGCATGTCACCTAATGGAAAGCAATCGACGCCGTCCATAGCCTTCCGCAGCGCCATAGGCAGTGCGGAAGCGTTGTGCAGTGCGGATACTATTTAATGTAATATAAGATACCACATCGAACGTTCAAAACATATTGTGGCGGAGCCGCGTCGAGAACGATGGGAGGTTGCGCTCGCGCAGGCATCGTGAGGCGATCCTACGTTCTCCACTGCCGCTCGCCAGTTCGATCCAGCTTGCCACGCGGAGCGCACGCCGCTCACCGTTCTCGGCGCGGCTCCGCCACAATATGTATATCGCCATTTATTTCATAAGATTTAAATCAGATACTATTATACAGTTAAGTTTGTCATATTATGATTTATGTTTTGAATTGAGAGGGGTCTGGGCCCAGGAAAAACCAATTAGGTATATTGGGCTTATATGTATTATAATATAACATTATACTTTCTATCAATTAAATAAAATTAAATAAATTATCAACCTTCAAGTCCGTAACTGGCAGGAGGTGGCGCAGGACAGGGCAATGTGGCGTAAGATCTGTTCGGACGCCAAGATCCATTTTGGGTCGCTGCGCCAACAAAGTTAGTTAGTTTAATCAATTAAATGAATAAAAAAATAAAAATTGCCGACATTTAAGGAAAGTGTCATTATGGGAGGGGAAGGGTTAGTAGGAGGGCGAGAGGGTGTTGGGCCTCCGTAACTCGACCGCTCACCGTACGGAGCGCGGTAGCTAAGCTACCACTCGGACGCCGGTTTTCTGCGGTAGTGTAGTACTACTGTTACCCGGGCGAGCCGGCCCTTTCACGCTACAGACATATATTACGCCATTCTTGACAAATTATTCGTCTGCAGCGTGGATCTACCCCCCCCCCCTCCCATTAAAGTGACCATCTATTGAGACTTGTGTAAAGGAATGCTGGATTTTCCCAGATGTCCGCTACCAGCGTAGCAACGGCCACTTCGTGCTGACGTCATCGTACGACGGCAGCGCCAAGCTCTGGTCGAACCCAGCCTGGCATCCACTGCGGACACTCTCCGGACACGATAATAAGGTTTGAACTGAGTTTCACAAACGTCCTTTTGTTTTAAGGCTAGGGCAATTAAAAAAAAAATAAAAAAGATTTGTCTACATCATAGCTTCCCAAACTTCCCAACGAACTAGAATAGAATAGAAATACTTACTACACAATAACTAAAATTAAATCCTTAATAATATTATGTATACAATATATATATATATATATATATATATATATATATATATATATATATATATATATATATATATATATATATATATATATATATATTCACGCCTATCCCCCGCAGGGGTGGGCAGAGACCTCCATCCGCTACCATTCATTGCAGCGAAACGGCTCGTCATTGGTCGCTTTTCGCCCTCGTGAGAATCAGGACGTGACGGGTGGCGAACCACGTCGCCGTCATTTTCAACGAATTAGGTATATTAAAATCGTCTTAGTGGATCTCACGAGCCGCAAGGGAGGATGGAGGTCAGCCCCAGGAGAGCTCTGCATGCTGAGATAAGGCACCATAGTACCCGGGAGAGCCCGATCCCGGGACGGTCGGCACGCTTTCGACTAGACTCGCCTCTAGCCACGCATCCATTGGCACGGCAGACCATGGATTCGCGGAGAGGAAGGGAAAGGAAATACGGATTGGGGGGGTTACCAGACTCGGAATAAATATTTATAAATCCATATATATATTTATTCCAATGCGGGAATCGAACCCGCGACCATTGACTCCGTGGGCGGAGGGCCGCGCCACTGAGCCAATCGGTCGGTACAAATAAATATACAAAACAAAAAGAAAATAATTTTATTCTAACGAGTGTGATAAAATGGTTCTTGCTCAGCATATGCCGGGCGTTCTATTGGAGCACCCGGCGCAACACGTGTCGTTTGCAAGGTGGCAAAGTGGTGGTGTGTGTTTGGTGTTGTTTATAGTATGTGGTTGGTTTGTGGAGAGTTGCTGACGGTCGTTTTTCGATAAGATTTAGTTTAAGTTCCCCGTAAATCCACTTCAATCAGCAGGAAAACGCACATTATTAATTTTCTACTGTTGTTTGCTTGTCGCGGATCTTAGTTAGGTAAAAGTTCTGACTGTCCACATAGTGATGGATTTCCGCAAAGTAACGCCCGACTCCATTGATCATACACGACAATACTTCGTTGCGCAGGTGATGAGCGCCGATATCTCCCTGGACAATAAATACATCGCGACCTGCTCCTACGACCGCACCTTCAAGTTGTGGACGCCAGACATGGCGTAGCGGACCATCTCCATGTGTTTTTTGTATAAATATTATTATTTCCAAAGCCTGGTTTTCTTTTTTATAATAAACATACATACAGTCACGCCTGTCTCCCTTTAGGGTTAGGCAGAGACCATAGATATCCATCCGCTACGATCCCGACACACCTTGCTTGCTTCCTCCACACTCATCTATCCTCCTTCTCACATTCATCACAGCGAAGAGACTCCGTTAGCCGCTTCTCGACCTCGTGGGAATCAGGACTTGACTGGTGGCGAACTACATCGCCGTCATTTATTATCGAATTAGTACATATAGCCACGTCTGTCTCCCTATAGGGTTAGGCAGAGACCACAGATCTCCAACCGCTACGATCCCCGCACACCTTCCTTGCATCCTTGCTCTCACACTTATCGTAGCGGAACGGCTCTCCGTTCGTCGCTTCTCGCCCTCGTAGAAATCTAGACGTGACGGTTGGCGAACCATGTCGCTAATTTTTTAACAAATTAGTATTATTAAAACTCGTCATAGTGAATCCCACGAGCCGCGAAGGAGGATGGGAGTCAGCCCGATGCCGACGTATCTTTTGGCGCGGCAGACCGTGGATTGGCGGAGAGGAAGGGAAAAGGATGGAGAAGAAACGAAAAAGCTGGGGAAAGAAAAGATGGATTTAGACAGGATGATAGGGATATGGTACCGCAACGAAAGAAAAGATTAAATTTTGAAATATATTGAAAAAAAATAAGTACAGTGCAAACTGTATATAACGACCCTCAAGGGACTGTGCATATTTTGACGTTATAGATAGTTGTCGTTAAATGGAGAGAAGAAAAATCTGTATTAGAAAAAGAACGACAGTCAACACGTGCAAGCAATCCCAATATGTATACAAAAGAACGGATTTCTTAGAAAGTTCGATATGTGTTATGCCGACAGTAGAGTGTATTACGGGCTAGGATACTAAAGCGACAAAAGAACGTACACAGCTGCGCAGTTTTTACTAATTTTGGCAACTTAAAAAGTACTTTATATTATTAAATTGCTGTCGTTATCGAGAGTGGGTGTAATGCTATATAGAGTGTATCATTGTACGGGAAACAAGCTAAACCAACCAAAGCCGAGTGATATCGACGCTTTAGGGAGTTTGTCGTTAAATCGAGTGACGTTACATGGAGGTTACACTGTATTTTAAAATATTAAAATCTTTGTTCTATTAATCGCAATGGATCATTTGTTTGTGATGTAATATTTGTGAGTGCGTAGAAAGCATGAATTAGCATTGGAAATGACTTGTCCAAAAATGCAAAATTTAGGATGACGCATTTTACCATCAGCCTCTTTGTTTAAAACAGGGGGGTATTTACAATAAAAAAAGCAAGAACGATTCATAAATTTATTACCAATAGAATTAATAATGATTCCTTCTCAATTCACAATATACGCGTTAGAAAACTTACAAAAAATCTTAGCTTAGTCTATCGCACGTTGCGCTGGTATTTTGTACGTATAACATTATAGCGTGACAAGAACGTGTGGAATAGAAAGAAATACGCATCTCGACGTAGACAAATAGAATGAAAGAAAGGTGTATTTCTTAATATGATTCTTAATATTTCTTAATATGAGAAAATATGCTTATTTATACCGTAGTTACACGATAAACATATCTAAAACGTTTATCGTATAATTACGGCAAAGCATATTTTCTAGATAAAAATATTTTTCATGAAAATAGACGTATTTATAACGCCCCCTCCCCCCATTTGCCTGTACGCCATCTACGGCCCTCATGAAAAGCTCCAGCACCGACTAGGGGGCGGTAGCGCCCCCTTTGGGAACCTATGGTCCAGATGCAGCGACGATCAATTTGATTAAGCACTTTATATGTGGGAAGGTCGGGGAATTAAAATCAGAAGAGAATAAAAAATATATTTGAAATTTCAAAGATTTTTGTCGAAATTGGTCAACAGCGTGGATCTACTGCGTTTTTCAAATATAAGTCATATTCCATTAAATTGTACAAATATTATAAATATATTTCTTTTCTTGACACATTGAAGACGGTATGCGCTGAAGTCTCTATAGCCTCAGTTCCCGCACATTTTTTATTATTATCACTACAACTGTCATTTTTTTCATGTCTTTACGTTGTCTTTACTTGCAATTACACAATATTGCATCACATTCCACAAAACGTGAATTTCCATCATCCGTCTCCAGACTTCAATGTGTAAAGAAAACAACAAACAACCAAAATTATTTACTTCTTTGGGCGATTCTAGTCCAGATACAATCGTTAGATGTACAGCTCGACGTTACATGATTCTATTGTATACATTTATGATATAACAGATGATGCTATTTGCGTATTGTATTATATATAACTATTTTTTTTAGATTAATATATCGTTGTATTTTTTATTACACAAAAAAATCCGCTAATACTTCCAAATCAAAATTCGCTTATAAAGCGACTTCAGTCTTAGCGAAATAAAACCAACCATAAAAACCATAAAAAACCATAACCATAAAAAATTCACAGATATAGAACGACTTCGTCGAGCGAAATTCACAGATGTTTTATTTTTTTTTTAAACGAGTGTTTCCACACCTCAAATGTAAATTTACCATTAAAAATTTCTTTTTTTTAAATTTACCATTAAAAATTTCTTTTTTTCATATTTCTATTAACTTCAAGGATACAACGTCCTATTGCAATAAACAAGCGTATATAACTATTGCAATTAAATGTAAATGGACGGGACACACTGTCAGTAGAAACGAAAAGTGGTCAAAGGAAATATAATAATAAACTGGTAAACTGGGGACAGACATAGGAGGGGCCATCTATACGATGGGCCGATGAAATAATAGCTACAGCAGGTGGCACATCGACAAGAGCTGCTGACGACGGAAAAAAATGGTTACAGTTGGAGGAGACCTTCGTCAATGGAGACACACAGACAGGAGTTATTAAGTAAATTTATATATATGAAAAGTCAAAAGTTTTACTTAGCCAAGATCCGCGACAAGCAAAACAATAACAGAAAATTAATAATGTGTGTTTTTCGGTTGGGTTAAGTGGATTTATTTGGAACTTAAACCAAAAACTTACCGAAAATCGGCCGAACCGAAGTAACCGAAAGTAGACTCTACGGAAGACAACCGAAAAGTGACACTTTTCGGTTGTCTTCCGTATAGTCTACTATACCTGAAGATGCCTCGTGTTGGGGCGAAACACGTGTCGTTTACAAGATGGAAAAGTGATAATGTGTGTTTGGTGTTGTGTATAGTGGTTGGTGGGTGGAGAGTTGATGGCCGATTTTCGGTAAGTTTTTGGTTTAAGTTCCAAATAAATCCACTTAACCCAACGGAAAAACACACATTACTATAATAATTTTCTGTTATTGTTTTGCTTGTCGCGGATCTTAGCTAAGTAAAACTTTTGACTGTCCATATAGTGATGGATTTTATATTATATTTATGGACTCCATTAATAATATTAAATTTATATATAATATGTACGTGTATGAAATATGTCAGAATAAAGGCCTATTATAATGTAATTATTGCATATCAAACTATGTCTTTGGTGCGTTAAGTGTAAATTATAAGTTAAAATTTAATAATAATGCTTCCACCGTGTAAGAACTATAGTCGTGTAGAGTTATACACCGTGACTTTTTAATTGCCCGAAAAAATTAAGTTATATATTCAGTTATCGATATACATTAAATTTGGCGAAGAAAAAAAAAGAAATAAATGTCCTTAATATATACACCAAAAATTATACAACAAAAAATCTTGCTAATTCAAATAGACATCATTATCATTCCAATATGAACTGCACCCAAACCAACCTAATTTGGTCGCGTAATATTTAGGTACGGAAGGGATAACAATGAATGAAAACAATTTGCGCAACGTGCCGACAAAAGACGTTTTTTCTCTTTCGCACGCGCTGTTGCCATACTTATGAATACATGCGTCTCATGCATAGTAGTAAACAAATACTACGAAGATGGCGTACAAGTATTTCATGCATTTACAGGATTTCTTTGAAGTCCCATAAAACAATATTTTTGTATGAACGCTATAATATTTGAATGTTACTTACTGACATACATATTTTTACAAACGCCAATTTTAGTTTTCTCGGGTAATTAAAAAGTCACTGTGTATATAGCCAGCCAAGTGCTTTCCTTTCATTCAAGTTAATGATTCAAAAAACTTTGACATATTATTTTTTTGTTTTTTTTTATGGCAATTAATTAAAACTATAATAGTTTTAGTGTCAATTGAAATGGAATAATATAAAATCTCTTTCGAAATGTCTAGTCAGCTTGTTACGTTACGTCTTGATAAAATGGTGGCTATTCTATAAAAACCTATGGACTTTTTCAGTCAACTTAAAAAGTCACGATACATGCATTTATTTCATATCACTTCACTTGTACGCCTTAATAGAACTATATTGTATAATACGCCACCACAATTAAACAATATAACTGATAATAATATAACATTATACAAATGAAATAAAAACACAACGTCACAGATGTAAGTTGGCGGGAAAAGTCCGACATATTAGGTTATCATTCTATATGTGTTCATGTACAAAAAAAAAACAATTATTTTGTCACTGGCACTGTCAACTAAAAAGATAATATAAGGAAACAAAGGGTTGCCAGTAGAGCCATTTTATTATATTAAGTCTCTAAAATTATACAAAATCAAATCTTAGTGCAGAACAGATTAGCCTAAGTTTCACGCCTCGAAGGAAGCTTATGTCCAACAGTGGGCATCTTCGCTTCATTTAGCTATAAAATAATACAGGACGCTTTTTCACAATTGGAATAAAGAAATAAAAAGTAATGTAATACTTATTAAAAATATAGTTAATTTGTAATTTGAATTCTTACTTTGGTATATAATTTATAATTTATATATATAATTTATATTTAACACAAGGCAATCTATTATGTCTGAAAAATGTAAGATAACTTTACTAAATTTTTAATAGATATTATAACAATCTGGCAACCCTGAAAAAAATATAACCATAAGAAATTCACAGATATAGAACGACTTCGTCGAGCGAAATTGACAGATGCTTTATTTTTTTTAAACGAGTGTTTCCACACCTTAAATGTAAATTTACCATTAAAAATTTCTTTTTTTAAGATATCCTTTATGAACTTTTAAATCCTTTTAAATTTAAATAACAATATTAATTATATATTAATTAAAAATTATACATAAATAACTGTTATCAAACATTGACGCGATGTATTGCGTAACATGTTAATGCGTGTATCGGAATGACGGATGCCGCTAATTTACTTCGTTGGACGTCACGTGTTACGCAGATATATTTTTCTTTTTTCTGATCACAGTCCGGTCAAATTAGGCCAAAAAATAAGAGCAACGGTACATAAATTCCCAACGAGCTGGAAGTGAGTAAAATTGTTCAAAACATAATGAAAAGAAACAACAATTCAAAATTCCCCATCGTTCCGGTACATGGAAAAAGTCGACTCGAGGTCAAAGTAAAAAAAAAATGGTTTTTTGCGATTTTCTTCATAACTGTAAGTTTTATCGCAAAATTACTTCAGACAAAAATTGTAGATCATAAAATTATCTATAAAAAAAGGGTATCAATATATTTTTTCCTAAAAACTACCGTTTGACCGGACTATCAATAGTCTTTTGGTAAAATAACAAATATATTTAAACAACTTTAGTATTTCTTAAAACTTGAATAGATCAATTTTTCTTCTTTCTTTCCTTGGCCACACAAAGCGGGTATTTACCACATCTACACTTATTTATTAAAGGCTCTTTAAGGCTTTTTAATACTTAATTTATAGGCATTATCCTACACTATAATTATATTTATGCACGTGGTGCTAATCTGAAGGCGTATCGAGAAAAGAAATAGCTGAGTCTCTTAGCTCTCTTTCTGGCAAAGAAAAACTGTTCTCTCTTTATTTCTAAAATCTGTAACTAACGCTAGAGATCAGGAACAAAGAATCACACAAAATGGAATGTTAATTATAATTTTGGATCTATAATTACGACTATACCGACATAGTCTTTATGATAAGCAAACTGAAGTGGCTTTTAATTAAGTCAAATAGTTACTATGATTCGGAATGAAGAAATACGCTAGAGACTAAAGCCTTTTCTTCTAATTCTTTCGAATTAGCAAACTGAAGTGGCAATGGGCTGGCCACGTTTGTCGGAGATCCGACAATCGTTGGTGCAGACGAGTGCTGGAGTGAAGACCGCGTCTTGGCAAACGTAGTGTAGGACGCCCCCCAGCTGGCACAAACTGGGTGCGTGAAGCCGAAGATCGGGCTAGGTGGCGCTTCTTGGGGCAGACCTATATCCAGCAATGGACTGCCCGCAGTAGGTAGGTATTAATCAAACTTTTTAGATTGATTATGGCATATTAAAGTCAATATTTAATTATGTAGACTATTATATCATGAATGTATGTATCTATTATGATGAACCAAATATCGATAAGACAAAATATATTTCGGAGAAAAGATTCGTGGGTTTGAGACTCACATAATAATATTTTTATAGCCTGCAGGAGTTAATTCAAAATCTTTGTGTGTTTATCTTCGTCAATGTCAATGTGTTTAAAATGGTACCCACGGGAATCCTTATGTTAAAGATAGTGCAAAGCTTATAAAGGGATTTAAAAGTATTAAGATTGTGTCATAAAATGAATCGACTTCTATTGCCAAAAAGAAGACTAACAAACTCATAAATATATCATTTAGAAGACTAAGACTACAGAAAGAAAGATAAAGTTGTTAAACATAATATAGTTTCACTGGACTTGAGAGACATTAAATGTCTTTTGCCTATCGATGTAGACGTGAATAAACCTTATTTTATCTGCTAATTGTGTTTCTACATCACGTTAAACTTGATAAATGATACTTGATCACGTTTGTATCAATATTAACTGCCGTTAATATCAATACGAATGTGTGGTAATTAGATATTAGATGTAATCACGTTTATATTTATACTCGATCACGTCTGTATCGATACAAATTAAAGATGCAAGCGCCATGTTGAATATCTAACAATAGATATAATTAAACATTTGATAATTAATATATTGCGGTGTGTTTCGTGTGATTAAATTAATTACATTATGTTTATATAATTTTAGTGCAATGAATGCTGTTTGTTTATAATAAAAAAGAATTAACATACGTTCAACGCTTCTTTTTATATATTAGTGACCGAAAAAATATTTGGTTTCGGATAAAGTTATTTGTTCGATATTTTTTTGCTATTTATCGCATTCATCGAAATAACAATGTACCCGTGATTTTACCGATACAAGTTAGGATTGTATAGATACAAACAATATACAAGCTTAATCGATAAGTCGGTGAATTGAATCAAGTCTAAAGTTATCGTGGCATATTGAAGGTATTATTTATGAGGCTTTTAACATTTATTGCCAAAAAGCGTTGCACGTATGTCTGTATCGTGTAGGTACTTATGTATACACACACGTAAGGCAAATGTGTTTATTCAATCCAATCGTCACCACCGAAGTCTACGTTCTCCGAAAACGAAGAGACTTGCACCTGAAATATAGATTTAAATAGCGTTTTATTACTCGTATAATTTATAAATAAATATAAGGAAAAGTACGATTGGTCGTTTGGTTCGTCATAGCTTTAATTGAAATGGCATTTTTTTTTCGTTTTTTTCTTGTTATGGGATAGGAGGGCAAACGAGCAAGCGTGTCGCCTGATGGAAAGCAATCAACGCCGCCCATGGACAACCGCGACACCGCAGGAGTCGCGGAAGCGTTGCCGGCGTTTCAGGTATGTATAGGCTTATTTTTTGAAGGTTCCAATGTCGTATCCGTTCGGAAAGACCGCCTAGGGTAGCCGGTTCCACAAACTGGTAGTGGGTGGAAAGAAGTCACGAGAGAAACGCACCGTAGTAGATCGCCACTCATCCAGATGGTGGGGATGAAGCATAGAGGAAACTATTGACAGACAAAGATGAGGACCAAGTTGACGATGTGGAACGATTAAAATAAAAAAGCAAAGTGAGAGACATATATAGAGAATTGTAAGAACTAGTATTGGAAATGTAAAAATAAATAATTTTAAAATGTATGTAATAGAACAATAGTTATATATGAATATAATAATAAATTATAATTTTAATGATAATATAACAGTTTAGTTATGTATTTAGATCTGTAATAATTGTTTTAGTTTTTTTTTAATAGTATGTAATAATTAAAGAAATTTGTACGTATATCCATCCACCATAAGTGGCAATGTAATGGAGCTTTTTCATCTTTTTATACGGCTTTTTTTCATCTTGTTACACCTCACATTATACAAATAAAGAATTATTATTATTATTAGAACAGGATTTGATTCGAAGGTGTTAAAGTTGGTAGCCTATTGGCTTTAATAGCTTTATTGAATACTGGGCCCGCGGGCAAAAATTTTATTTAGAAATCTGCGCAAATCCAAGATACCATGGGCTCGACGTCGTGTCGGAGGTACACATGTGTGTGCCGATTTTGATTTCGTCATGACGCTACGTTAAACGTGTAGGGGAGGATTGGACCAAAGTAAATATAGTCCGTATTAGTCCTAGCCCTAAGTCTATAGGGCGGGAACCGACCGGATACGTGAGAGAATCTCGTGTAAGCGGCCGATGTAGAAGTGTTCTACGTGCTCGGCTAGAGCCGGGGTGCGTGTGAGTGTTGGTGTCGTGGGTGGATCCGAATGACGCAGTTTCGTCGTCCGGATCGTGTACCTGGATCAGGGAACATGTAGACAAGTGCCAAGCATTTAAGTTATAGACGGATGGAGCATTATAAGAAAATTCCAGCCATCCGTCTGTTCAGTCTAATTGCAAAAAGTAAAAAATACATTTACACGAGACTTTAAATGCCTTCGTAAGGATATAATTTTTCAACTGGTTTTGTTTCGTAGTGTTTGACTATATGTATTAAGGTATAAGTGGGTATATTTTTTACACTGATACGAGGATAATTTGTAGAAGCAAAATCCTTATTATTCTAATAATTATAATCACAGTCATAAACAAGTTTTCCGTTACCTCTTCCCTGGGCGGACTATCGCTGCTGAAGCCACCGCCCAGCGCGTATCCTGCTAGACCACCGGCTGCGAGAGCGCCCACCCCCAGACCCACAGCTGCGCCAGTGCCCAGTCCACGTCTCTGGGGTTGTTGGTTTACGTATGTCGTGTCATAAGCCTATTGGATTAAACGTATTTTATTTATGGAGTCAGGCGTAACTTTGCGGAAATCCATCACTATATGGACAGTCAAAAGTTTTACTTAGCTAAGATCCGCGACAAGCAAAACAATAATAGAAAATTAATAATGTGTTGGGGCGAAACACGTGTCGTTTACAAGATGGAAAAGTGGTAAAGTGTGTTTGGTGTTGTGTATAGTGGTTGGTGGGTGATAGAGTTGATGGCCGATTTTCGGTAAGTTTTTGGTTTAAGTTCCAAATAAATCCACTAAACCCAACGGAAAAACACACATTATTAATTTTCTGTTATTGTTTTGCTTGTCGCGGATCTTAGCTAAGTAAAACTTTTGACTGTCCATATAAACGTATTTTGTTTAACACTTTGCTGAAAGATAAAGTTGTATTATATATACTTAACATAGGGTTAGTGGACTTCGAGGCATTTAATTCCTTTTCCTTATCGATGAAGATGTGAATCAGTCTTATTTTATTTACTAGTTGTGTCAAGTTCGATTATCTTCAATAAAGTTTGTATCAATTCTAACCGACGTTAGTATTAATACTAACGTGATTAAATTTAAGTTATTTTCTTTAGTAATAAGATACTAAATGTATCACTTGTATATGAATACGATCACGTATGTATCAATACCGTCTTGGAGAAACGTGATATGTTAATGACAGATTGTCCCCACGTTTGTAATTTTATGGAACAATATTTATAATTTTGTAGAAATTGTTTTTGTAATAACGATATAAATAATTATTGCTTTTGTGATAAACAATATGTGGGTTCATCTTTTTACACAAAAACGGTGACACATTTAGGGGCTTCACTTATTCTGAAGGTTTATACAAGGTGTCCCAGAACTCAACGTCAAGCCGAAACGGGGTGACAGGATCGATTGTAACCATCATGAGAAAAATCAGAAAAAAAATCTATCCCATGCAGTTTGAAAATTATGAGCATTTAAGAAAAACCTAGAAATTTGGTCAAACTGTAACCATTTTTCGGTTGTTGTGGTTAATTTTTATTATTTTTGTTCATTTAAACTTTGGAACCGTAACCCTAAATAACATTTCTAGAATCACAGTAAAAAATGATGACACAATTGCTCCAAGTTTCCTAGAATTAAGACTATTTGTAAAAAGTATGAATTTAAAATTTTCAAAATTTGTCGAATTTGAAAAAAAAAGTACTAGAATGCCTTGGCATGTGCCATTAAAAGTTGGCGTATTTAATCAGGATTGTAAAATGGTACAATACTTGTTAGTTTCATACTAAAAAAAACGAGTAAAAAAATAAAAACCTCAAGTAACCCGATTTTTGCTAACCCATTTTACTCGGTTAAAATGTTTTTTATTCGCACAAGCTCTTGGTAGGTTCTTAATCTTAAGATCTTCAGATAGATTTTTTTTCTGATTTTTTTCATGATGGTTACAATCAATCCTGTCACCCCGTTTCGGGTTGACGTTGAGTTCTGGGACACCCTGTATATTTATTTAGATCCCGAAATCGCATCAGCGACCAACGAAAAACATTTAAAAAAAATGATGGACTCACCCCAGTGGTCGCGTAACCTGCAACAAAAATATATAATGCTATAAAATGTGAATATCTCACTTAGACAACTCAGAATTACTATTCAGTGTACAATTTATGTCATCATCAACCTGTGGCAATCACAGCTGATGATGGTATCCCAGGGCGCTTCACATAGCTCGATATCCGGCTACACGCATTAGGTTTCTGATAGCATACCTACAGTTTATGTGCTAGAACAAAACTCAAATATATTTCGAGATAATAAGTCTTAAAATTTTCCCTATGATATAAAAACCCGATCAATAATTAATAATGGAGTCAGGCGTTACTTTGCGGAAATCCATCACTATGTGGACAGTTAAAAGTTTTACTTAGCTGAGATCCGCGAAAGGCAAAACAATAACAGAAAATTAATAATGTGTGTTTTTCTGCTGGATGAAGTGAATTTATTTGAAACTCAAACCAAAAACTTACCGAAAATCGGCCATCAATTCTCCACCCACCAACCACACACATCAAACAACACATTACCACTTTTCCATCTTGTAAACGAACGTGTTTCGCCCCAGCACGAGGCGTCTTCAGGTATAGTAGACTCAACGGAAGACAATCGAAAAGTGGTTGACATTTCGGTTGTCGCGGATCTTAGCTAAGTAAAACTTTTGACTGTCCACATATCCAATCAATAAATTAACTTATAATTGTTATTTTTTAAGTCATACTCTTAGATATAAGGCTATGCATTCATCCAGTCTATGTCTCCAAATTGTCAAAGTGAAACAACTCAATTTAGACCTTTCGTTGTGGTAGAGATGTAAGTCCATTTTCTCTTCAAGTTTCAAGAAATGAAACCGCTTCACACAAGTTTCGTAAAATTAATAAAAAATAAAATTCGATTGACTCAAAAAGCAACCATAGACGATTAAAATAGTCGAAAATGAAAGATACAAAGAGAAATAGACCTATTTTAATTGTGGTAGAGCCACGCGGCAGACGAATACTTTGTCAAGAATGGATTAATATTTGTCTGTAGCACGAATAGGCCGGGGAAGTACCACACTCCCACAGAAAACCGGCGTCTGAGAGGTAGCTTAGCTACCGCGCTTCGTACAGTGAACGGCCGAGTTCCGGAGGCCCAATACCCTCCCCTCTACCTCTGCCCCTCCCATTTCCACTCCCATAATGACACTTTCCGTACAGGTCGGTAACGCTTCCGCACTGCCTGTGATGCTGCAGAAGTCAATGGGCGGCGTTGATTGCTTTCAACCAAGTGACACGCCTGCTTGTTTGCCTTCCTATGCCATGAAAAAAAATATTTGGATTAAGGGCAACTACGGTTGCCAACATGCTGTCAATGAAAAAAAAACACAGCTTATTTATATCAAGTCTGGTGCTATTTTTATCGATTTATCGATGTTATGGTAAATTAAATAAATATTACTTGTTTTAGGCGAATTTAACTAACGTATATTTACGAGCTGAAAAGATACTTCACTCTTCACACTTCACTCTCAAAATAATGGATCCATTTAATATTTGTTTCACTTTAATTTTATAGCAGATCAAGTAGACTCTCAGACTCAGTAGCAGGTCAACTGGTGGTAAATGACCGTCGTCATACGATCTATCCGCAACGCTGGAAGAGATTCAGATGCGTTTCTGGTCTTTTGGCAACACACGCTCTTTACTTGAATGCCTTACAGAATTGAAATAATATTTTTTTTATATATTCACGCCTATCCCCCGCAAGGGTCGGCAGAGACCACAGGGCTCCATACGCTATGATCCCGGCATACTCTCCTTGCCTCCTCCACGCTCATCCATCCATTTACCTATTCTTCCTCTCACATTCATCGCAGTGAAACGGCTCTCCATTAGTCGCTTCTCGCCCTCCTGGGAATCAGGACGTGTGTGAATCACCGCCCGACCCTTACAGATATGCAGCGTAGCGTAACTTAAAAATAAAAGCCTTATATATATATAAGGCTATATATATATATATATATATATATATATATATATATATATATATATATATATATATATATATATATATATATATATATATATATATATATATATATATATATATGTGTGTGTGTGTGACCCTACCGAACCTACAATCTATAAAGGTTGTCAATGTGTGCAGGTTGTCGGTTGCTAGGCAACGCTTTCTTATTAAGCAGTTTTTCTGCTGGACGAAGTGGATTTATTTGGAACCCAAACCAAAAACTTACCGAAAATCGGCCATCAATTCTCCACCCATCAACCACTATATACAACACCAAACACACACTACCACTTTTCCACCTTGCAAACGACACGTGTTTCGCCCCAACACGAGGCATCTTCATATAGTGTATAGAGTGTATAGTAGACTCTACAGAAGACAACCGAAAAGTCTAGAAAGAAATAAATCCACTTCGTCAAGCAGGAAAACACGCATTATTAATTTTCTGCTATTGTTTTGCTTGTCGCGGATCTTAGCTAAGTAAAAGTTAAGGCTGTCCACATAGGAGTATATTAGTATTTGCTGCCATAGTCGCCTCACAAGATATACACAGAAAGAAACGAGGTGACCGTTTTTATCCCGGAAACCATACAACAGAGAAGGGTCACCCTTGGCATTCTGTTCGCAACAGAGCTTGTTTTTAGCGGAAAGATTTCGCCGAGGAGCATAATGAAACATGGTATTCACTGTGACGAATCTCAATCCGTTAAAAATGACGGCGACGTGGTTCGCCACCCGTCACGTCCTGATTCCCACGAGGGCGAGAAGCGACGAACGGAGAGCCGTTTCGCTACGATAAATGTGAGAGGAAGGATAGACGAAAAGATGGATGAGTGTGAAGGAAGCAAGGAAGATGCGTCGGGATCGTAGCGGATGGAGATCTGTGGTCTCTGCCTAACCCTACAGGGGGACAGGCGTGACTGTATGTATGTGTGTGTGAATGTGTGTATGTGTGTATGAATGAGTGTGTGAATGTGTGTGTAAATGTGTATATGTATGTGTGTATATATGTATGTATGTATGTGTGTATAATAAAACACGACTTTTAAATGCAATCCTGTATTAACCATTACAACAATAAGAAGTGCATAAAAATGCTTCACCTAAACTAAACACAACAATCAAAATATTATATTGTACTAACACGCATAAATATTTTATATAAGTAAATTGTGAACTTATCGAATATTATATTACAAATATTTTTTTTCTTCAATTACAATCGGAAACAGGTAAGAACCAGGAGGAAAGTACATGACTTATTTCGAACCTTAGTTGTCTCATATAAAAAACAATACATATGTAAATACACTTTATATAAATTTGAACGTCAGTTCAAACGCTCGAAAATTTTGCGAAAGCGTAGTAGTGGTAGCAAAGAAACGCGATATAGGAACGCATAGTACTTTTCCCCTGGTTTGGTTACATTTAATTTAAGAAAATTCGAGTTATTAAAACAAAATTTTAAAACTCGAAGTGTTTTACATTGTTTATGCCGAGAAATTGACAAAACAATCTTGTAAAACAAAAATAACTTTAAAGTATAACTTTAAATGACATATATTAAAAAATATATGTATTGGCTAGAGAAAAAAAGAGAAACGAATGACAAGGATAAATTGTATAAATTAACCCTTTCGGCCCGAGCGGTGACTATAGTCACCCAACGCCCGACGCTCGCTCTGTCCGAGCGGTGACTATGGTCACCCAACATTTGACGCTCGTTATGTACGAACGGTGACTTAGGTCACTCGCGACTCTTCATGAGCAAAATATATATGTTATCTCCATGGTAATCCATCGCAAGTATTTTGCACTTGTTTTACGCTGCCTAATAATAAACTGACGAAATGAGCAAATATTTTCTATTGCATTATGTTATAATTTTTTAAGCATTTTTTTTACGAGCGACTGCACTCGCTCTGCGTAAGATAGCGTGGTATTGTGCGTCTGACGGGCGCTTGCAGTTGTTCCGCAAGTACGGACGCTTGCCGCGACTGCTCGGTCAGCGGGGACGGCGCGACGTAGAATACGTCCGTACCGAAAGGGTTAAATGTAAATATAAAGCACATAGTGTTTTTTCTTTATATCAAAAAGCACCATATTTTGAAAATGATCAATTATACAACAGAGAGTTATAAATTTTAAAAAGCACATTTTTTTCATTGATATACAGTAAACCCTTCTATAACGCGGTAGATCGGTTCCGCGTTATACGAGGGATCACTGTAATGTATAATCAATATTGCTAAAACTCAAAAGCTGGGAACAAAAACTAAATAAAATAATTTAATTTTATTAAAACAAAGTTGATTATGGACTGTCGAATCATTATAAAATTTTTCACAGTACGTACAAAAATATGACTTGGGAAATCCACGCGTTATACGAGGGACATGAAATCGCGTTATAGGGGGGTTTACTGTGTAAGTAATCAATCTGTGGAAATGTCAGCGTACAAGTTTTCGAGTGAAAATAATTCCCGCCAAGTCACATCAGTGACGTGGAATTTTTGAATCATTTTCTCAATCTCAATAATCAATCTCATATTATTGTCAGTTATATTATTAATTCTGGTGGCGTATTACCCAATACAATTTGATTAAGCTTGTACATATCGTGCCTTTTTAACTTGACCGCAAAAGTCAACGCGAGTTTTGGTAGAACATCCGCCATTTTGTCAAGTCGTATCGACTGATAAAATGGCGAATGACAAGATGAATTTACATTTGAAGATACTTGCTATTATTTTACTTGACACTGGCACATTATAGATACGGACGCATTTCAAATACTTCCGAGCTTAAATCCTCAAACAAATGTCTGTTATTAATGTTTATATGTTGTTTCCTTTTAAAGTATCTCTTTGACAAATAAAGCTTTTAAAACTTCGACTACTACTCGACACAACGATCATATAGTGAATGGTCATAATTTCAAATCGAGTTAATACATTAAATCGATTAAATAAATAGTTCGGAGAGTGCAAAAAAAAGAATTGCATTATTGTTCCTACTAAAAGGAATAAAATATAAGCTTTTATACCATAAGCGTTAACAGGAAATATTTATTATAAATATGAGGGTAGATTATTCATTAAATATATTGAATGTACGTGACGGTAGTATATTAGTTTTCTTAGCCAGTTTCATCGCTACATTCCTCATTCGCTCACTAGCTGCCGACATTGTCACACGTCACAATAATTTGATTATATTTATTAAACATTCAATAAAAGTTTGTATTTAAAGTTTTTCCATATACAATCGATAACATTGATGTAAAACCTAACAAAATTAAAGTTTAGACAGTTTTCTATCAATTTAATATTATATTCTATCAATTTAATATTCAACAGTTAAAAGAATAAAGATGTGTATAAATATTCCGTGTGTATAAATATTCCGATAAAAATACTTTCAGTTATTAAAGTTTTCTAAAGAAACTGTAATCGTAAGTAAATATTTATTGTTACATAAAGTATTGTGATGTTAGAAATATTCATATCTTAAGTATTCCTTACAAAATAATATTTATAAAATCAATAAAAACTTACAAACTAATAATTTGGGATATTTGATAACTAATATTATAATTTTAAAAAACAACACAACTAATATTTTAATATTGGCATTCGATTGATTCCCGGTGTGGTAGGATTTCCCGTCGTAGTGTTGCCATCTTAAAATGCACCTGGAAAGAAGGTAGAAAACAGTATATTTTAGAGTTTAGTGGTTTGAAAAATCTGACAACACGTTTAGTAAAATTAATTATTACCTTCACCAAACCTACTAATTAACGAAGGAGATGGAAAACTTTAATTAATATCATTTTAAAAATTACGATATACATTTTAAGAAGAAATTAGTAGAAACTGGATGCGTGCAGCCCAAGATCAGATGTCTAGCAGAGTCTTGGTATGGCTGAATTATGATAATTAATGCTGAAATTAATTTACAAGTGTAGAAAACAACTTTACTGTGGTGGTAGAGCCACGCTGCAGACAAATACTTTGTCAAGAATGGCATATTATTTGTCTGTACAATGAATGGGCCGGCTCGCCCAGGGAAGTACTGAGTCGTAGATTAGCTCCCGTGCTTTGTGCGGTGAACGGTTGAGTTCCAGAGGCCTAACCCACCTCCCAAAATGACACTTTCTTTAAAGGTCGGCAACGCTACTGCACTGCCTATGGCACTGCGGATATTTATGGGCACCGTTTGATTATTTCCATCAGGTGACACGTCTGCTCGTTTGCCTTCCTATCCCATAAAAAAAACTTCAAAATGGGATTTTTATATGGACCTTTGTTTTTGATCTCCGTACGGAGAGTTAATATTCTTGTAGATAATTAATAAAAATGAAAAAAAATGCATGAATAATTATTACAATTTTGAAAATTAACCAAAATAAAATACGAACGTACTTTAATATGAATTGGATGTTAGATTATTTATCATTTGCATTGAAATTGACATCATGTAGTGACCTAACGCTGGATCTTAGATTACAAAAACCAAGTCCATATCTATCCATATATAAATAATCTATTGAATATACTTATTTAAATAATTACAAAAATTATAAAACTAAGAAAAAAGACTACCTACATTAAAAACTTCAGGAATGCCAGCTACTAGCCACAGCATCAGTAGAATCCTGCATCAAAAAAAAATAATAAACCAAAGTGTTGCCAACAAAAACTTAAATCTACTAAATAGTACAATTAAAAAAATAAACCACAACATTGTCCCGAAATTTAATATATCCCGTGCCACAAAAACCCAATATGTGTAATAGGAAATATGCAATAATATACTTACTTGTAAAAATATATATGTAACAAGCAAATTCTATACATTTTATAAAAATTATTTTATCATAAAATTGGATTAAAAATGGTATAACAATAAAAAAATATAGATAATATATAATTTATGTGGGAGTGCTTAAACATTTATACACTATAGTATAAAATAGTGACGTGCTTACACGTTTCATTGGTTGCTAATTGTATCGATTTCCCCGATTATCCAATGGGTCACAGACAACACAATAATATTTATACACCACTTACCTTGCGAGTTGATTATTATTTTTACACTCACTCGCGATAATAATGCGCAAAAACGTTAATAAACTTTTTAATAATAAAAAAAATACTTAAATATTATAAAAATATACAATTTGATATAGGAATAAATTCGGGTGTATATACATTTATATTTTTTTGGCATTATTATTACAATATTAGTATTTTAAATCACTTAGATCATCATAAACCATAGATTTCGTTAGTTTTTTGCCCACAGAAATAAATTAGTTACGAGCAGTTCATCTTCTATTACAGATTTATTAAAAAGGGGACCCATCCATAATTTCGTCATACGTAAAGGGAAGAGAAGTGGTCAGGAATGTATGACAACGAGTGAAAATTGGGACGAGTCTTAACATTTGTGGTACCATATACATAAATTTAAATTGTTTAAACATTAAACTTAAAAACTTCAAGTAATATACATAGTCCCTTATTAGTTAAAGAGATAATAGATGTTACAAAACAATAAGATAAATACAGTACTTCCGAATGATTGTTGGTTAGGTGAGAGAGGTCAGTTGAGGGAGTAAAAGAGGTATCACTCTTATTACTATAACATTATCTTTAATAGGGTATTAAAAAGGAAGAGATGAATAACTCATTTTCAGACAATTATACCGTTTTCAAACATCACCGATTACTGACAGATAATCGATAATCTAGTTTATGAAGCTGCCCTGCTCAGATCGTCGCTCAATCCAGGTGAAGACGGGGGTTTTCGTCACTACGTTTGGCGAGACGCGGTCTTCACTCCGACACTCGTGTACCTACTGAAGACGCTATCAGTTCTCATACAAACTTTACCAGTTACGTTAAGTTTGTAATAAACTAACTCATAGGCTATATCAATGAGAAGGGTATGGTTATATCAATCATATGAATAATATTTAAATTTATACATTTTTCCTTCTAATTGAAATTTAAAAATAATAATTCATCGATATTAATTTTTTAAGACTGCTCATCCCTATCGCGCTCGATATTAGAAAGAGACTTTCTCGAGAAAGAGAACGCATGAATTTAGGATTGATTTAATAAAGACTGACTTCATAAAACTGTACAGAAGAGAGTACTGATTATTTCTGTGGTTTTTCCCCAAAGCATGCGATTGTTATTTTGGATTGAGATTAATGTAATAAACATGCGTAATAAAAAGAAAAAAAAATTAGTATAAAATGGTTAGTATTCCCAAATAACCGCTTGATGAAGACATGTGTCATAAGTAAAGTTTTTTCTATTCTACATTTTTTTTTAGAGTTAGCAACTCACTAAAGCTGTACGTTGATCAATCGATTAAAAAATCGATTACATTAAACACAAAAACATCATGTTAGTTATATGGCAACGGCTCTGTAATGGCTATATAAAGCTATGGTGTAGTGGATGTCTAATGGGCGGCGTAAAAGAAACGCACTTTTTATCACTGTGGAAATAAAGCGCTATATAGCTTAAAAATCCGTCCATCTTCTAGCCATTATTCTAGAAAAAATGAACTCGTAAGTTAAGGGTTAAAAGATATAAATGAAAAGCGAATTAAAAATACAATATTTTTTCATTAGAACCCTCCTATAACGCGGTAGATCGGTTCCGCTTTATACGAGGGATCACTGTAATGTATACAAAACAAAACCTAAATAAAAGAAATTTTAATTTTATTAAAACAATATGTGCAAAAAAAGTTGATTATGAACTGTCGAATCATTATAATTTTTTCACATTAAAATAATGTATATGACTTGGGAAATCCACGCGTTATACGAGGGACACGAAATCGCGTTATAGGAGGGTTTACTGTCTTTTTACATTAGTGTAAACAACATATTAGATTAGAGTACTTTAATAATCAAAGCGTGATCGGATCATTCGCAAGTCACGTGACGGCAAACGCCAATCAGAGTGCGTTACGTCACTCGTCCACAAACCACGTGACCGAGTCCAAGGGCAGTCAGTACTGCCGTTTTGAAGCGAAATTAAATTCGTAATTTGAAATTAACGAATATAAATATTCTAGTTGTATTAAAAAAAATTCAGCTTTATTAGGTACTTATATGCATTGTATGAATAACTTTCCCATATATCGACACCTCCAAGGAAAACCACGCCAACTTAATTTTAGGTATTTTTGGTTTTTCAGGTAAACCACTCATTAATGTTTAAATATTATGTTCCAAGAATTTAATAAAAAAAATTATTAAGAAACTAAAAAGTTTTTAGATTTAAATAACGCCAAGTAAGCGTACTATTGAAAATCGTGCGACATATACACCGTGACTTTTTAATTACCCGAGAAAATTCACGTTTGTAAAAATATGTATGTCAGTAAGTAACATTCAAATATTGTAGCGTTCATACAAAAATATTGTTTTATGGGACTTCAAAGAAATCCTGTAAATGCATGAAATACTTGTACGCCATCTTCGTAGTATTTGTTTACTACTATGCATGAGACGCATGTATTCATAAGTATGGCAACAGCGCGTGCGAAAGAGAAAAAACGTCTTTTGTCGGCAGGTTGCGCAAATTGTTTTCATTCATTGTTATCCCTTCCGTACGTAAATATTACGCGACCAAATTAGGTTGGTTTGGGTGCAGTTCATATTGGACTGATAATGATGTCTATTTGAATTGGCAAGATTTTTTGTTGTATAATTTTTGGTGTATATTAAGGACATTTTTAATAAATATTTCATAAAAATAAAAATTTTTTAGTCGTTATTTCGTAATTATTAAGTCACGGTGTATAGGCCGCCGAATATGATTATTCTGTCGGATACCCCGCTAAGTTTATATTGAAATCGAACAAATGAATATATAATAAAAGACACATCAACAACAAATGAATATAAAATAGAGGTAAAGACACGCTTCAGACGAATACATAGTCAAGAATGGCATAATATTTGTCTGTAGCATGAATGGGCCGGCTCGCCCGGGGAAGTACCACACTCCCGCAGAAAACCAGCGTCTGAGTGGCTAGTAGCTTAGGTACCGCGCTTCGTACGGTGAGCGACCGAGTTCCGGAGGTCCAACACCCTCCCCCCCTCTCCTCTCCCATTACCACTCCCATAATGACACTTTCCTTAAAGATCAGCAACGCTTCCGCACTGCCTGACACTACGGAAGTCTATGGACGGCGTTGATTGCTTTCCATCAGGTGACACGCCTGCTCGTTAGCCTTCCTATCCCATAAAAAAATAAAACAAATAAAAAATATGCAGGTTAAACTAACAATAATTGAACTATTCTACTAGTTAATTTCATTAAAATAGCTTTAATTATGTAGCAAATACAGACATTTTTCTTCGGAAGCTCCTCCTGTAAACCTACGATTTTCGACTTGGCGTAGTATTCTTTGAGGTATCAGATATAGTCAACATCTATATTTAGAAATGTTAGTATTAAGTTACTGTATATCTCAGTTTAGTTCCTCATTCTAATTAATATAACACCCCGAACTTACCTTGAGGTGGACCGCCGTAGCCGGGGGCTCCGTAGACAGGGGGCGGGGCGCCGTACGCTCCATAAGCCGGTGGTTCAGACTGAAAACAAAAATTCATAAGTAATTCTGCTTCTTCAATCTCAGTCTCACATTACTCAGGATCTAGAACCCCTCATACGGACTAACTGTCTTCGTCGATTCTGGTCCAAACCACCTGCTTAAATTTGGAAGAGGTTTCTTCCTTCGCTTAGTCAGACCATCTTGTTTGCAAGTGTCCTCGCGTTCTTTTCCCATCGGCATTACCAATAATGACCAGCTTTTCCAGGTTACCATCTCCTCATAAGTAATACAGTAAGAAAAGTATTTTTTTTGAGAAATTAAATAATTATATATCCACCACCAAATTCAAGCGCTTGATTTTTGGTTTACAAAAAAAAAATAAAGAATGTCTCCCGTATGAGTAGGCAGAGACCACAGACCTCCATCTGCTACGATCTCGGCGCACTTAACTTGCTTCCTCCACACTCATCAATCTCGTATACTGCAAGCTCGACGGTTAAGGGTACTCTTGACCTGACCTTTCTTAAACACTTCGGCAATTCGGTCAAGGTATGTTCTCCTTGGTCTTCCCCTACAGACCCTTCCATCCACATCCGCAACGTAAATTGCCTTTACCAGTCGTCTTTCATCCATCCTCTCTATATGCCCAATCCATCTAAGCATCCTTTTATCAACTTTTGTCACGGCAACTTCTTCTACTCCACATTGCTCTTCCTCTGCGAGTACGATCCTCTCAGCCATAATTGGATGTGGGAAAAAGATTACAGGAGAACTTTTTGACTGGCTACAAAGAAACATCTAACCATGTAACTCACCATGTAGACCTGGGCAGGTGGCGCTTGGGCTCCCTCGAAGCCCACAAACTGGACCATCACGTCACCGTCGATGGTCAGATGAGAGATGCGCTGGTAGGGTATGCGGTGAGGAAATTCGCAGAAATGAACGCCGTTCAGGGCCACCTGTAGAGACGAAAGGATTTATTCAATTCCTACTATTAGCTCACACTCTACCTATATACTGGGCGTCCCACGGCTATGTCATATGAAGGGAACGTAAATGAAATACTATAGCTAGAAAATTCTACTTAAAAAAAAAGACTTCATTTTTTTAATTAAAAAAAAATCGAACTACATTCACACATATTTAAATAATCGCCTGTCTGAGCCGGTAATCGAATCCGCTAAATATGAAACAAAAAAAGAACACCTGTAGTTTTACTGTACCGATCGTAAGGTATTTTTCGTAGCGGTTTATTTCTTCTGAATAACATAGCACATTAAATAAAAAAAGACCATGAAATATCAATTGAAATAATAAGGTAGCCCACCTGCAAATTAAAATCAATTTAATTTCAGTAAAAAAAAATCTATCTATAGTATTATAAACCCGAAAAGACCATGCCCCGCACCGTCTTAAACGATCTGGACGACACCCCGGCACTAGCAGAGCACATAGAGTAGGGAACACTTCCACACCGGCCGCTAGCATGAGATTCTAATGCTAGCGGCCGGTGTGGAAGGCCTAGCCTAATTTGGACTATAGTTACTTCGGTCCAATCCTCACACACACACACACACACGTGTAGCTCCGACACGGCGTCGAGCCGATGGAATCGGCTGCGATTTGCGCAGATTCCCAAATATATTTTACTTTGCCCCGTATTCGATAAAGCTGTTAAATCGAATAGGCTACTAGCATTAACATCTTCGAATAAAATGGTATTACAAGTATTTTCCTTTCATGTAGCATAGCCGTAGGACATCCTGTATATTCATATATGTTTTTTCAATCGTTAATATAATACTTTTTGTAGTTCAAATACAATTTTTTAAACTTGTAGTGGATGACGTCAAAACTGTTTTTTTAAATATTAATTAATTAATTTAAGTTTTATATGACAAGTCAAGCAAAAGCGTGAACTTTTGCAGATTGTCAAAGGTAGAAAAATTGCTTACCTGGATCATATCATGAGACATGACAAGTTGCTGCAACTGATCATAATGGGGAAAATCGCGGGCAAAAGACAAGTTGGTCGAAAAAGAAAGTTTTGGCTACGTAATATCAGGGAGTGGACCGGGATAGCGAGTGCTCCAGAACTGCTGCATCGTGCAAAGGAGAAGGAAAGTTGTGCCGAATAGGCTGCCGACCTTCGCTAGTCGGAGAGGCTCCTCTCTTAGAAGAAAAAGAAGTTTTGTATGGGTGGAAAATATTGTGATTCTGTTATCTAGTGTTAGTTGTACCCAAAAATCATAATTTCACCTTCAGAGATTGAGCCTCGCAAAGCACAAGCGCCTCAAAAGCCTCCCCCCTCACGAGCGGCATGCCACCTGCAGTCTCCTCGACCCCCCAATTCATGGCCGTGAGATGGTTCCTCACTACGCACATCTCTATGAAACGGAAGTTGAGATGCAGGGCGATATCGTCACGGGGGTCAGTGTTGGGGCCGCACTGGAGGTTTATTGCAAATCTGTGAAAGAAGAGTGAAGTTAGAACAGTTTTTCAATTCCTACCTCCTTAAGTTTACACTCTTTCAATAAACATATTTATATATCTTGTTCATATTTTCAGCCGTTAATAAAATACATTTCAGTTCAAATAAATACATTCATAATAAGGTTAATAATGCCGTTCAAAGGACAACTCGACAGAGACAAAGAAATAATGGAAACTCATAAGACTCTACAGGCTCAAGCGAGACAGCTTCTTATACATGAAAGAGACAGAATAATGAAGGCTTAAATTATAACAAAATATATTGTAACGGAAGGTTACATGTTCTAATTATGTAATTTTAGTTAGTTTAAAAATAAGTTAAAATATTAGTATTAGTACACTATTCCGTATTCAAATTTAAATACTTATTCTAATATTAGAATTAATAAATTACTATAACAAAAACACGATCTGCCATCGAACATTTTTTGCTTGTCATACGTTAAGTGTTCAAAGCAACGCGGTGACAGATTGAAGGAATTTGAGAAGGAATTTGTAAACTCAAGTAGGTGTAGGTGCGGCGCTCGCGCCTTCGTGCTATTTCGGCCTTATTCGTGTACCGCTCGGGTTTTTTTATGGAAGTTACTGACGGGTGCCGAGGATCGACACCACCTCAGTGAGGGTTTGTCCGTTATGGAAATATCAACGGGAACCGTCACGTCTCTTAAGAGCGCCCTCGCTCAGTATTTATTTTAGAAATAAGTGCAGGAATCAAACCCCGTTTTAGGGGTTTCACCTGCACATTTTATCTGCGGGGTTCTACCTGCCAGCTTTTACCTGCGGGGTTGATTCCACCTGCGGTAATGATTCTACTTGCGGTTTTCTTTTTTTGAGCGCAAGCTAGCTCAGGGGAGTGTTAGTCCGCTTACGTGGCAAAATCAGATCGGCCGTTTACCCACGACCTACAAATTTGTGTCTCACCTACTTGATTCTTTTTTTTATGTAATAAACATTTCTTTTTTACTGATAACACCGTGGTTTTATTTACAAACCCAGGTAGGTGTTGCACTGGCGCCCAACGTTATCTAAAGTTATAAAAGAAAGGTATCGCAATATGTAGGACAGTTGGATTCTTATGTGACAAAAGAAAAATCGAAATGGCCACAAACAAAACATTTACACATATATGAATTTTATTTTCTTTGCAACGTTTTACATGTGGCTTACCTTTGAGCACCAGGTGGAACATTGCCTTGGAACCTGATCATGCGGCCGGGAAACATGCCCCCGGGGATGGGGTGCACGCATGGTATTATCTGGAAATAAAAATAATAAAATGAATTATTTTCTCTATGTGATTTACATACACACATATCGTCACGCCTGTCTCCTGTAGGGTTATGCAGTGACCACAGATCTCCATCCGCTACAATCCCGGCACACCTTCCTTGCTTCCTTCACTCACCTGTCCTATCATTCATCCTTCCTCTCACATTTATCATAGCGAGACGACTCTCCATTCGTTGCTTTACATATCTATATTTAATTATTTTAACTTTTTACACAAAATGTACAACAGGCGGACTTAATGCCATTGGGCATTCTCCACCAATTAACCTGCGGGCGAAACTAAGGAGATTGGTTTGGAGGTGGTACAGCTTGTACAAAAGAAATTAAAAACTAATTTTATAAATTTAAACACATACAAAATGTATACACTTACATAAATATATACACATAGACAAACAGGAGAAAAATAAAATTAAAAAAAGAAATATTCACCTTGTAGCAAGTACTCTCTTATGACCAGGACTTCAAATTGTCGGACTTTGACTTTAAAAATGAATTTGTATAGGGTTTTTTTAATGTCAAGAGGAATGTCATTCCAGAGTTTTATAGCAGTTAAGACGAAGGATTTTAAGATGAAGCCAGTGTGGTGTGAACGAGTAAGAAATTTAAGATTTTCCACAGAACAGAAATAGATGTTATTAGAAACCCTCAGGCATAATGGAATTTTGATTTCAGATAAACTGGAGCACAAGGATTATTTAAAACTGTATAAAGGGTGCAGAGTATTCTGATTTCTCTGCGATGATGAATAGTCAGCCAGTCAAGCTGAGATTGAAAGTGAGATATAGATAGACATATCTATCTTTACAATTATTTCTTTAATTTTTTGTAACCTATAAATTGTTGCATAAAGGGTCATAGTTTAAACTGGTGACTTTCACGTCATTCTACACTGCAAAGCAGTACATAACTACAGGGTTGTATACCTGGGCGCACCCAGGTCCATCCCTGATGATGTAGCAAGCTGAAAGGGCTGCTGTAGTTCTTAAGGAGCTAGGATGGCTGGAGCTATCTAGCCGGTAATAGAGAAATAGGTGCTCTTGTCGAATAACAAACACCAGCCATGTTTTTTTTGCCATAAAATTACATTTCATCTTTCAGCCAACAGTCAAGCTACCATCAAGTATTGAGGTTCCTTTGGGCTGAGATAAACGGTAACAATTTTTTTTTACTTCTTTTTTCAAAAATGTATATAAATTAAACTTTAGATTGTCTCACAGATAACCAGAAAAAACATTTAGTAATGTAACAAACATAATGTATTTATTAATTATAATTACATTGTTTGTTACAGAGATAAAAAGATAGTAATACAAAAAAGTGAAAACGGGCAGTTATCAACGAGCAGCACATGTTCACAAGTTGACGCATGTTGCAGCCATTCTTTTCCCAACCTCTTCATCCAAAAAGGTAGTGGTAATTGACTGAATAAATAAATTCTGGACTTAATACTTTTTTTTAATATGTTTGCCAGTATGTGAAAAAGTAATAAAATAAATTAATATATCCAAAATTTATTCTATAAATCCATTCACAAATTTAAAAAAACAAACTATGTTGTATCTACCATAAAAGACTATGCAGTGAATACTAAATAGCCAAAACATCACAACCAAATTAATTTAAACTTTGGTGTCATAACTAACTCACAAAGAACAAAGTATTATAGCAAAGGCACTATTCTGAAGTCAATATTCCAAAGCCATAAGATAGTGATTGGGTACACTGATTCCGTCACCCCCAGACAAAAATTAGCCTGCAACATGGTGTGCAAATATGAAAACTGGAGGGTTATATCCATTCCCTCAGCAAGGTCACAATCGACAAATCGACATGTAGGAAAAATCTACTTACTAATCTTTGTATGAGGAAGGATGACAAATGAGCAAGTATGTCACTTAATGGAAAGCAATCAATGCCATCCATATACATCTGCTACAACAGAAGCAATGTTTCCAGCCTTTGAGATATATACGGTAATATTTTTTTAATAATACACAAATAAGGGATGATAAAAGACAAAAAGCGAATGTTTACGTTTAAATTTCACATTTTAACTTTCTACATATTTATCATTCCGATAACGGCCTATTCAAAATACATTGCACAAGAGGAAATAACACGCAAAATCATGAAAATATATGATGCCAGTATAGTGAGAAAACCTTGAAATCATATTCGAGAACCTAACAATCATTTAGTCTTGCCCATTAAAGGTTTTTTGATAAAACAAATGTAATATTATGTTTACTCGGTCAATAATGTTCGTTACAAACATCGCCGGTTGCCCTTGAGCATGCCGAAAGCAGAATCAAATTAATTTATGGCTAACATTTAAAAAGACTATGTAATGTTTAAAAAACAACTTACAGGGTTGTATATTGGAGGAGCAGCCATGTTTTTCTCTGCGGTTTTGACGAAAATTAATACGATCGAGTTTAATGTTATCCGTGAACTATTACTGCGCGATAATAAGAAAAAAATACATATATCGGCTACCAAACGGATAAATCACTTTGCGTATAAGATGCGTCATACGTCATATGATGTCAACAGAATAACAAATTGTTAAATACAGAGTACTCATGTCACTGTGGTAACGATTCATTACAAAATCGATTATTTTACCGTAACATACTGTCATTAAGAACTAAAAATCAACGCCTACGATGGGTCGGACACATAATAAGAATGGACGATGCTAGCGGAGTAGCCAAGTGCTTACTGAGGGGCCAAATGGCTTCAAAAGTCGAGGCAGACCCAAATTCAAACGGTTGGATACCCTTACGCTTACCCTAAAAATATTATAAGCAAAAATTAGAGAGAAAAAGCACAAAATGCATTAATCTGTAAACGATTATCTGATCAAACCAAGGACCACTCATGGCTATGGGTAATATCACAGATTATTATGATGATTATGATAATAATATTATCTATTTTTAGTATCATAAGTGAATTTTATTAATTGTTATTTTAATAAATGAGAATACTGGGCCCGCGGCCTCGAGGGCCTGCGGGCAGTTTTGAGCGCGGACGATGCTTTTATAGAAAATGGCAGGAGGTGTTTAATCATCTAAAGGGGGTATTCCTAACACTATACTAATTTGATTAAATAGGTAAATGTACATACTGGAAGATGTCCTGTGGGGCGCCCTGAGGTATCGCTGGAGAAACATGGTGGAAAATGACTTGCGCAACCTTCAAATCTGCAAGTGGCAGGAGGTGACGCAGGACAGGGCACGGTAGCGTAAAATCTGTTCGGAAGTCAAGATCCATTTTAGGTCGCTAGGTTAACAAAGTTAACTAACTTTTTTAGTTTTTTTATATATACATAGTTTGACAAGTTATTCATTTAATTCAGTGAGTTTTCCTGCTTTGTCCATGTTAGCATCATAAAAATAGCGTTGATGTAAAGAAGAAAATCTTGATTATTTATAGATTTAAAAAAATATATATTAGGTATTTTAAGTCAATATCGGCAAAAATCATATCTTAAAAAAGAAACATGACAATTTCTACATACTTAGCCATGTGATGTGGACTGAAAATAAACCGATTTTTAAAAAATAGAAAATTTTAGGAAGAATAGTCGAAATTAGCGTGAAGTTCGACTTTTTCTATATAATAATGAAAATAACAGATTAATGTTAACAACTAATTAGAATGCAGATCAATTAAAATGATAAATAAAAAAGACTAAAAAACGAATTATTTCCACAGACGTTTAGTGTCATTTATCATTTGCTTGGACTGAGAATTCAAAACGTTAAATACCAAAAAATAAAACGGCAACGTTTTGGTAGCCAAACTAAAATAAAAAAAATTAAACTTTAAGTAAAAACAGTAAACAATTATTGATGCAAATATTCAGTATCACTTAACATTTGATTAGAAATAAAACGATAAGTAAAATTAATGAAAAAAATACGACAATCTTTTGGTCTCAAAACTAAAAAAACAAATGAAATCTTTCATCAAACTTTGAATCTAAAAAAGGAAAGAAAACTGATAAATATTAATTTCCATAAGGTTTTAGTTAGAGAGTTTAAAAGCAATCATTTTGGTAATCTCTTCCTAAAATACGGTTTCGTGTCTTCCTGAGAATATTCTTCCATGTGTTGTTTTAAATTTGTTATATTACTATATGTTTTTAATTCTATCGGGCGGTACTTGCAATTTGCTGTGGCATTTTCTTTCCTTATACTTATCCGGCAGCCGCTTTAAGGTGTCTTGTCGTTAGAACAGATGTTACTTATTAAACCAATATTTATTACGCATATACACATAGAAGGGAACCATTGGACAGTTATGAAACTGTTTTACATAAGTAAATACAGATGGCAACGTTTTGTTCACTTATTTACGTTTAACGTACTTACTTCGCATTTTTTCATTCGTCGCAGAGAAGGCGCTGTTTGAAATCTCAAAATGTGAAATACTTTAACAAAAAAATACAATGTAATTTATATAATTGATTTATTAAAAGTAGATTGTTATTATTAAGAATATCGATTAATATCAATCGATTATGAGGAAAATAATCGATTAGTATTATTTTCCCACATCTCTATTCTGGTATTCTTTGAATGTAAATTGACGCAATAATATTAATTGATTTAATATAGAAGGTATTAAGCAATTCATGACGAATAAAGCCAATTTATGTTAATTGAATTAGCAAAAATTTACATTCCAATTGTCATTTAACGTATACGTTTCTGTTGCTTGACTTCTCAACCAACAATGACGATTGAAGGCAACAAGGACGAAGCTGATCGATGTATAGAAATCGCTCAAAATGCGTTTACTACTGGGAACGTCGAGAAAGCAGAGAGATTTTTGCTAAAAGCGGAACGTTTGTACCCAACTACGCGTGCTAAGGAACTTTTGACCCGAGTCAGAGCTGCTGCGTCTTCGGGTACTACCCCTAAACGTTCGCCACCAAGTTCACCAAAGGCTGATGAATTAAGGCGTAGGAAATCACCAACACGTCAACAACAAAGGGATTATACTCAAGAGCAATTGGATGCTGTCCGTAGGATCAATACAAAATGCAAGGATTATTATGAAATATTAAGTAAGTATTTGATAGATAGATATATTCTTTATTGTACACCAAAAACAAAGTTATAAAATTATTGATTGTAATATTCATATACAAATGGAGGTCTTATCGCTAATACCGATTTCTTCCTGACCATAGGATGCACAGTTAAAAAGATCATTTGATATAGATTTGTGATACATTATCATCATGATAGAAAATTTTTAATTAATAAACAAAGTTGATGCCTAAAGGAAAAGTATAAGTATATGTAAATATGAGTTAACCGTAAATAATAAATGAAAAATTAAAAGATACATAGATAATATATTTTTTTTTCAATTGTTATTTGTTTGCTGAAACATGAGTGTAATATTTTTCTAAAAATAAGATGTAATATTTTGATAATACTAATATCATGAACCATATCAATTGAAGCCTGTATCAAACCATGGTATGGTGTTTAGGTGTCATTTTTTTTTGTTCAAAGTAAAATTTTAACAAATTTTACTTTGAACTGGGATTCAAACATGGAACATGGGTTCTAGGTTTAAATACCAGCTCAAAAGCAGGTACTTTAACCACGTAGCTAGGTGCTTGTTCTGTTTAAAATACATAATTTTATTTAAATATGATCATATTAAATAAGTACTATATGACCCTGTAAACTTTGTTTCACTTACTATTAATACGATTATAACTTATGAGCAGTAGATTTATCAATCATCCAATTTCAATTCATAGAAACCTTATACTTGATATAATACTTGCTTTATCATGTATGGTTACAATTTTTGATATTAGATGAAAGTTTATTTTAATTCAATTAAATTAATAATGTGTATTATATACATGAAAGATAAATACAATTATTTCATTTGAATCTTTCTGATAAAATATGTTTTTTTTGTTAGCTGGTGTGTAAATATGCAATAGTGCAGGCTTTCCAAAACGCAAACACATGGCAAACCAAAATAAAATGCAAAAAAATGCTTTTCAAAATCGCACAACAGTAACAATAGTTTTGTATAACCCTCAGTTAGAAGATAAAGCCTTCACAAACACCTTCTATTGAAAGTAATTGGAAACAGAATTGGCAATTTTGAATTTTTCGTTTTTGCAGATGTTCTCCCTATATTTTTTTTATTCATAAACCTTACCTGTACTAGCAAAATAAAAAAAAATCATTTAAATCAGTCAAGCCGTTTTTGAGTTTTAGTGACACTAAGAAAATAGCTCTCCATTTTTATATATATGTATATTATTAATGGAGTCAGGTGTTACTTTGCGGAAATCCATCACTATATGGACAGTCAAAACTTTTACTTAGCTAAGATCCACGACAATTTCGCTTGTCACGGATCTTAGCTAAGTAAAACTTTTGACTGTCCATATATATATGTATAGATAAAATTATATTTAATTGTTCACTCTAATTTATATTTTAAAAACATTTACAGGTGTATCCAAAGAAGCTACTGATTCTGAAATAAAGAAATCCTACAAGAGGCTAGCACTACAGCTTCACCCTGACAAGAATCATGCCCCAGGTGCAGCTGAAGCCTTTAAGGTATTGATGATTTTTTTATTTAATTTGGGACAACTGGTGGGTACAGCCTCAAACAAAACATATGACCAGTTAAAAGTTCCCAATTAATGATATTAAAGATATTCCCGATAAAGGTGAGAAACATTGAATTCGAAAACTCGAACACTTGATGTAATGGAAAGGGATCAACGACCTGTTTTAAATTGAAGGTATCAATGACCTCTTTAAAAGGGATGACACCTCACAATGAAGTACACCAACCTGCTGGTGCCGTTCATTGTCACATTTCCATGTGACAATTTGTTATTATAAGCAACAATAAGCAAGCAAGGGCCAGATACCTAGGTGCACCCGGGTCCCTTGAGGATGCTGTAGGCATACCGAAAAGGCTGCTGCAGTTCTTTGAGGAGCTGGCGTGGATAGAATAGGAGCTATACATTCTGACAACATGCAAAATAGGCGTATAATGACGTCGAGTTGCAGAAACCAGCCCATTACACCATTTATAGGCAACAATAATTCTAATTTTTTATGAAAAAATATATGTTAGAAACAATATTTTGTAGAATAGAAGATATTTCTTTTTTTAGAAGTGGCAGAGCCAAGCTGCAGACGAATACTTTGTCCAAAATGGCATATTATTTGTCTGTAGCATGAACGGACCGGCTCGCCTGGATTAGTACCACACTCCGGTCGAAAACTGGTGTCTGAGTCGTAGCGGTTGATTTCCGAAGGCCCTACCCCTCCCACGCCTCACCCCCTCCCATAATGACACATTCCTTAAAGCTGGCAAGGCTACTGGATGGCCTATGACACTGTAGATGTCTATGTGTGAAGTTGGTTGCTTTCCATTAATTGACACATGAACAAAATATTAGGTAAAAATCTAACTAATATTCAAGAATAACTCTTTAAGAATAAATCTTAAATTATTATCAGTTACATTGTTTAAATGTGGTGGTGTATTGTTACAGCCTATGTACAGGTGGTTCGCCTTCCCATTTGCCTTCCTATCCCATAAAATGAATTCTTATGGGATAAACTAAGAGTGAATTATTTTTATTTCAATGATATAACACCTGTATAATAAATGGTTAACTTTTAATTATATGTTGTGAACATTTGTTATGTTGATAATTAAGGGATTTTAATTTGGATATAGGCCATTGGAAACGCGGCTGCCATCCTCACGGACGCTGAGAAGCGGAAGCAGTATGACCTGCGCGGAGAAGAACCAGCGCACACACCGCATACCCATCATCAGACATACTATGCTCGCGGATTCGAATCCGACCTCACTGCTGAAGAGCTCTTCAATATGTTCTTTGGAGCTACCGGTAAATGGAACATTCCTTAAATGGTTTAATACAATGGAACTGCGGTAATCCACAAAATTATGAATCAAAGAATCTATTCGAACTACAAATCATACTACATAATTATATACATTTATCATATGAATGTGGAGTTTAGTAAATTGAGAGAGTGATGAGTGTTGAGGAAGCAAGAAAAGTGTGCAGAGATCGTAGCAGATGGAGATCTGTAGTCTGACTACCCCTACGGAAAACAGGCGTTATAACATGTATGTAAATTGAAAAGTTTTGTCTCCACCATCTGTTTAACTGGTGATCTAATGCGGTGCGTTTTTCAAGAAACTTCTTTTCAAGCACCACTACACTGTGGAACCAGCTACCTCCAATTGGATCCTTCAAAAAGCAAGCCTACACTTTCCATATAGGGCGGTAACATTTCTACAATGCCTTTGGCGCTGCGAATGTCTACGGACGAAGTTCATTGCTTTCCATCGGATGACATGCCTGCTCGTTTGCCTTCCTATCCCATAAAAAAAAGAATATCGCTGGTTCATGACCGGATACCCTGTATTTGATTATCGATATATTTATAATGGATGAGATTCACTATGACGAATCTTAATATATCTAATTCGTTAAAAAATCACGGCGACGTGGTTCGCCCGTCACGTCCTGATTCCCACGAGGGCGTTTCGCTACGATGAATGTATGAGAGGAAGGATGGATGAAAAGATGGATGAGTGTGAAGGAAGCAAGGAAGATGTGTAATGATCTTAACGGATGGAGATCTGTAGTCTCTGCTTAACCCTACAGGGAGACAGGCGTAACTATATATGTATATATGTATGTATAATCAATGTTACAGCTTTCCCCGGAGGTGGGCCAACGGTGTACACTCGCCGGCGCGCCCGCGAGCCGGAACCCCGCGAGGCTCACAACGGCCTCGTGCAGCTGCTGCCGGTCGTGGTGCTGGTGCTTTTGTCCATGATGTCAGGGTTCTTCATCTCCGAGCCCGTTTTCAGCCTGACGCCGAGCTCCAAGTACCCCGTGCCCCGTGAGAGCGTCAACTTGAAGGTGATCTCTCTTTTGGTGTATCGCATCCATCAGAAATAGAAGAAGCTTCACATTCATAGCACCACTGGGGATACACTATCATCAGTACCATTTAATGGTTCTTTTTAGCTTGATTAACCTCATACAATTTGTTTGTTTCAAATCTTATTATAAGTTTCGTCTCATCTTCTCAGATTGGTTTTGTCGAGTCACATACATTATGCTTAGTAAAAAAATAAACTAAAACCAGAACTAAAACTAGAAATTAAAAATAGGTAAAAAAACTGCCGCTTATCAATTTAGGTCTTTCCTAAGTCTTTTCCTTTGTGTAACAATTTGTGCCTATTTCTGTGTGTAGTCTCTTTCTGTAACAATTTGTGCCTATTTCTGTGTGTAATCCCTTACTGTAACAGGTTGTGCCTATTTCTGTGTGTAAGCCCTTACTGTAACAGGTTGTGCCTATTTCTGTGTGTAATCCCTTACTGTAATAGGTTGTGCCTATTTCTGTGTGTAATTCCTTACTGTAATAGGTTGTGCCTATTTTTGTATGTAATCCCTTACTGTAACAGGTTGTGCCTATTTCTGTGTGTAATCCCTTTCTGTAACAATTTGTGGCTATCAGTGATTTTGGTATTGACGAGGACTTCACGACGTAGTCAATTCGCGCAGCTTCCAGTCTCGTTTCTCCAAGTCCAAACTCGGGTACCACTTAACGCCTATATTCTGTAGAGGTTGCGGTACTTATCCTGTCAAACTGGCCTATTGGTGCTAGCATAGATCTATCACTATTAAGACATACATTTCATTATATAAACAACAATGATGTTTTAGGTTCCTTACTACGTGAAGGAGAACTTCCATACGGACTATCAGGGATCTCTCCGGCGACTCGAGATGGCCATAGAAGAAGAGTATATAGGTATGTTCTTTTCAAGGTTTTTTTATGGGATAGGAAAACAAACGAGGAGCCGTGTCACCTGACGGAAAGCAATCAACGCCGCTCATAGATATACTCAGTTCCAAGGGCATTGCAGAAACGTTGCCGGCCTTTAAAAAAATGTTAATAGAAAAATAGAAAAACTTTATTTATGACACCTTTTTTACAGTAATTAATTTTTGCTTAAAACCTTAATAATATTATATGTAATATATAAAAGAAAATAATTTTAATCAAACAAGTGTCATAAAATGGTTCTTGCTCAGCATATGCCGGTCGCTCTATTGGAGCACCCGGCGCTGGTTTTCAGCGAGAACCACCGTTACTTTAGGCTTGTGTTTTTTAAGGTTCTAATGTCCGCTTGAGTTAGCTTGTTCCATAACGCACCATACTGGATCACCACTCATCCAGATGCTGAGGATGAAACTGATGTCTTTTCTTTGATATACATACATATTGTCACGCCGTGCCCTTACTTGTTTACCCCTACCTGCTTACCCATACGGGAATCATCCCGTAGGGGTAAGCAGAGACCACAGATCTCCATCTGCTATGATCTCGCCACACTTTCCTTGCTTCCTCCACACTCAGCACTTTCCTCATGCAAGCCCGCCGGTCAAGAGTACTCTTAATCTTACCTTTCCTAAAAACTTTTATTTTTATGGGATAGGAAGGCAAACGAGCAGGCGTGTCAGCTGATGGAAAGCTATCAACGCCGCCCATAGACTTCCGCAGCGCTATAGGCAGTGCGGAAGCGTTACCGACCTTCAAGGAAAGTGTCATTATGGGAGTGGGAGGGAGAGGGTGATGGGCCTCCGGAACTCAGCTGCTCACCGTATGAAGCGCCGTAAGTAAGCTACCACTCAGACGCCGGTTTTCTACGAGAGTGTGGTACCTTCCCGGTCGAGCCGGCCCATTCATGCTACAGACAAATATTATGCTATTCTTGACAAAGTATTCCACTATTAAAAACTTCGGCAATTTGGTCAAGGCATGTTTTCCTTGGTCTTCCTTCCATCCACAACATAAATTTCTGTTACCAGTCATTTTTCATTCATCCTCTCTTTGACTTATTCACCATATTTGATTGATGTATTGTTATTCCAGTGGGACTCCGTCAAGCATGTCAAAGGGAGAGAAACTACCGCGACAGCATGGCATGGAAGGCTCGCAACTTTGGGGATTCTAAACAGTACGCTGAAGCCCAAAAACTCCGCACGCCCAGCTGTGAAAAACTGCACAACCTTCAGCGGTAGAGCTCCTCTGAGGGAGTGTATCAAGAAAACCTATATCTCAAGTTGCTTTGTGTTAAACCCTAAGATATGATTCCCCATATTAATAGAATAATTTATTTTTGCAATGTAAGCCAGCGGTTCTCAAGTAATTCATTAAAACAAAACTCCATCATCATAATGATGTATTCAATATTACAATTGTAATATTTTTAGTTTATTTGTAGAAAGTTATTTTAAACTAAAGTGGAAGGCAATTGATAAAAAGGTCATTACAAAACTCAAATATCACAGCTATTTATTCTATATTACAATTGTAATATTATTAATTTATTTGTTATGAAATGAAAGTTCTTTTAAACTAAAGTGGAAGGCAATTGGTAAAAAGGTCATCACAAAACTCAAATATCACAGCTATTTATTCTATATTACAATTGTAATATTATTAATTTATTTGTTATGAAATGAAAGTCTTTTAAATTAAAGTGGAAGGCAGTTGATAAGGTCGTCTGGTGACCTTCATAGAAATTGCCTTTCAACTTAGTTTATAATCGCATGCATTCACCTTACGAAGATGTATGATATATATTGTGTGAGGAAGGCTTTAATGGGAGGGGGAATGAAGTAATGGAAGAGGAAAGGAGTTTAGAACTAAAATGCTACCACTTTCCGAGTCAAAATATTTATTATACACACTCTACAATTGTGGATTGGTCGGGGGTATGTTTTTCTCCCTTTCCGGATCATCGCCTGTTTTCAAAAGGAAGTTCTAGAGCTCCTCTACCCACTACAATCTACTAGAGGTGTATGTACTGTATTCAGTAGAATACCCTGCACTATGAGCGTCTACCATGTATTATATTAGGTTGGGGAAAAAGAAATCCATTATTTTTGCGTGAAATTCAAAATTTTATTTTCAACTAGCTGAACCGGCAAACTTCGTACCGCCTCAGAGTCAATAAATGAAATAGCTGAACGATAATTGCAGAATGTTTCAACTTTAGTAAAAAATGTGGTCAAAACTTAAACAAAGAAATGAAAAAAAACTTCACTTTTGAATTTAATTTGATTTCTGAACGACTTTTAAATTTAATTGATTTCTGAACGACGGGACGAACGTCAAATATTTGACAGGTAGGAATAGTTTCGAAGGGAAAACGAGAAATTGTTGCTTTTACTATATTCCTAATATTTTTATCATATTTAATCACCTTTTAAACCTTCCATGGACTTTCGAAAATAATTCAAAACCAAAATTAGCCAAATCGGTCCAGCCGTTCTCGAGTTTTAGCGAGACTAACGAACAGCAATTGATGTATATATATATATAGATGTTTCGGATTGTCCGATTTGGTTCAAATATGCACCGTTTTCTTGTATAATGTGTTGCCATTCTAAAGGTAGCGTCATAATGTCTGTCATCGATAGTCTTGGCCCTCCTTATCGGCGAAAAACTCTAGTAATATACATATTTTCACAATCTTCCCTTGATCGCAATTTTCTTATCACTCGGGGAGTTTTGCAATGTGAGAGAAAGATGATAATCTCTTGATGCCAGGTCCGGACTGTATGTTGGACGCATTAAAACCTCCCAACCAAGCTTCCCCGGAGTTTCTGACGAGTCAGAACGCTAGTCGTTTCTGATCAATCGCTAGCTACGAACGGTCCAGTTGTTGACAGTGGAGATCTGAATTTAGTGTTTCCCATGCGTGAGGGATTCCTTTGAAGTCCCACTAACTCACCGCTTAATATTATATTTTGAGAACCGCTGGCCTCACTCGGTAGTTCCATGTTTATGGTTACATTTGAAGCATCATGCCTTGGCAGCCGCCCAGGTTATGTGATTACTGTACCTGAGAGTTGTGATTTCGAATGCAGTGTTGGATGGTTAATGGAGTCAGGCCTTACTTTGCGGAAATCCATCACCATGTGGATAGTTAGAACTTTTACTTGGCTAAGATCCGCGACAAGCAAACAACAATAGAAAATTAATAATGTGTGTTCTCCTGTTGGTTGAAGTGGATTTACAGGGAGCTTAAATAAATCTTACCGAAAAACGGCCGTCAGCAACTCTCCACCACTACACACAACACCAAATACACACTACCACTTTTCCAAGACAACCGTTAAGTGACTGACGTGTCTTCCGTAGAGTCTACTATACCTGACGATGCCTCGTGTTGGGGCGAAACACGTGTCGTTTGCAAGATGGAAAAGTGGTAGTGTGTGTTTGGTGTTGTGCATAGTGGTTGGTGGGTGGAGAGTTGCTGACGGCCGTTATTCGGAAAGATTTAGTTTAAGTTCCCCGTAAATCCACTTCATCCAGCAGGAAAACATACATTATTAGTTTTCTATTGTTGTTCGCTTGTCGCGGATCTAAGCCAAGTAAAAGTTCTAACTGTCCACATGCAGTGTTGGAGTTAAATTTTTATTTGTATAAAATAAAATTGGGTTTTAGGGTTTCTATTTGATAAGTGACAATGTCTTTTAATACTGCTTCTTCTGGAAGACCTAAATGGTTTACCACTCGAGCACACTAAATGTTGCACACACTTTTTTATCTCACCGTACGGAAGGCGGTAAGGGGCCTTCCATAAGTTACGTTACACGTTAAGAGGAAGGGTGGGGGGAGTCACAACTAATTTTCTAAAACTCCAAATTTCAATTTCGACGAAAATCTTTTGGAATAAATAATTTTACAAGTACTATTTTCATTTAATTTGTTTCTGAAAGTAACATTGAAAAATATGTGACGTCACATAAGGAAAGGTCACATTTGTGTCGTAGGTCCAAAAATCATAAAATCCTTTGTGACGTAATTTATGGATGGCCCCTGACACAATAAAATGCTACCACATGACGCCAATATCACGTGTGGTTGAGGTACTAACCCAGTCAAGCAGACACGTGCTACCATGTATGGCTCTCCTACATTTCTTTTCTTTGATGCCAATTAGTTTTAACTATTATGCCGGTGTCAAGTAAAATACGATAACATCAAATCTCTTGAAATATAACTAGTTAGCTTGTCACGTTACGTCCTGATAAAATGGTGGCTATTCTACCAAAACCTTCTATGGACTTATTCAGTCAACTAAAAAAATCACGATACACGCATTTATTTCATGTCACTTCACTTGTACGCGTTAATAACTATATTGTATAATACGCCACCACAATTAAACAATATAACTGATAATAATATAAGATTATGAAAATGAAATAAAAACACAACGTCACTGATAAGTAAGTTGGCGGGAAAAGTCCATCTGCTACTTTATTCTAATGTTTGCTTGTGCGGATAACTTTATTTTTCTCCGTTTAAACTTTTTGTTCGACACGTTCCTTTCCAAGCAGTTTTTGCCCGACTCGTCGTTCATGCTCTTTTTGACGTTCGGACCAAAGATCGATATATTATCCCAAATTAGTTCGGTAATCGGTGAGTATTTGACTTGCTTTGATTAATAACCCCCCCTTACCTGACGTGGAAAAGTTACAAGATGCGAGGAATACTTACGAGATGCGCTCCCCAGTGCCACCGTTTTTCATACAGGCGTAGTTATGCGGTGTATTTTTTTTTATATTTTCACGCCTATCCCCTGAAGGGGTTGGCAGAGACCACAGAGCTCCGTGGATGGAGCTCTGTGGTTACACCACACTTCTCGCTCTCGTAAGAAACTAATTAGGTATATTAAATTCGTCTTAGTGTATCCCACGAGCCTCAAGGGAGGATGGAGGTCGGCCCCAGCAGAGCCCTGCATGCTAAGGTAAGGCACCATAGTACCTTACCATGCGGTGTATTGGAGGGATAAAAGAGGTGCGTTTTGCAACATAAAACCTTTTCACTTTCTTTTTTTTTTAAAAACATATACGCCGGCGGCAGTGAACGCATCGGTTGATTGAGGCGTATATACGCCGGCGGCAGTGAACGCATCGGTTGAGTGAGGCGTATATACGCCGGCGGCAGTGAACGCATCGGTTGAGTGAGGCGTATATATACGCCAGTGGCAGTGTACGCATCGGTTGAGTGAGGCGTATATACACGCCGGCGGCATTGAACGCATCGGTTGAGTGAGGCGTATTTATACGCCGGTGGCACTGAACGCATATGTTGAGTGAGGCGTATATGTACGCCGGTGGCAGTGAACGCATCGGTAGAGTGAGGCGTATATATACGCCGGCGGCAGTTAAGGGGTTAACTAGATTTTTTTGTGTAATCGTGTTCCATCTATGTCACACGCGGCAAGAATGTCAAATTTAAAAATAAAAGCGGAACGTGTTAATAGTTTATAGAACAAAATTGTTAAAATTCACATTATAATGTTAGCCCATGTTATATGAATTGGGGACCATCCATAAATTACGTCACACGTAAAGGCGTGGCAAGGGGTCTACAAAGTGTTATATCGAGTGACGAGAGAGATGAGTCTTAACGTTTGTGGCACCACGTGCGTAGATTTAAAAAGTTTAGCACTCAAAACTTCGACTCCACATGTATGATAAGAGGGAGGCTTCGAAATTATGAATTTCATGTCACGTAATTTATGGATGGCCCTTTATAAAATTAATTTATTAAAACAAATTGTATATTAGTTGTTTTGTGTAAAGTAAGATTCGTTTATTGATCTAAAAGTAAATATTAAAAAATAAATGGAAATTTGCGTTTTATTTTCAATGATATGTTAAGGATCGTTCCTTATCTAAGAGTGCCTCTCCGACTTGCGAAGGTTGGCAGCCAATTCTGCACAACTCTCCTCCTACTTCGCTTGGTGCAGCAGTTCTGGAGCACTCGCTATCCCGGTCCACTCCCTGATATTACGTAGCCAAAACATGCACGGCGATATAAGTCGTTAAAAGAAATGGCGGACGAATAACTGCCACGCCGCACGGGGCGAATACATCCCATGATGAAATCAACGCAGCAGCGATGCTATTAAGATGTCCATAATTGACTCATAAATTTATATAGCTCTTCATTCTAAAAAGCTTCATAGAAAAGCTCAGTATGGGGTGAATACACCCCACGCGGCACGTAATCTTAATACCAATAAAAAAAAATACATTACATAGTTACGCCTGTCTCCCGTATGGTTTTAGGCAGAGACCACAGATCTCCATCCGCTACACTTCCGGCACACCTTCCTTGCTTCCTTCACACTCATCCACCCTTCCTCTCACATACATCGTAGCGAAACGGCTCTCCGTTCATCTCCCTAATTTATTTCTAGCCAGCACTGCTCAAGCATACCAATTTAATTTTCTTAGTTTTAAGAGGAGGGATTGATAACTATCACAATAGAAGATAAAAATACGATTTTATTGCTCAAATAATTTATTATTATTATTATTAAAAATAATATTTGTCTCACACAACCCTCGATAATTTCTTGCGACTGCAGCTCGTCATCGTTAGTTCATGACGAGCTAGACACGTCATTTCAGATCAAGGGGTTGTTAACAAATGATCATAAACATATACAAAAGCCATAAAAAGAGACAAAAAGAAATAAAAATACACTGATAAATGTAAAACTTTTTATTTCAATGTATTAAAACGTTTTGTATTATATTACTTCTTTTTATTTCGTAATTTTAAAATTTAAAATAAAAAAGATATAAATTGTTTTAGAAAAACAATAAGGTTAGTTCAAATGACGTCTTTCGATAAACATATCTCTCCAGCAAAAGAAATTGAGATTGAATATATAAAATGTAAATTGACAAAGTGTGAATAAAATATGAATAATACATAAATGTACGGTGAATAGAAAAATAAATTAATTTCAATTGGAAGAGTTTCAATTACATCGAAGACAAAACCCCCTAAAGATCCCGTGTGTCGCCTTAGGCAGCACGCTATAGTACCTAGGCTATAACACCCGGGTACCACCCAGATGCTGTGGGCAAGATGAAAAGGCTGCTGTAATCCTTCGAGGAGCCGTAGTAACAGCAACTATCCAATTTTCTCATGGGATCGGAAGATGAACGGGCAGACGAGCAGCTGATGAAAAGCATTCCAAACCGCCCATGGATATCCTCAATCAGTTATAGGCATGAAGCGTTGCCACCGGCCTTCAAGAAAAGTTTAGGCTTGTTTTTTTGAAAGTTGTAATGTCGTATCGATTCAGAAACACTGCTAGAGGTAACTTCAACAGGGTATGTAGTTCCACAGGGTGTGCAGTGCAGGTGGTGCGCAGAAAGAAGCTTCCATCCATACAGTAATTTCGTCAAGTCTTCTCGTCGCCCATAACACAAAGTCTGAAGACAAAAGTCTTCAACCAGTGCGTCCTGCCCGTACTCTCTTACGGTGCCGAGACGTAGACACTGACGGTCCGTCTACTCGACCAGCTCAAAGTCACTCAGAGGACTATGGAGAGGGCTATGACCGAGGTTTCTCTAGTGGATAGAATTCAAAATGAAGAAATTCGCCGGAGAACCAGAGTCACTGACATAGCTCTTCAAGTTAGCAGACTGAAGTGGCAATGAGCTGAACACGTTTGTCAGAGAACCGACAATCGTTGGAGGAGACGGGTGCTGGAGTGGAGACCGCGACTCGACAAACGTAGTGTGGGACGCCCCCCTGCTAGATGGAACGATGATCTGCGCAAACTGGCTGGCAGAGACTGGATGCGTGTAACCGAAGATCGGGCTAGGTGGCGCGCCTTGGGTGAGGCCTATGTCCAGCAGTGGACTGCCGCGGGCTGATATTGATATTGATCCATACAGAAAATACGCCAAATACGCGCATGTTGGTTGGCGAAGCGGACAGCAGCGAGTTACAACTTCTATCATCTTGATCTGTTCAAGTCTGCCAGTCTGGAAAGCTCACGGCAGCTTAAGTCTGTCGATGTGCGGCTGTTCCACAGGGTGCTGGTGCGTAGAAAGAAGCTTCCATCCATACACCAAACACGCGCGTGTTGGTTTAGAAGCGGACACCAGCCCGTTATAACTTCTATCATCTTGATCTGTCCAGGTCTGCTAGTCTGGATAGCTCACGGCAGCTTTAGTCTGTCGATGTGCCTCTGTTCCGGTGCCAGCGAGTGGACGCGCTGAAGGTGCCTCGCCACGTTGCGCCTGCGGGCGAAGCTCCCGTCGCACACGCGACACCGGAAGGTGTACTGCGGTGCCCGATGGCGACTCTTGTGGATGCGCATGAGGGTCACCGATTTGAATCTGGCAGGGCACTGTTCGCACTGAAAAGAAATAGAAAAAAATTATCTACGACACTTTGATTGTTTACAATAACGTACATACATATAGTCACGCCTGTCTCCCTCTCTGTAGGGTTTGGCAGAGACCCCGCGAGACTCCCGCTACGATCCCGACACACCTTTCTTCCTTCACACTCATCCACCCTCTCTCGCATTCATCGTAGCGAAACGGCTCTCCGTTCGTCGCTTCTCGCCCTCGTGGGAATCGGGACGTGACGGGTGGCGAACCACGTCGCCATCATTTTTTGACGAATTAGGTATATTAAGATTCGTCATAGTGAATCCCACGAGCCGCAAGGGAGGATGGAGGTCAGTCCCAACAGAGCCCCGCATGCTGAGGTAAGGCACCACAGTACCCGGGACGGTCGGCACGCTTGCGACTAAGCTCGCCCTTAGCCACGCATCCTTTGGCACGGCAGACTGTGGATTGGCGGAGAAGAAGGGAAAAGGATAGGGAAGAAAGGAAAGGGGAGGAAAGGAAAGAGCGGACTGGGGGGGGGGGTTACCAGACTCGGAATAAATATTTATAAATCCATATATATATTTATTCCGATGCGGGAATTGAACCCGCGACCATTGACTTCGTGGGCGGAGGGCCCCGCCACTGAGCCAATCGGTGGGTGGTGGCGAATTTATATCGGACTGCGATATAAAATGCAAAGTTTATATCGAAATAATATTAACTAGATTATTTTATATCCTGATTTTTTATGTCGAATATTAAACGATTCGCTTCCAAAAGCCAATTCAATACCTGGACAGTCTTCTCCGGCAGATGTATGGCTATGTGCTGCAAATAACTGCTCTTGCGGTGGAAACCGGCGCCGCACTCCTTGCAGACGTACGGCCTCTCACCGGTGTGGAGCCGCTCGTGGATCTGAAGAATGGAAGTTACGATAGAAAAGTTCCATCTGGGTGAATTTATTGGGTTGTCCGGAAAGTTCGTGCCGATGTACGGTGAGTAGCGCGAGAGACCTGACTGAATACAGTCCCTGGCCAAATTATTGGACGCACTGTATTTTTTTTAGTAATTTTATGTTTCTTAAGAGTTTTTATGCAATAATGGTATATTTAAACTACAATATTATTGTAGATTAAATATACTAGATTGGCCCGGTAATAGCCCTGATATGGACCCAATTGAAAATGTGTGGGAGCTGATGGAAAGAGAATTGGCCAAAGATGTGATTACCAACGAAACCCAGCTCCTAGAAAAGATTATGTGTGGAATCATCATCCTCAAATGCAGGAGACAGTACAGTCTTGCATTGATTACATGCCGCGCAGAAATAAAGCTTTGATAGCGGCTAAAGGTGGCTCAACTTAAAACTTAATAAACTTATGCTTTTCTAAATTAATGCTGTCTTATTTATGTCAAATAAATCTGTAATCGATTGGATAATATGAAAATGAAAAACAAATCAATTTAAAATAATAAAACGGTACAATATCACTCGGCAATTAATATTTTACATGAAATCTTGCAGCGCGTCTAATAATTTGGCCAGGGACTGTATATCGCAATTATTGAAAACAAACGACATGTGTACATATTCTAAGAGAGATAGCTTCAGTCATATTTGGAAAAAAACGTTTGGGTACGATTCGTTAATTTTCATCAGTTTTGTACACCTTAGAAGATGATGGCAAATAAATTGCATTATAGGCATTTAATGCTTTTCTTTTTCCGAAAGGGCAAAAATGCCACACGAGCGGCAAATAAGATATGCGCTGTTTATGACGAGGTAGCTGTAGTCGAAGGAACTATGCAAAAGTGATTTACTCGGTTTAAAGCCGGAAATTTCGACCTGGAAGATCAAGAACGCCCAGGTGGACCGTCCACCACAGACGAAGATATGATTGGAACAGTAATCCAGAACAACCCACGCTCGGCATCACGTCAATTAGCAGAATGGTACCTATATAAATGTATATCAATATTTAAATGAGCTGCGTTTCAATTGTCTTAAAATATCGTCACGAACTTTCCGGACAACCCAATAGATTCAGTGCGGGTGTTTTTGCCGAAATTTAAGTCCACTCACCGTCACTATGGAGTCAAAGGTAGTTTGTTAGTTAGTAGATTGAGGTGTTTTCAAACTGATACGACATTAGAACCTTCTCAAAGCAAGCCTACATATTTCTGTATTGCCTATGCAATTACAAAGTATATAAGCGGATTTATTTACTTTCTGTAAAGCGACACTCTTGCTTGCTTGATTACCTTTTTTTTATATATATATATATATATATATATATATATATATATATATATATATATATATATATATATATATATATATATATATATTTATTATATATATATATAATATATATATTCACGCCTATCCCCCGCAGGGGTTGGCAGAGACCACAGAACTCCATCCGCTGCCATTCATCGCAGCGAAACGGCTCGTCATTGGTCGCTTTTCGCCCTCGTGAGAATCAGGACGTGACGGGTGGCGAACCACGTCGCCGTCATGTTTCGACAAATTAGGTATATTAAATTCGTCTTAGTGAATCCCACGAGACGCAAGGGAGGATGGAGGTCAGCCCCAGCAGAGCCCTGCATGCTGAGGTAAGGCACCATAGTCCCCGGGGGAGCCCGACCCCGGAACGATCGGGGTCGGGCTCCCCGGCGATCGATATATATATATATATATATATATATATATATATATATATATATATATATATATATATATATATATATATATTTTCGCCTTCAAGTTTCGCCGACAAGTTTTTCGCCTCAACACGAGGCATCATTACGTATAGTAGACTCTACGGAAGACAACCGTTAAGTGAAAGTTGTAACTGTCCACATCGGCTACCCTCGGCAGTCTTTCCGAACCGTTACGACATTGGCACCTTCAAAAAACAAGCCTACACATACCTAAAAGGCCGGCAACGCTGCCGCGACTCCTGCGGTGTCGCGGTTATCAATGGGCGGCGTTGATTGCTTTCCATCAGGCGGCACGCTTGCTCGTTTGCTCTAATATCCCATAAAAAAAAAGTGTGTGATGGACTTCCGCAAAGTAACGCCTAAATCCATTAATCATCATTTTATTATATAAAGAAACTAGATCACCCTCGTTTCACCCAATTTTCAATTCATCGAGATTAGTCCGCTATCTAAATTCACGTACCCACCTTGACTTGTTCAGCGTTAGAAGCCCTATAATCACAGTAAGAACACTTGTCTGTCTTCTCGTAACCATGTTTGGCTCTACAGTGCATCAGAAGGAGACGTCTGGTGATGAACTTCTTACCGCAGTGCTAGAAGAGACATTCACATGTAAACAGAGAAGCTTAGAAAAGAATAATGAAGTTTTGGATCAACAAACTCTACCATCATAGCGATATAAAAAATTTTTAGCGGTATAGCCACGCTGCAGACGAATACGTTGTCAAGAATGGCATATTATTTGTCTGTAGCGTGAATGGGCCGGTTCGCCCGGGGGAGTACCACACTCCCGCAGAAAACCGGCGTCTGAATGGTAGCTTAGCTACCGCGCTTCTTACGGTGAGCGGCCTGAGTTCCGCAGGTCCAACACCCTCCCCCCTCCCTCTCCCCCTCCGATTCCCACTCACATAAATTCACTTTCCGTTAAGGTCGGCAACGCTTCCGCAAAGCCTATGGCGTTGCGGATGTCTATGGGCGGCGTTGGTTGTTTTCCATCAGGTGACACGCCTGCTCGTTTGCCTTCCTGTCATAAAAAAAAATAACAGTCTACTGGTGGAAATTTAGGGGTGTAGATTGTTTTTTATTACTTGGATAAACACTGTTGCCCATCCACTTGTATTTGGCTATATAGTTGTCTCCTACGACCAGGCAAAGTAATGAGGTGGTCCCATTCTATACTGCAAAACCACACAGCAACCTCTGCTATCAATCAATATCAATATCAGCCCGCAGCAATCCACTACTGGACATTGGCCTCACTCAAGGCGCACCACCTAGCCCGATCTTCCGCTACACGCATCCAGTCTCTACCAGCCGCCTTGAGCAGATCGTCTCTCCATCTAGCAGGGGGGGGCGTCCCACACTACGTTTGCCGAGTCGCGGTCTCCACTCCAGCACTCGTCTACTCCAACGATTGTCGGTTCTCCGACAAACGTGTCCAGCCCATTGCCACTTCAGTCTGCTAACTTGAAGATCTACGTCGGTGACTCTGGTTCTTCGGCGAATTTCTTCATTTCGAATTCCATCCACCAGAGAAACTCCGAGCATAGCCCTCTCTATATATCTTGCAGCGATTTCTCTCTGTGTGAGACCTCTACTGTGCCTGCAGGAAATACAGCCAAATCTTAACCTTTATCAGGCAACATATTTGCAGTGGCTTCAGTGGTACAGGTGCATTGTGATTGAATTGGACCTCCTTAAATCAACAACTAATAAATAAATTAAATAAATTTCAATTAAAATAAATAAATCTATCCTTTCCCATTCTCTCCGCCAACTCACGGTCTGCCGTGCCAAAGGATGCATGGCTAAGGGCGAGCTTAGTCGTAAGCGTGCCGACCGTCCCGGGATCGGGCTCCCCCGGGTACTATGGTGCCTTACCTCAGCATGCAGGGCTCTGCTGGAGCTGACCTCCATCCTCCATTGCGGCTCGTGAGATTCACTAAGACGAATTTAATATACATAATTTGTTGAAAAATGACGGCGACGTGATTCGCCACCCGTCACGTCCTGATTCTCACGAGGGCGAGAAGCGACCAATGGAGAGCCGTTTCACTGCGATAAATAGTAGCGCATGGAGCTCTGTGGTCTCTGCCAACCCCTGCGGGGTATAGGTGTTAATGTATAAAAAAAACTAATTGCTGTGTTCATAATATATCACCAATCACCTCATAAAACATGGTAATATAGTAAAACATTACCACTTAATGATGGTATTCTGTGAAGATATGAAACTTCCCTGGTCAAGCTGACCTATTAATACTACCATTGCTATGTAACAATAAATATCATAATCAATCTTAAAATATTACCAACACAAGATCCTACCTCACACACTACATCGAATCCTGTATGTATTTTATAATGATTTCGCAATGAAAGTTTAGAAGTCAATATTTTATGACAATGTTCACACTCTATCTGTTCTTTTGCTTTCTCAGTCTTCTCTTTTGTCCCTTTCTTCCCTACTTCTTTATCCTTACTCAAATTTAACCTGGGCTTCGATTTGATATTACTTTTCCTCGCTTTTTTACTGTTGAATATTATCTCTATTGGTTTATTAACTATGTCTAATACTTTAGTTTCGAATTCTATTTCTGTTGGCTCATCCATATTTTTATTAGTATCACCTGTTACTTCAGCATTTGTATACTGAAATGTATCTAATGTTACATTGTCATCATAATCTTTGAAATCATCATCTGGCAGTATCAAATCAGATATATCTATGGTAGAAGATTTCTCACATTCTAATTTCAAGTTATGCGTTGTTTCCAACTTGATGTCATCCATTTTACTCTCTGATAATCGTTTTTGTGCCTCTTCACACCTCTTTCTAAATTTAACTGATTCATTTATAAAAGCGATACATATGGAGCACATTTGCTGTGGCAGCGAGTCATTTAATTCCACCTGGAAAATAATATTAATTTTGTAATTAAATAAAAGTCTAAAATAATATTAATTTTGTAATTAAATAAAAATATTATGATAACACTGGGGCTATCGAAAACCATCTAAAATTGGTGCAGCTTCCTTAACTTTTATATGCTTATCCACTTAATTGTTACAATCATTAATTAATTTCTTAAAAGATACTACGAATAACTAAATCAATATACATTTTGTAACACTAGGAAAACCGGCATTTGCTTTTAGCTAAAAAGACAACATCACAATCAAAGGTCCCCACCACGTTTTGAGATCAACTAATATGATGATGGGATGGTAACATTTGTTGGAGTTGGTTCTCTGACAAACGTGACCATCTCAAGCCGTTGGATTAGACGAGTGCTGGGGTGAAGACCGCATCCTGGCAAACATAGTGTAGAATACCCCGCACTAGATGGAACGACGATCTGTTTGGGGCGGCTAGCAGAAACTAAATGCATGAAGCATAAGCTGAAGTTATGTGGCACGTCTTAGGGAAGGCTTATGTCCACCAGTACGCTGCGGTAGAACGATGAAGATGACAATATGTCGACGGAAACCTTAATTTATAATAAGAAAAAGAAAGAAAAACTTTCTTTGAAAATTCACAACGCAGTACAGAAACAATAAACAAAGAATATACATATAAAAATAAAAAATATGACTAAGAATAACCACCACTTACCTTAATACCTGTAGCAATTAGTATCAAATTTGAATATTTATCACTATGCTCTGGCATAGTGAATATCGTATATAAAGATTCTGTACTCAGACAAGTGCGGCAACAATTCCACGGGTACATATCTGCCATTTGAATTCTATTCTATTCCAGTTTAAAAAATATTCTGATTTAGTACTTCTGTTATTGTTTTTGTTTAATACATAGATTAATATAATAACCTAATAAAAGTCAAATTGTACAGACAATTTAAGTTGCGTTTTGTATTACCTCAAATATGCCATAAATTAAACCAAAGACTTACATTAAAGATTTCACAAATAGGTGCTAATAATTTTAAAATCTATCGTATTATAAAAAACATGATATAATATTTTTTTAATATAATAGTTGTGGAAGCATGATCATAGTTTGCATATAAAAAATTAGTAGTTTCAGATAATAATCATCATCAAGGCATTACAGCCGCGGGTGGGCCTTAGCCTGGTCCAGTAAATTTTTCCAGTCGGATCTTCGTTTAGCTTTTTCTCTCCAGCCCCTCACACCGATTGCCTTTAACTCATCCTCAACTAGCCATCTGAGCTTTGGCCTTCCGCGGCTTCTACGACCATCTGGTTTGTCGTCGAGTAGGCGTTTGAGTACTCTAGCCTCGTTCATCCGCTCCACGTTCCTAGCACATTTCACATAATAATGGTATCGATAAATTTATCGAAAATAATTGTAATAACATAACGCATTTATTTTCAGCCATCAATATTACTGTCAAATTTAAAAAAAATGTTTGTTTTTGTTTTGATATGCGTTCTATGCATTATTTTATTAATGTGTTACACGTGATAGAATAAACTGGGTTATATAAATAATTCTATAAAGACTTAAAATTTCAAAGATATTATAATTATGAGCAGTGAAAATTGCTGTAGAATGTGTTTGAGCGTTACATCCTTAGATCCAATTTTTAAACCACCTGTGCGCAATGAAAGTTATGCAGATATTTTGTTTTTAGCTACCGGATTGAAGGTGAAAAATAATTTAGACATATGTTTACTATTACAACTATTCAGTCAATACCAATACAAGGGAAGTATCGGTTAAATTTCACAATTGTTATTTATTTTTATTTTGGGTTAATAAGCATTATTTTTATTTTGGGTTGGCTTTTCGGAAATGCTTCTTTAGAATTTGCGATTGTGCAAAATTAAGTTAAGAAGAGGGTGTTTCCATTGTGGTTTTAACATGGATGTGACTCAGTTTACTCTATACAAGTGCTCAGCCTGGATGAATTTGCAGTGTGACCTTGTTGTAAGAAGTTATGGTATAAGTTGATGTCATAGAATGAAGATGTGGAAAAAGAATGAGAGTCCCAGCCTCCCATAGTGCAACTGTAAAACTGGGTGTCAGTAAATAGCTATTTGTGCTATTCTAACCTTCCAAAAACTTCTGAGGCTATAAGCTTCATAAAATTCCAAAAAGAATAAATGTAAACAAACCATTTTCTGGTCATCACAACTGATGTACTACAAAACTTGAATTATCAACCACACATTACACAGCAAACATGGTTAAAAACAAGTAGGGTGAGAAGCGAATAATGGAGAACTAATTCGCAATGATGAATGTGAGAGGAAGGACGGATGAGTGTGGAAAAGCATGGAGGGTGTGCGGGGATTGTAGTGGATGGAGATCTGTGTTGTCTGATAACCCCTACAGAAGCTAAGCTACAATTCATATGGCGGTTTTTTGCGGGCTTGTGGTCCTTACCCAGGCGAGCTGGCCCATTCATACTACAGACAAATAATATGCCATTCTCGACAAAGTATTCGTCTGCAGCGTGGCTCTACCACTAGGAAAGGTGATTGATAAAAAGAGCACAACACCTTAGTTACTACAGGACATCTATAAATTCAATAATGCAATCACATTCTATATACATTTTCATAGCCCACAGACACTACATATCCTTTAATATCTTATTTTGTTAATATTTTTTCAGGTACATGCTAAAGACTGTTTGCCACAGTTAATATGCGTAAGATGCATTAATTTTGTCAACGAGTTTCTTAAATTCCGAGAGAACTGCCACAAAGTCCACAGCATACTTATTGGTAAACTTAAATATGATTTCACAAATGTAGATATAAAAATAGAACACATTACTGATAAAAATGACAGCAAGAGTGACATTATTAAAGAAGCAGAAGACCTCAGTTGCGATAAAGGCTCAGAGCATGTAGAAAAACATTGTGACAGTAGTATTGAAGATAGTCAACAAAAGAAACAGTGTTCGACACTTAAAAATAATGAAAAAGAAAACACACCTAGTGAGTTGCCACCTAAAAATAAAGAAACAGAAACGGTCAAAGATTATTTAAAAGCTGAATCGAAAAAAGTGATTGAATTTGAAGCCGAGGTACAGCAGATACTGAGGAAATCGACACAAATTATATTTGAAAATTTGAAAGAATTCAAAAAGGTAAAATTGGAGTATGTGGAGGATGAAGAGGAACCTAAATGTGAGAGTCCATTGGACAAAGAGCTGCTGATTGAGAAGGATCAAACATTTGAATGTAAATACTGTAAGAAAATCCTGAAGTCAAAAATATCTCTGAAGAATCACTATAAAATTCATTTAGGGCTCAATGTCATATGTGAGGTATGTTTTGCTTTCAAAGAATTCAAATGAAATATCAATAAAAAAATCGATAAATATCAATAAGAAAATTTCTCTTTAAAATTGAGTGGTTTTGCTTTGATAAAGTGAGGATGTTACGGGTGATGCTTATTGCTTACTCCTGGATGATCTAAAATCCAAGATAATATCTGCATAAGATGTAATTCTGAGGTTTCTGGTATTCACAATGTCTACTGTATGATGCGATTTTCTCAAAAGCCAGTTTTGTAACACACTTTTTAACTACTGGCTTAATTAAAAGAAAACATGTCACGGCTGATTTAAAAATTATTTTAAATGGAAAATGTAATATGATAATTGCAATTCTTACTATATTGTCTCAGTAATTTTTACATATTATTATGACATTGTTTATAATTAATAAGTTAATCACAATCTTGGGTCCTGAGTTCGAGTTGTGACATCTATCATTGGACTATTGATGTGAACTAAATTTTTCTACCTTATGCAGTAATAACTTATGGGTCAGGGAGTATCTTTGCCTAGCAGCTTGTCCGGTATTTATGATATTGATATACGGGTACACGACCCGGCCTCCCGAGGTACTACCATATCACTCCTCATCTTCCGTTACGGTAGTATCATATTAACCTAAATCATCTATTCTTTCTTCTGCTATTTCCTCTTTCGAGCTCCCCCGGGTACTACCTCAGCATGCAGGGCTCTGCTGGAGCTCACCTCCGTCCTCCCTTGCAGCTCGTGGGATTCTCTTAGACTAATCTTGCTTTTAAAGCTAGAGATTCACATTCACATTTTTTGAAGTTAGTGGATTATTTTAATAATAAGCATTAAGAACAACTAATGTAATATTTTTTTAACCCAACAAAAAAATATAAACTATTACTCTGATGATATTCCAGCACTGCGGTAAGAAATTCATGGATAGGAGAAGACTGATGATGCACTGCAAAGCAAGGCATGGCTATGAGAAAACTGACAAGTGTTCATACTGTGATTACACTGCGTGTAACCCAGACCGGCTTAAGGTACTACTATTTTTTAAATCTCATGTAAGATAATTCGATTCGAAGATGTTAATGCTGGTAGCCCACTAGCTGTAACAGCTTTATCGAACACTGGGCCCACGGGCAAGTAAGATGTATATGGGAATCTGCACAAATCGACGATTCCATCGGCTCGATCCCGTGTCGGAGATACATTGGTGTGTGTGTGTGTGTCGATTTTAATTTCATTATGACGCCACGTTAAATGTGTTCGACCATAGTACCTATGGTCCCTATTAGTTCCCTAGGCCCTAAGGTCTAGGGGCTGAGAACCGACGGGGCATGTAAGAGAATCTCGTATAAACTGCCGGTGTAGGTATGATCCCTACTCTACGTGCTCGGCTAGTTAATGGAGAGGAGCCAATCACTCTCATGAGAAATTTTCAAAAATACAAGATGGACAATATATCTGCACTGCCCTTGATGTCACAGATGTTCACAGACTATAGTGATTACTTACTATAAGGTTACATGATTGCTCGTTTCGCTAATTCATACATTGACACAACTACAAATTACGTCGTTGATATAGATCCACGAGAGGACCCACACTGGGGAGAAGCCATACACCTGCGAGGAGTGTGGTGCTGGGTTCTATCGACGCAGCAGTCACCTTCAGCACATTGCCATTCACCTGCCGGAGACGACTGTGCAAGTGAGAACTGATTAGACTTTTTTTCTAATTTTTGATTAGGAAGTAAATCCACAATTTTTTTGGGTGAACTTCTATAATGTTATAGAAGCTTCTATAACATTATAGAAGTTGAGCTTATTAACACTTTCGGCCCAAGCGGTGACTATAGTCACCCAACGCCCGACGCTCGCTCTGTCCGAGCGGTGACTATGGTCACCCAACATTTGACGCTCGTTATGTACGAACGGTGACTTAGGTCACTCGCGACTCTTCATGAGCAGAATATATATGTTATCTCCATGGTAATCCATCGCAATTATTTTGCACTTGTTTTACGCTGCCTAATAATAAACTGACGAAATGAGCAAATATTTTCTATTGCATTATGTTATAATTTTTTAAGCATTTTCTTTTACGAGCGACTGCACTCGCTCTGCGTAAGATAGCGTGGTATTGTGCGTCTGACGGGCGCTTGCAGTTGTTCCGCAAGTACGGACGCTTGCCGCGACTGCTCGGTCAGCGGGGACGGCGCGACGTAGAATGCGTCCGTACCGAAAGGGTTAATATCAGATAACCCACTCTATAGGCTATGCCTGAACAGTTTCTGATATATGATTTGAAATCCACCAGGGAACAAAGCTTGACGACATAGCTCTTTGATTTGGTAAATGAAGTGGCAATGGGCAGTCACATTCATCAGAGAACCGAAATGAAGTATAATTTTTTTCCCATGGGATAGGAGGGCAAACGAGCTGGCGTGTCACCCGATGGAGAGCAATCAACGTCGCCCATAGAATGTGCAAAAGCGTTGACGGCCTTTGAGAAATGCGTAGGCTTGTTTTCAGAAGATTCCAATGTCGTATTAGTATGGAAATACCTCAAAAGGGAGCCGGTTTCAAAGTTTGTTTGATTTGCTGGTTGTGTTTTGCGTGGGTGGGTGTCCAAGTTGCCAGCGTAATATATACACATAATCAGGCTATAGCCAAATGATCTAGAATTCAGGTTCTCAAAATTATTTGATCTTTTTTTATGGGATAGGAAGGCAAACGAGCAGGCGTGTCGCCTGATGGAAAGCAATCAACGCCGCCCATAGACATCCGCAGCGCCATAGGCAATGCGGAAGCGTTACCGTTCTTTAAGGAAAGTGTCATTATGGGAGTGGGAGGGGGAGGATGTTGGGCTTCTGGAACTCAGGCCGCTCACCGTACGAAGCGCGGTAGCTAAGCTACCACTCAAACGCCGATTTTCTGCGGGAGTGTGGTACTTCCCCGGTTGATCCGGCCCATTCATGCTACATACAAATAGTATGCCATTCTTGACAAAGTCTTCGTCTGCAGCGTGTCTCTACCACTAAAAAAGAATTTCATAATTCGTTTTTTTAAACATCAGTAAATTATAACCAAAGTCACCGGAAGTGGCAATGGGATGATCAAGTCTATCAGAGAACCGACAGCCGCTAGAGTAGACGAGTGCTGAAGTGGAGACCGCGTTTCAACAAACTTAATTTGAATCCTACGGTGGCTGGAGTGGAACGCAATTGACAGGGACTGGATGCCCCAAGCGGTGCGCCGTGGGGTAGATCTAGTAATGCCAATGAGGGGCCCCGCCACGCTAATTGGCCTTCTAAACCATTAACTCACCCAAATTTCTTTGGAGGAATACTCCCTATGGACGTGCCATTAGGAGTTGCACATGTCATCGCCCGCTTTGAGAAAGAATGTTCTAGAAAGATCTTAATCAACTTACTTCACGTTGTATTGTATTTCAGCGTGAGGAATGTCCTGCCACGTTCAAATCCAACACGCTGATGCGTGTACACAGGAGTCGGCATCGCTCCAAACGCTCCTAGACCCTCGCCCAGTCTGGGTTAAGATTAGATTTAAATATACTATTCGGGTTAATAAGTAAATATTAGGATACGAAATAAAGAAATGAACTTTACATCTTTTTATTGGTGTATGCCTTCACATTTTAGACATATCATTTTTTATATTATTTTATATAGTATTTACAAAATCGACTACAGCCAGATAACATTATGAAAAACAGCTTACTGTCAATAATGGATTTATGTTTTAACCTGTTAACCGGGGAATTAGCTATTGTTCAATTCGTTTCAGAATGGGGACTTTTTGTTCGCAGCAATAAGTAATATCACACCTCAAATAATAAAATAATATCGTTTTTAACTTATATTTAAAATATAATTCAAATGTATTCAATGTACAAGGAATTAATTGAACAAGTTATAATAATTATTTCGCAGTATGATATTGCTTGAAACAGTGTGGCATACACAAGGCAACACAGTTACAGATTACAAGAACATAAAAATTCATGACGCATCGACAATATGATGGCATATATATAACCACTCTAAGATTTAATAGATAAGAACAACGTAGAACGTAATGTGTTAAATATATGACTATTAATTTCCATGACGAAAAATGTCGTCGTGCCCATTGCAGTAGGCTTTTATGTATGACGAAATATTTCGTCATACCCAGTTAACAGGTTAATATACAAAAAATACTGTACAGATGATTAATGGAGTCAGGCGTTACTTTGCGGAAATCCATTACTATGTGGACGGCTAGAACTTTTACTTAGCTAAGATCCGCGACAAGCAAACAACAATAGAAAATTAATAATGTGTGTTTTCCTGCTGGATGAAGTGGATTTACATGAAACTTAAACTAAATCTTACCGAAAAACTGCCGTCAGCAACTCTCCACCTACCAACACACACTACTACTTTACCACCATGCAAACGACACGTGTTTCGACTTAAGTTTAAGTTCCCTGTAAATCCACTTCATTCAGCAGGGAAACACATTATTCATTTTCTATTGTTGTTTGCTTGTCCCGGATCTTAGCCAAGTGAAAGTTTAAACTGTCCACATGCTGTACAGGTGTAGAATAATGTACCCACGCGTAGTTTATCCCGAAATTAATATGTTTTATCATACGAAACAGTCTTCAGACATTTTCGTACGAAATGAGAAATATCGTCCTACACAATTACAAATAACAATATGAGTCATGCGGACAAATGCCAATAAGACTTTTCCCGCCAACTTACATCAGCGCCGTTGTGTTTTTATTTCATTTTTATGATCTTATACTATTACAACAAATAAAAATACACAATTAAATACATACCCACAATAATATTTTGTAAAAATATACTGCTTATCAGGGCCGTTTTAAGCATATTCCGCGCCGGGGTGCGGGTAATCAGCCCGCGCCCCGGCTGTTGTAAAAAACGCAATATAATTTTAATCTTTTATTTATTAATTTCTTATTTTTTTATATATATATATCCACGCCTATCCCCCGCAGGGGTTGGCAGAGACCACAGAGCTACATCCGCTGTCTTTCATCGCAGCGAAACGGCTCGTCATTAGTCGCTTTTCGCCCTCGTGAGACTCAGGACGTGACGGGTGGCGAACCACGTCGCCGTCATTTTTTTCGATAAATTAGATATATTAAATTCGTCTTAGTGAATCCCACGAGCCGCAAGGGAGGATGGAGGTCAGCCCCAGCAGAGCCCTGCATGCTGAGGTAAGGCACCATAGTCCCCGGGGGAGCCCGACCCCGGGACGATCGGCACGCTTTCGACTAGGCTCGCCTCTAGCCACGCATCCATTGGCACGGCAGACCGTGGATTGGCGGAGAGGAAGGGAAAGGATAGAGAAGAAAGGAAGGGGCAGGAAAGGAAATGCGAGTTGGGGGGGTTACCAGACGCGGAATAAACATTTATAAATCCATATAAATATTTATTCCGATGCGGGAATCGAACCCGCGACCATTGACTCGTTTCGGTCGGTCCTTTCTTAAACTCAATAATTTACAAAAAAATGCACAAACAAAAATCAACATTTTAATATATACTCGTATTAATATTACATATCTTTATATTATTATTTAATAGGTAAATACCATACCAACTCAAACGATATAATTTTAATCTTTCATTTATTAATTTTAAGAAAGTTCTGTAATTTACCAAAAAAATGCACAAACAAAAATCAACATGTTTTATTAATTAATATTATATTTTTTGTTTAAGTTATATTTTTATTTAATGAGTTTAGAGGTCCATAAAATTTTCAATTTCCAGCATTCGGCGCCCCCTAGGACCGCGCCCGGGTGCGGCTGCACCCCTTGAACCCCCGGGTAAAAACGGTATCCGTAGACAAAAACAATATACATATAAAAGAAAAGAAATTATGATTAAGATTGCCTACTATACTATGTATTAACTAGCTAGTAAAGACGGTATCCGTAGACAAAAACAATATACATATAAAAGAAAAGAAATTATGATTAAGATTGCCAACTATACTATGTATTAACTAGCTAGTAAAGACGGTATCCGTAGACAAAAACAATAAACATATAAAAGAAAAGAAATTATGATTAAGATTGCCTACTATACTATGTATTAACTAGCTAGTAAAGGCGGTATCCGTAGACAAAAACAATATACATATAAAAGAAAAGAAATTATGATTAAGATTGCCTACTATACTATGTATTAACTAGCTTTTGCCCGCGGCTTCGCTCGCGTGGAATTTGATCTGCCACATTTAGTTTCGTGACAGATCATTTTAAATTAATATATATATATTTTTTTACTTAATAGCAAAGTATTTGTCTGCAGCGTAGCTCTACCACTAAGAAAAATTTTGAGTACAAGGAATGAAAATACACAAACACATACCCACATTGATTGATATATTATATAAAATATATATTGCTTATAAATAGAAACGTATGCACATATGTACAGTTATGACGGAGGAGGATGAATTGGGGAGGAAGAGATTTAAAGTGGAAAGTTTCTCGTCGCCACGTCTCTACTTCAATCATCGGAGAGCCGCCTCCTCACTGGCCTCTTGACTGGATCTAAGCACGCTAGAGCTGCACCCGCACAATGGGGCCGAGCTGTTCGTCGGGCAGGCCGTGGACGCGGCGGGCGTGCGCCCTCACCTTGTTCGGCTTCTCGAAGCGGTGCTCGCACACGGAGCACAGGTAGCCGTACCGTTTGCCCGTGTGCGCGTTGTGCTTGTGGATCTGGAGGAACTTGCGCGACTTGAGCCGCTTCGGGCACATGTCGCACTGGCGGAGTAACGGAACATTTATACATGGATAGACAGATATATACATAGATATCGACGACAGAAAAACTATTTGCCGTAAGGGGAAAAAAGGTAGAATAATCCAAAAATCAGTGGACAAAAACAATATACATATAAAAGAAAAGAAATTTTGATTAAGATTGCCTACTTTAATTTCTGTGTCTTTTCTTTAATACAAAGTATGTATAAAAGAAAAGACACAGAAATTAAAGACGAACACCATACAGCGCGTACAAAATGCGTGCGCAAGATTTTGTTTTAATATAGCTCCACGGGAATATGTTACATCATACATAAATAAAGCTAATATAATAAAAATGAGACACCGCAAGGAGCTTCATTTCGCTACCCTTCTATTTGGTATGATTCGTTATGAATCCCCGTCATATTTATATAATAAATGTACATGGTCCCGTAAACCAAATAGCGCTAGCTATACCAGAGCGTCTAGGTCACTGCTGGTTGTTCCTCGCCACTGCTCGGCTGCGTTTCGTGGTAGCTTTAAATACGCCGCAACCAAATGTTGGAACAACTTGCCACCACCTCTTCGTGACTTGCATACAACAAATATATTTAAAAAAAATACAAAATTCTAATTTTAAGTATGCAGTCACGAACTTGTTCTTTTGGACGCGGTGAATTTAGTACATGACTCAGTTGTTCTTTGATTCTATTGTACTGTATGTGTATATGAGTATGAGTGGTTATATATATGGTATGTAGGTAGGATGTATGGTATGTGTATGTATGTACGAGTGTGTCAGTATGAATGTCGTCACTGTGGTCAGCGATCTGACCACGTTGGTTCTTGTTTAAAACCAGCGCCGGGTGCTCCAATAGAACGCCCGGCATATGCTGAGCAAGAACAATTTTATGACACTCGATAGATTAAAATTATATTCTTTTTGTTTTGTGTATTTATTTGTATATATATAATATTGTTAAGGATTTAATTTTAGTTATTGGTACAAAATAGGTGTCATAAATATAGTTTTTCTATTCTATTCTATATTATAACAACATCATATTCAATGTATCCTAATTGTTTCCGAGCTGGTACAATGTTTATACGCAAAGCTTGGTAGTTTTATTCACGATTTGAAAAAAAACTGCGTCGATTGGCCTCGGTCGTTTCTTGAAAGAATTAAAATAGACCATGTAATAAAATGACGTCATTTTCTACTTGGAGCAAATTTTTTTGTAGAATTGATGATTATAATATTATTTATATACAGAGGACGGTCTTATTAACGCTAACAACGATTTTTTCCAGGCAACCTTCCTCTGGATGGACACGGTGTTAAAACAATAATTTTGTGTGGGCTGGTGACACATTATCGACTGGGTGGTAGAAAAAACTTCTTAAAAATAATATAAAAATTCAGATAGATTTTTATAAAGATAGCTCCATAAATTACGTCACATGAATTTCATGGTTTTTGAGCACCTCTCTCCTTTATCAAACATTCAATTGATGTTTTAGAATTTTAGCACTTTACGCATAGGTTCCACAAAGGTTAAGACTCATCCCTCTCTTGTCACACTCTGTTGAACCCCTGCCGCCCCCTTAACATGTGACGTATATTATGGATGGCCCCAGTATATGTATTTGAAGGAAAGTGCGTCGAGATCGTAGCGGATGGAGATCTGTGGTCTCTGCCCAACCCTACAGGGAGATAGGCGGGACTATATGTATGTATGTATATATATGTACATATATATTGTGGAAATGTAATAGAGAGGCAAACGAGCAAGCGTGTCGACTGATGGAAAGCAACCAACACCACCCATAGACAACCGCAAGACCAGGTATGTATTACGGAAGCATTGACGGCCTTTAAGGTCACATACCTTGGGTCACATAGGCTTGTATTTTCAATGTATATACAACAGGGTGACAGAAAAGATCACGCGGTAGACCCAGGAAGTGTTGGAAGGACTGCATCCAGGAAGACCTGGCTGTCCTAAGGAAAAAATACAAATTGGAAGCGCGTTGCCCTAAATAGAGATGGCTGGGGAGAAATTATGAAGAAAACCAAGCGTCTCCGGGTTGTAGCGCCAAAGGAAGTTAGTAAGTAAGTACAACAGGACGAACTCACCTGGAAATTCTTCTCTGGAAGGTGTATCGCGATGTGCTGCACCAGATTGGACCTCCTGTGGAATGTAGCACCGCAGTGGTCGCACACGTACGGCCTCTCACCGGTGTGCCTGCGCTCGTGAATCTGCAACAAGCGCGTCGAATAATTAAGTCCACCTGTATCTTGCATATTAAAAATACTTTTTTTTCTTTGATGGCAATTAGTTAAACCAATTATGCTAGTCCTAATTATTAGACCGTCCCGGGTCGGGCTCCCCCGGGTACTACGGTGCCTTAACTCAGCATGCAGGGCTCTGCTGGGGCTGACATCAATCCTCCCTTGCGGCTCGTGGGATTCACTAAGACGAATTTAATATACCTAATTCGTTGAAAAATGACGGCGACGTGGTTCGCCACCCGTCACGTCACTCTCACGAGGGCGAAAAGCGACTAATGGAGAGCAGTTTCGCTGCAATGAATGGTAGCGGATGGAGCTCTGTGGTCTCTGCCAACCTAAATATTATGCTAGTGTCGAGTAAAATGGAATAATATCAAATCTCTTGAAATGTAACTAGTCAGCTCGTCACGTCACGTCTTGATAAAATGGTGGCTATTCTACCAAAACCTATGGATTTTTTCAGTCAAAAAGTCACAATACGCGCACATATTTCTTTTCACTTTACTTATACACTTTAATCGAATTATACTGTAATACACCACCACAGTTAAACAATACAACTTATACTAATATACACTGATGTAAGTTGGCGGGAAAAGTCAAATGTCTTTTCTTTGATGGCAATTAGTTATGACTATTATGCCAGTGTCAAGTAAACAACAATAATATTAAAACTTTTGAAATGTAACTAGTTAGCTTGTCACGTTACGTCTTGATAAAATGGCGGCTATTCTACCAAAACCACATGACGCCAATATTACGTGAGGTTAAGGTACTTCCCCGGTCAAGCAGACATGCGCTACCATGTATGCCTCTACATTTTTTTTCTTTGATGGCAATTAGTTTTAACTATTATACCAGTGTCAAGTAAAATACGATAACATCAAATCTCTTGTAATATAACTAGTTAGCTTATTACGTTACGTCTTGATAAAATGGTGGCTATTCTACCAAAACCTTCTATGGACTTTATCAGTCAACTTAGAAAGTCACGATACACGCATTTATTTCATTTCACTTCACCTATACACTTTAATCGAACTATATTGTATAAAACGCCACCACAATTAAACAGTATAACTGATAATAATATAAGTTTTAAAAAAATGAAATAAAAACACTAGGTCAATGATGTGTGTTGGCGGGAAAAGTCCAAGAAAACTTATAAAAACTTACGTTTACATTAGTTGTAACTTACGAGGTGACAAAGGAAGTAGATGTCCGTTGGTAGAATTAGATTTTCAAAAATAAGTAATAAAAACACTACGAAGGATATAAATAAAATTCAGTTCAAAAGGGCGGCTATGATCGGAGGCAGTCATGAGGACTGCTGACAGAAGTGAAAACTTAAAAAATTTTGAAATTACAAACTGATCGTAATATTAAATGCTGCTATTACTACAATATGTTGCTGACGCGACTCACAAAACTTTATCCATCCATGAAGCGTCCGACGCACACACATACAATGTGTTGGCGTGATGCGTGTACGTAGGCAGCTGCGCGCGCATTATCTGTGTTTAAAGTATGTCTATATAGCATTAGCATGTTACTGACGCGAACCCATTCGATTAGATTTTCTCCCTACCCAGAGTCGTGTAAAGCGGCCATTGAAGTTTTCACTTCAAAAGAAATGCGAGTGTAATAAAATAACACTCGGACTTCTCTTCTTCGTAAAGGCTATTGAAGTTTATTTATATCCTTGTAGTTTTGTAATTAAAACAATTGAACACAAGATTATTTAAAAAATACTATATGAATGGCTAATAGATAGCAATATTTATAATGAGGACTCTTTTGCTTTAAAAGATCGATCGAATGTATTTAAAAGATAAATCAAATTATAATTTTGATGACAATAAAATAGTTTAGTCACGTATTTAGATCTCTGTGTATGTAATGATTAATGAAATTTGTACGCCATAAGTCGCTGCATATTCATTCATATCACGCAGCGGCTTCAGGTCTTCGTTAACCGATGTTGTCGACAAATTCTTGGAATCTTCTGGCCCGAGAAATTGGATATTTTTTGATTGATCGAAAGCCTACTGAATCTTTGTCACGAACAGCCGATTGGACTTCAAACTTGCGCCGCAAGTGGACTTGGATAGGCCATACTCTCCGAAGGAACCCTGATCACATTCCCACCCAGACAGGCGCTGGAATGGACTCCCCAAGGGAAAAGGAAGCGAGGCCGATCCAAACACACCTGGAAGCGGTCCGTAGCGGCCGAGATGAAACCATCAAGGGACAGAACCATAAGAAGTACGCCATAAGTGACTATGTGATGGAGCTTTTATACGTCTTTTTTCATCTTGTTATATCTCACAATATAGAATTATTATTTATGTTTTAAAAACTAATTCTACAGCCAGACACCCTATACAAGGACATTACATATAGCTATTGGATAATATAGCCGGGCCAGTAGGAGATGACACAGCTATGCTTACTGTCAGAGCCTCTTTGGTGGCAGGACTGTAGTCGCAGTAGGCGCACTTGTGTATCCTGCCCAGCCCATGCCGCGCTCGCTTGTGCTCCTGGAGCTGGTTGAAGTTTCGACACCGCTTGCCACAAGACTGTAAACATATAATACTTTACAATTGGGTCTCTGACGACGAAATTGTGTTTAACATATCACCTAATCTCCTCTTTCTTAAGAGGATAGACCATCTAGTAGGGACTGAACTATTTTTATGTGGTGTAATCAAGCTGCCCATACCACAAAGTCTGAAGACAAAAGTCTTCAACCAGTGCGTCCTGCCCGTACTCTCTTACGGTGCCGAGACGTGGACACCGACAGTCCGTCTGCTCGCCAAGCTCAAAGTCGCTCAGAGGGCTATGGAGAGAGCTATGCTCGGGATTTCTCTGGTGGACAGAATTCGAAATGAAGAAATTCGCCGGAGAACCAGAGTCACCGACATTGCTCTTCAAGTTAGCAGACTGAAGTGGCAATGGGCTGGACACGTTTGTCGGAGAACCGACAATCGTTGGAGTAGACGAGTGCTGGAGTGGAGACCGCGACTCGGCAAACGTAGTGTGGGACGCCTTCCTGCTAGATGGAGCGACGATCTGCGCAAGGTGGCTGGCAGAGACTGGATGCGTGTAGCCGAAGATCGGGTTAGGTGGCGCGCCTTGGGTGAGGCCTATGTCCAGCAGTGGACTGCCGCGGGCTGATATTGATATTGAATCAAGCTGCAGGGGAATTTACTTATGTGTTTAATGTATCATCACGGCTATATTGTGAAATTTATATTGAAAATGACACAGCTATGAGAAGTTTAAAAGAAACAATGTAAAAAATAAATACTATCCGTGAAAGTACCACAATCTCACAGCAAATCGACTTCTTATTAGTAGTATGGTTTTTTGTAGTGGTAGAGCCACGCTGCAGACAAATACTTTGTCAATAATGGCATATTATTTGTCTGTAGCGTGAATGGGCCGGCTCGACCGGGGATGTACCACACTCCCGCAGAAAACCGATGTCTGAGTTGTAGCTTAGCCACTACGCTTCGTCCGGAGAGCGGTTGACTTCCTGAGGCCCCCCCTCCCCTATCCCCTCCCATAATGATACTTTCCTTAAAGGCTGGCAAAGCTTCTGCACTGCCTGTGGCACTGCAGATGTCTATGGGCGGCGTTGATTGCTTGCCATCAGGTGACACGCCTGCTCATTTGCCTTCCTATCCCATAAAAAAAAATAGTTTTGCTATTACATATGTTTGGTAAATGTTGAAAACCAGAGACACAATTTCTCTCCACCCCGACAAATGTATCTTGCCTTCTGGTTGTCTTGCATTATCCAACATTTCTTTTAAGGCAGACAAGACTTGCGTTGCCTGGTGCAAATGTCCATGAATGGTTACTTAGAACCAGCTTATTTGTCGACCTGTACAAAAAAAATAGTCACTCACCTCACAGACGCAATAGTGTGTGTGAAATCTCATGTGGGCTTTGTACGTAGCTTTCATCCTAAACTCCTTGTTGCATGTATGACACTTGTATGAGGACGCATTGGGTATTGTAATAGGTATCTTTTTATCAGTCCTCGCCGCTTTTGGCTGTAATATTTTAATGATTAATATTATTATATAGTGTTAACTCTGTATACTACCTAATACATAGAAATAGCTTGACTTTGGGTGGTTTACTTGTTCTTTAAATAATATACTCTATAATGTATCACACTAATTATAAATAACGACAACAATATGGGATGGTACAGGCCTTTCCCTTCCCGTACATGGGAGCCAGCGTGAGGTGAATCACAATCAGCAATTTTCTATCCACTATTTTAAAAAACAAAATGCTTCAATTTATTCTATTAGGTTCGGAGATAATGGATAGAGGACTACTATTTTTACTATGTGTGAGTGAGACGAATGGATGTGGAAGCAGGATGGCAATCTATGGGTAGGGCAACCTATACCGCCTTGCAATATTTTTATTATGTTTAATCTTATAGCTATGTACAAACTATGACTATACATTATATGCCTATTTTACTAGCTATTACAAACTGTATAAATTATTTACTATGAGCCTATACATAATATGTGATCTATTGTAAACTTATTCCCTATTAAATTTATGTAACTTTAAATTTTCATGTTTTCTATTTAATCACTATAACAGTTTTTCACTATAATCATTTTATATATCACTATATTTGTCCTACACTATAATTGTTCTGCACATTTATAAACATTTTGTAGTGGTAGAGCTACACTGCAGTCAAATACTTTGTCAAGAATGGCATGTTATTTGTGTGTACCATGAATGGGCCGGCTGGCCCAGAGAAGTACGTGCAATCCCGCAGAAAACCGGTGTCTGAGTGGTAGCTTAGTTACTGTATTTCATCCGATGAGCGGTTGAGTTGTGGAGGCCGAACCCCCTTCCCCCTCCCATAATGACACTCCTTAAATGCTGGCAAGGTTTCTGCACTGCCTATGGCACTGCGGATGTTTATAGGCAGTGTTGATTGCTTTCCATCATGTGACATGCCTGCTTATTTGCCTTTCTATGCCATGAAAAAAACACACATTATAAAAAGAGTTCAGAGAAAATAAAAGAAATTCTCAGAAGAACTAACTCCATATCACCTGTTTAGTTTCCAATGACTGAACATCCTCTTGAACTGGGAAATCATAGTCCATCTGATAGTCATCCCCCATCAAATCAAAGTGATAATCTTCATTGTAATTTGCACTTTTCTCATTCTGCACCTTCATAAGCTTGCGTGTCTTTCTAACGTTGTGCTCTTTCTTTACATATTTTCTTCCATCTTTGCGCATTTTGAGTAGCATTTTTTCGGATTTCCGACTTGTTTTCCTAAATTTCAGTGCTGTCTGAATTGTGTCAATGCAGCCTTTGCAGATTTTCTGTGATAGTCCATCATTTTTCTTTATCTGTAAAAGATATATCCATTGTTGTATAATAAACACTACTATAATTTCTTTTTTTCTGTAAAGAAACAGTGTTTAGGGTTCTAATTTTCTACCATAGCATGGCAGTAAATATGCACTATATACTGTATATGTATATACATATAGTCACGCCAGTCTCCCTGTAGGGTAAAGCAGAGACCATGGATCTCCATCCGCTATGATCCCGACACACCTTCCTTGCTTCTTTCACATTCATCCATCTTTTCATCTACCCTGTCTCTCACTATCTACGCAGCGAAAGGGCGCACCGTTCGTCGCTTCTTGCCCTCATGGGAATCAGGATATGACAGGTGACGAACCATGTCGCTGTCATTTTTTAACAAATTAGGTATATTAAGATTAGTTATTGTAAATCCCACGAGCTGCAAGGGAGAATGGAGGTCAGTCCCTGCAAAGCCCCGGATGTCAGAAATCTAGGCATAAGGTATAAGGCTAACCCATACTGACAGTATCATTATAGGACTGTGGCCAAGGCATTTAAGATTGAGAACCACTGGATTATATTTCAATCCAAAACCATTTTTGAACAGGGCCTTCTGTATTCTGCAAACAGTGTCCTTGTCTGAAGTCTCGGGGCTGATCTCCTGGATCTTGCCTGGATTGCACCTCGGGGCACAAATGCACCCCTAGTCACTTGCTAACACTTTGCAGGTGTGAAGGTTTTGCATCCTTAGATGAAATGTCACATGCGGCCCCGTCGTAAACCTGAGTCAGACTTATCTCACGTCTTAAGAGGAAGGAGAAGATTATGTATGGCCGAGTCAGGTCGCCTTGCCTATTCAGCTTGAACACGAGTGGTGGGTTAATGTATATTCCCCCAGAAACAGGGATGGCAGTAACAAAAAGCATATATTTTACCTTTAAGCCGGTTAAAATCAAAAACTCGCGAGATCGTCTTTTCTCCGATTCTTTGCTTTCAAATATTGGAACTAGATTTTCAGTACTCAAACAAGTTCTGCAGTAAATAACTTTGGTATCTTCTTCCTCATAATTTTCTTTTATAGGTTTCATCGGCTTTACTAGTCTGCGAAGCGATTTCCTTCGCATATTCATTTGACTTAATAACAGAACAGCCAACATTTTTCTATTCTAATTTTCCATTCGTAAGATTAATGTAATTTATTTATATATAAACCGCTAGATAAATAGGTTTTTATAACTCATATTTAATAAAATTTGTGTAATATATCTATAATGCTTACTACTTTATAAGCAAAATAAAACAATTCGTTTTTAGTTTTTATACTCTAACGTCAATATAATGCAAGCATAGGAAACAAGAACATACAGTCAAATCGTAACAAATTTGTAAGTATAATAAGTTTATTTATATTTGATTATAATATACATGTATTGCCATTGAGAATCTTTACCTAACCGCCTGTTCAGTAGTTATGGTATTAGTAGACCGCGCGACCCCGGCCTTCCGAGCTACTACCGTTTCACTCGTGAGACACTCAAATGTCGTATTCAGGGCCTAAATTCAGGATAAAGCTGTTAAAGCCAATGGGCTACCAGCATTAACATCTTCGAATCCAGCATCAAATGTCGAGGGTTTTTGTATTTTCAAATGGGCTCTCAGCTTTTTTCAAATGGGTTGAAACTGATTCGTGGTCAATGTCCAGATCTTCAGCTATGTCATAACTACTGAGATACGGATTTCGATCCATTTTATGTGTAATAGGACCACAGCGAGGTGCGTCTTTAACATTAAAATTCCCAGATTAAAAACGCTTAAATCAACTTTGCGCTTCTCTTACTGACGCTGCACTAAGTCCATAAATGTCGCAGTTTGTTTTTTTCGTGGCTTGCATTGTATTTTTTCCATTTTTGTAATAACATTTTAAAATGTGTCGAATTTTTTATTAGATTCACTCATTTTGTCAGAAAGAGAAACAAATGAAAGTACCTATAATTAGAAACAATATTTTACTAATTTGTTTTTATTTTAAAAAAATAACCGCTTTAATGACAGCCCCAGGCCCAGACAACCCTTTCGTGGACACAAATGAAAGGGTGGTCTTGAATTTATTAATGTCCTAATTGTCTGGGAAAACCGCAAACGGTAGATCGTTCCACAGTTGCACCGCTCGTAGAAGAAAATTCAACAACTAAATTACACGGTGATGGACTGTCATTTATTCAAATGGTGGGATTGAATTTATTTTTAACCCTTTCGCTACGGCAGTGTGCTCCGACGGAGTGACAACGCTGAACGGGCCACCGTGCCACCGGAGTAGCGACACTGTACCGGAAAGTATGCATGTTTATATTACACTTGTTCAAAAGAAATGCGAACAAACTAGACAATGAGACAAGTGTGATCGACGTCACACAGATGTCGTCTATAGGTAACGCTCGTAAACACAGGTAGTCATTTGAATGCCGTCTATAGGCGACGCTCGTACAAAAAGATCGTCACGCGGATGTCGACTACAGGCAACGCTCGTAAACACAGATCGTCACTTGAATGCCGTCTATAGGCGACGCTCGTACACACAGAACGTCACGCGGATGTCGTCTATAGGCGACACTTGTAGCGAAAGGGTTAAAGCGACCCCATTCTATAGCGGGAATGACATAGTAAAAATAAAACACACATTAGACTAGTTATAAGTTTAATTACAATTTTATATACATATAAATAAATAATAATTATTGTTCATATCGACGGAAATTTTTCAATCTTTGAGTAAAAGAAAACTAACAATGGAAACAGCAAGAAATGACCACTTAATTATAAATTTAAACCACTTTGCAAAAAATTCTCGTATTTCAAATCATCCTTTTTATCTGCTAGCGGTTGGTCATCGACTGTTTATTAAATATTAAAAAAAAAAATTTCTACTGCCTGTCACTAAATGCAACGTTGAAAATTTGAATGGCGAAAACTTAAAACTTGAATCTCTAAAAAAAAGGTAACGTGGGCAAAACTTGTAATGATTCATATCTCCAATTCTCTATTTGTTGTTACCACGTATAATTTTACTGTTGCATAATACATACTTTGCTCATTGAAGACGGTAGCTGAATAGTATTTGTTTCTTAACAAGTATTGTTTATATTTGTATGCGAGATTTCAGGAAATTTTATTTTAATTAAAAAATAGTGATATACAAGCCGATCTACATTTGATCATGAACAGGAAACCTTTTCGCCGAATTTGTAATTCTATAACAAATAGCAATACAGACTGTTGCTCTTGCTTGTAAAACAAAATAATGTTATGAAATATTGCTTTCAAATGTAACTCAGTAGAATCAAATCTAAATGTAATCTAGTTATTATTATATACTTTTTACGTATTTATGCAAAATAAAATAGAAAATAAGATAATACAATAGAAAAAAATAAAACTTATATATTAAAACTTATTTAATTATATTCAATTTGCACATAACTTATTCATTCATAAATCTATATAATGACAATAATTGTTTTGTTACGTATAACGTTTTGTAAAATCACGCAACGCTAGATTAAATAAGGTTTGAATACTTAATTGTACAATTAAAATCATTCAAAACACTCCCAAATTTATAATCAAGATCACATTTAATTTTTTATAAATGTTGATAACTAATATTGGCTGAATGTCATTCTGGGCCTTTGCCATAAATATTCATTTATCAAAAACAATGATCATTAACATTGGCTACACGTCATTAAGGCCTTTCGCCGTTTAAATTCATTAATTTAAAAACATATTTAATAAAAACGTTATTTTTACCTTTGGCAAATAGCTTACTCTAAGATTTACATTTTTAGATCTAACATCAAAAATCTGTCTAGTTATTTTAAAATTTGTGCTTTAAAAAAACAGTTGGAGGAAGTAGCTATTTTTTTCCTGTAGTAATTCCAAACATTCGGGCACGCATTTCGCGTATAACGTTTTGTACCAAATGTAAAATATATTGTTATGTAATATTATATACGTAAATGAAAAAATAAAATAGGAAGGAAGGCAAACGAGCACGTTTTCCTTCTTATCCCATAAAAAAGAAAAAAGTCTACAGAAATCACGCAACGCTAGATTAAATAAGGTTTGAATACTTAATTGTACAATTAAAATCATTCAAAACACTCCCAAATTTATAATCAAGATCACATTTAATTTTTTATTCATCATTTTTTATAAATGTTGATAACTAATATTGGCTGAATGTCATTCTGGGCCTTTGCCATAAATATTCATTTATCAAAAACAATGATCATTAACGTTGGCTGCACGTCATTAAGGCCTTTGGCCGTTTATATTCATTAATTTAAAAACATATTTAATAAAAACGTTATTTTTACCTTTGGCAAATAGCTTACTCTAAGATTTACATTTTTAGATCTAACATCAAAAATCTGTCTAGTTATTTTAAAATTTGTGCTTTAAAAAAACAGTTGGAGGAAATAGCTATTTTTTTCCCTGTAGTAATTCCAAACATTCGGGCACGCATTTCACTCAAGATATATTTTGGCTCGTTGATTTCATTCAACGATTTGAATCTTTGAATGTACCAATATTTTTTTATTTAAAAAAATATACATGTTAGGAACGGTATACACTACGAAATAATCACAGGAAAGTAAAACATATTAAATACATATTTTTGTGCGTTGCTTATGTTATATTTATGAAATTTATTTGATGAGGTTTAGTAGATGGAAACATTTAGTCGTCTTTGAAAAAATTTTTTCAGCCCATATACAACGTGTCTTTTTAATTACCCGAGAAAACTAAAATTCGCTTTAAACTAAATATATATGTCAGTAAGTAACATTCAAATATTATAGCGTTCATACAAAAATATTGTTTTATGGGACTTCAAAGAAATCCTGTAAATGCATCAAATACTTGTACGCCATCTTCGTAGTATTTGTTTACTACTATGCATGAAACGCATGTATTCATAAGTATGGCAACAGCGCGTGCGAAAGAGAAAAAACGTCTTTTGTAAGCAGATTGCGCAAATTGTTTTCATTCATAGTTATCCCTTCCGTACGTAAATATTACGCGACCAAATTAGGTTGGTTTGGGTGCAGTTCATATTGGAATGATAATGATGTCTATTTCAATTAGCAAGATTGTTTGTTGTATAATTTTTGGTGTATATTAAAGACATTTTTAATAAATATTTCATAAAAATAATTTTTTTTTCTTCGCCAAATTTAATGTATATCGATAACTGAATATATTACTTAATTTTCTCGGGTAATTAAAAAGTCACGGTGTATATGTCCAATGTGTCTTGGGTACGGGGCCATTCGATTTTGAGGAAATTGGCATTGACTCGCGCTTTTCGAAGGCGATACGGCTGTAATATACCTAGACTCGAAATAAATACCTGTAGGCACATCACGATTCACTATGACGAATTATAATATATACCTAATTTATTAAAAATAACGGCGACGTTGTTCGCCACCCGTCACGTCCTGATTCCCACGAGGGCGAGAAGCAACTAATGGAGAGCCATTTAATTATCTTTTTCTAGAGCAAAGGTTTCATTTATCTTAAACTTATTTTATTGCATATAAAATTAAAAATATTTTCCATATAATTACAAACGTGTGGACAATGAGTCACATGAACGCGTGTCAATGAACTACACCGACAGAATAGTTCAGTTCTTTGACTCCTGCCCGTTTTAGACAGGTCATTGACCCCGTTGCGATATTTTAGTTCAAAAAAATTATTATAAATTTTTTTATAAAATATAAATTTGTAGAGCAAAGTTTTCATTTATCTTAAAAAACTCTACAAATTTATATTTTATAAATATGTTTATCAATCATTTATTTTATCTTTGTTTTTTTATACAAAAAGAACATCTGTATATTTCTTTACTGATTTCAAGCCTGGGTATACAGATATCTTATAGTCTCAAAAAAAATTCTCCTACTTTTTTTTATAAGAAATAATATTATAAATTATTATTAACAAATTCTACCTATACATTTTGTGCCCAAAATAACTAGGTGCAATCATTAACAAATTCAAAAACCTTAATCAAATATATCTTTGGTGTCATTTCAGGAGGAAGTTAGGCATCAAATTCTTGAGACTCCTGCTATTTGGGTCTTGGAAAAGACTTTTCAGGAATACCACCTGAAAAAAAATATAACATTTTTTTATCAATTAATATGTGAACCAATGGTACTTCTATTATATATGTTTACATCATGTATAAGGTTCTGAGCATTTTTTTCTAAGATAAAAAAGTAAACGAGAAAGTGTGTCCCCTTTTGAAAGGCAATCAAAGCAACCCATAGACATCTGGAACATCATAGGCATTGCAGAAGCGTTGCCTACCTTTGAGATATGCATAGACTCTGAAATACTGACTGGTGGTGCATGGAAAGTAGTTATGGGAAGTATGGACTGGATCACGCACTCATCCAGTAATATAAATATTGTATCTGGAAACATTATTTCAATTTCTGGATTAGTAGTGACCTAGTATGAGGTATATATAAAAAAAATTAAAAATTAAAAAAGAAAAATGTATATAACTGAGGAATGAAGGGACAAGATAAGAAACTTTTCACACCAATTTAAAGAAAGAGCAAGAGTTGAGGTATATAGAGAAGTAAAGAAGCTCTCCTTGGATCAAAGAAAATGACCTCCTGACCCTTCGAGTGACTTTGAGCTTGTGAAGGAATGAAGTGAATGAACCGTCAATGTTTCGGCCCCGTAAGAGACTACAGGCAGGGCGCACTGGTTGAAGACTTATGTCTTCAGGCTTTGTGGTATAGGCGACAAAGTTTCCTAAATGCTGCCCTCTCTCACTCTTGTCGTAATAAAGATTTTACTCACCTGGGTAATTCCAACAAGAAGCATCACCGCTATCTGACACAGGGACCACTTCATCACCCTGATGGAGAAAAACAGTAGGATTTACAGTAAAGAGTAATATAATAATTTCATTTAATTTTTTTTACTGTTAAATGATTGAAAGTTCGTTAAAAGTAGAATTAATCAAGTAAAAAGCTTGAGTAGTTTTTTTTTTCATTTAGAAAACAACCATAGACTTTTAACGATTTCAAAATTTGGCGGCACACAAAGAGCCTGACATATGTGAGCCGAATTGAGGAATAAAAATCATGATTCTAAGAAATAACTCGTTACAAAACAAGTAATATTATTTTTAAGAATTTAATTCCCGTCAAAATAATTTGTACATTTTGTTTTTAAATTATATTATTTAATAATTTTACCTTATCCATATACATATATAAGTTTTTTTTTAATTTTATTTTAAATCGTAATAAAAAAATACCTTATAATTTTTACTATATAATTTTCTAAAGTTTAGCGGCACACTTTAAGAATTTGGCGGTAGATAAAAGTGGTTGAGAATCACTGGTGTAGGTAGACTAATGAAGCTTTATACCTAGAGCACATATCCTCGGCGAGATTTCTTTCCTTTGCCTCATGGGCTGACAGTAACTCCTGCAATCTCCTTGCTGTGGACACATTATCCTTCACTCTGGCAACAGACTCCGATATGTCTTTCACCTTCATCATATAGGTTTCTGCCGCGTTACCTGGTGAATACCAGATACAGGACATAAGTCGAAGGCATAAAATAAAATAACATATCAATGAAAAGCTGAAAACATAATAAAAGTTTGTATTTCTCAATGATTCACATTAGAGGTGTTCAAAAACATCTGAAAACATTTAGAGTATATTTTTTGCCAACTGTGTCAATTTTTTTTATGGGATAGGAAGGCAAACGAGCTACTACGTAGAAACGTTGCCAGGCTTAAGTAAAGTGTCATTATGGGAGGGAGACGAAGGGTGGGCCTCTAGAACTGAACCGCTCACCGGACTAAGCGCGATAGCTAAGCTACCACTCAGACGCCGGTTATCCGCGGGAGTGTGGTACTTCTCGGGGCGAGCCGGCCCATTCCTACTACAGGCAAATGATATGCCATTCTTGACAAAGTATTCGTCTGCAACGTGGTTCTACCACTTCGAAACTTTACAGCGTTTTCGCTATGTTACGTCAATATGTGTGTTTTTTGATGGTAACATGTCATAGACATCTGCAATACTAATGGAATTACAGCAGCGTAAAGATATAATAATGGGAGGGTATACATACAAACAAATATATATAAACAAGCCTATACATACCTAAAAGGCCGGCAACGCTTCCGCGACTCCTGCGGTGTCGCGGTTGTCCATGGGCGGCGTTGATTGCTTTCCATCAGGCGACACGCTCGCTCGTTTGCCCTCGTATCCCATAAAAAAAAGGGGTAACAAATGTAGGAAAGGAAAAAGGATTTTAATGCCAATGTTAATACATTTTCAAAAGACGACATAATCTGTGGAACCAGCTACCTTCGGCGGTCTTTCCGAACCGATACGACATTGGCACCTTCAAAAAACAAGCCCACACATACCTAAAAGGCCGGCAACGCTTCCGTGACTCCTGTGGTGTCGCCGTTGTCTATGGGCGGAGTTGATTGCTTTCCATCAGGCGACACGCTTGCTCGTTTGCCCTCGTATCCCATAAAAAAAGGGGTAACAAATGTAGGAAAGGAAAAAGGATTTTAATGCCAATGTTAATACATTTTCAAAAGACGACATAATCTGTGGAACCAGCTACCTTCGGCGGTCTTTCCGAACCGATACGACATTGGCACCTTCAAAAAACAAGCCCACACATACCTAAAAGGCCGGCAACGCTTCCGTGACTCCTGTGGTGTCGCCGTTGTCTATGGGCGGAGTTGATTGCTTTCCATCAGACGGCACGCTTGCTCGTTTGCCCTTTTATAAACTTTACTGACAGAGCTTGAGCTTCTTAAAATATTGAATTTATTTTATACATTCACGCCTATCCCCCGCAGGGTTTGGCAGAGACCACAGAACTCCATCCGCTACCATTTATCGCAGCGAAACAGCTCTCCATTAGTCGCTTTTCACCCTCGTCAGAATTGAATTATTAAGTTCTTCTTCTTCTCTTAATTAACTTCAATCTTACCCATCTCCATTTCCTTGTCGTCATCATAATCCTTGTCGGAAGTGTCTTCTGTTTCTATCATTAGATCGAAGAATACCTGAAATTAACAAGAGCAAAAGTTAATGGAAGTTACTCCCCCTACTCAGTACAGCTATGCTTATTTTTTAGGGACTAAGAGACAAGTAAGCGTGTCTGGTTGTGTCTGGACAAACATGTCGAAGAACCGACAACTGCTGGAGTACACGAGTGCTTGGGTGGAGACGGCGTCTTGACGGTGGCAAACGAAGACTAGATGAGGCGACATTTTGGGTAGATGATTGGTAGCAAATTCAGCACATCTATCCTCATTTCTAGCGAAGCGAAGCGGTGCTGGAGCACTCGCTATCCCTGTCAACTGGATATTATGTAGCCTAGACTTCCTTCTCCAAGCAATCTATCTTTTGCCCACGATTTTTTTCATCATGATCAGTTGCAACAATTTGTACTTGTCATGTCTCATGTTGTGACCCAGATAAACAACTATCCTACCTCTTCCTCGGCCTACAGAAGCTGCGGAAAACCGTAGAACATCGGTGACAATATTCAGCAGTTACTTAATAGGGCAATATCATAATGTGCTCACCGTCTTCTGACTGAAGGTGCTGAAGCTGTTGTCAAAGCAGAAACGATAGTCGCCGTTCAGTTCAGCGGTGTGCCGGTGCGCGTTCTCTGGTTTCTTGAAGTCCACCGCTATCACTCTCCCCACGGGATCTGCCAACTGGAAGGAGATATCTAACTCCCCATGTGTCGAATCTATCACCTGGAATAGATATAAAAGCAAATAAGCAAACTTGATAAATATCTTTTGTCATTCCTTCTCTGTCTAGAGAGAAAGAGGGAATTTCTTATGTCAAAAAGGTGAACGTGGAGAGAAACCAAAGCAGTCTATAGACATCTGCAACACCATAGGAATAGCTAAAGTATTCTAAGCCTTTGAGATATGTATATTTGTTTTTTAAAGGTTCCAATGTAAAGGTATTTTATGCTTTAGGTAACTGTTACCTACCACAAAGTATTGGTGAATGAAAAATTTCCGGATAATCACCCTACACTTGTTCGTCACTCACCACATTCTATTCACAAATCCTATTAAAGCAACATTTGTTTAAACTAGACTTTTGGCAAGAAATGGTTTATTTGTATGTTAACAATGAGATGGTTTTTTTAAAATATGATTTGTGAATCAGATCTCTGCATGCCCGCCATGCCACTGGTGAATCAGATCTCTGCATGACAAAATTTCAAATTATATACATAGGCTCGAAGCTAATTTTTATGTTTATAACAAAGTTTATGTTTCAACCAGGATTTGTACCAAAAACCCTTGACTCAGAAGAAAGATACTCTGATCTCGCTTGCCAACTCATTGTTATTAGCAAAATTGGGTTGATGTTACATTAACACATTAAAAAAAGAGTATCATCATCAGCCTATAGCAGTCCACTGCTCGAAATGGACCTCCCCAAAATAAGTCACATAACCCAATCTTTGGCCACATATATCCAACTTTTGGCAGGCACCATACCAGATGTAAAATAGTATTTTAAATCAGAGGATGCCCCATAGTATGTTTGCCAAGATGCAGTCTCTACTCTAGCAATTATCTATTCCAATGATTATTTTTTTTTATGGAATAGGAAGGCAAACAAGCAAGCATGTTACCTGATGGAAAGCAATCAACATCCGCAGTGCCATAGGCAGTTCAGAAGCGTTTCTGGCCTATAAGGAAAGAGTCTGAAAAAAGAACTCAACAGAACAAAGGACGGTAGCTAAGCTCCCACTCAGATGCCATTTTTCTGCGGGTGTGGTAATTCCCCGGGCAAGCCAGCCCATTCATGCTACAGGCAACTAATATGCCATTCTTGACAAAGTATTTGTCTGCAGCATGGCTCTACCGCTACAAGGTCCATTGACAATGCCGTTTTGCTAACTCATAAAATGCTATGTCTATGATTGAATCCTCCAGTAGATTTCTTCTATACAAATAATATCCACAGGAGAAACTCTAAGTGTAGCCTTGTCCATAACCCTCAAGGTGACTTGTAAAGCAGGCAGAACAAGAGTATATATAAAAATGCTGTCCGTATTAGTGACAGTTGTACATTGTTATCAGTACATTTTGTTTTATTAGTATGATAAGATTACTAAAGCCATTAACATTTTAATTGCTAAAGCATATTAACGTGGAGATATGGATGTATGTTTAACAAGTATTGCAAGGCTGTTGTAACATATGATGTTTATAACTGAGTCATTGCATTACCTATGAATGTGTTTAATGCTGTTTTTTAATGGAAAATATAAGCAAAAGAGCAAGCCATTCACATACATACATACATGCATATTGTCACGCCTGGTTCCAGGAACAGTAGGCAGAGACCACAAATCTCCATCCATCATGATTCGGGCACACCTTCCTTGCTTCCTCCACACTCATCCATCCTTCCTTGCACATTCATTGTAGCAAAACGTCTCTCCATTAGTCGCTTCTGTCATGGGAATCAGGATGTGACGGGTGGCGAACTACATCGCTGTCATTCCCCTGATCATAGGTAAACATTATAATGTAATACACTATTGGGAAGTTATAAGGGAAGCAGTTAGCAACTAAGTGTTTTTTATACAGTCCATATGTCTCATTTATTATGAAGATCGCGATATCTTATTCCCCCATCGGAATAAATATATGAATGATCTACAGATATTTGTTTGGACTCCAGTAGTTTCGCTTTAGACAAGCGTGGGTTATATATAGACTATTACTAATAATTATCGTTTATTTTGGATCTCTGAGATCCATATTTGTTAGTAAATAATAACTTAAGTTAGTACATTTTTTTAATATCTATTTACAAATATGTTCTGTTACGTACAGCATTAGGATATTTCTCATCTGCCATACGCAGCAAAACCAATTATTACCCCATCCGTAAATCATGAATGAGGCAAACTAAAAATAAACCATAAAATTAGACAAATGGTTACAAAAGCAAATACCTGGTATTCTACATCAATAACTTCATTCGGCAACACTTTGTGATAAAAACAATCAGTCCTACCGGCTTGCACAGTAAAGGTTATGTCTTTTTCGTAAGCGAATACTGCACTAAATATCGCGGTTAAAAATAAGTACCGCATATTAATGTTAACACTTTTACTACATAAACAATTAGTTAAATATTACTACTTTAGCTCGAGAATGAATTTGTGACAATGTTTATTTTATTATGTGTATAAATATCGTAATGAGTAATGTATGTATGAGTTTCAATAATTTTATGGCGAAATGCAAAAAAAAAAATCAAAAACATAATGTTATCTGTGGAAGCATCATAGAGTTGCTAAATGCTAAGCATTATTTTTAACCCGTCAACAAATGCATGTACGACGACTTGTATAGGTACGACGACTTTAAATAATTAAATCAAATTATGTACATATTATATCAAATTACATTTGAATATTATATCATAGAATTAGGCACTCATACAAATCATCATTATTAATATAGCTGTAAACTTCTACTGTCGGAAATTATTTTCCCTCAAAAATGAGAGGTGGAATCTTCATTTTGGTGTGCGGATTTGGGAGCGATGAATGGCAGATTCATTTTTATTACTGACATAAACGCTGCTGTGCATCTACAGAAATGTGCTCGTATAGTCACCTCATATGATATCGATGGGGAAGAAGAGGGTAGCCTTACTTTATCCAAGAAAGAAACCACAGCGCAATATTTTATATCATTGATTTATATATATATATATATATATATATTATTTTTATTATGTTATTTCAGTGGAGAGGAAAAAGAGTTAATGTGCTGCACAAATTATTTAGTTTAATAATTTATAAAAATCTATTTAATATTCACTGAATATATAAAGAAAATATTTGAGTAAAATATCTTAATATACTGCAGTATATAATTTTAAAGTTCTCTCAGAATGCAATAAAATAACTCCACATATATAACGCAAATCGTAAATGTTATCCAAAAAAATTAAGTCGATTGTTACATTTTTTTCCATGCAACATTGACGAAAAAAACGAAACTAAATAATTATCAGTTTTATTTATAGAATTTATAGAATGCTATTATTGTTGCCTTGTATTTGGGATCCCTCAGGGCAGCTGCTTGTCGCCTGTCCTGTACGCCACGTATACAAATGACATCCCCACTCTGGAAGGTCTCCTCCAAGTGTGCGAGTCAGACGTCATGCTAGCGCTATACGCCGACGACAGCGTATATTTCGCGTCATCTCTTTGCATCCAAATGGCCGCAAAGAGGCTACAGAGGCTATAAGGTGTACATCCGCTTTCGACTTATCTATGCCGCTCCAACATGCTTAGCGCTCGTGTCGGATTTACAGCACAAATACGTTGAGATTCAGCAGAATCTGTCTCTGCACGCCATAGTGGGGGCGCCTCGCTATATTTGTAAAGATGTAATAGCGGCAGCGCCCTAGTCGGATCGGAAGATGTTCGACTGAGCCGATAACGGGCCATACTCTATCTAAAAGATTTTGCGCCTGTCCATGCACATCCATCAGAGGGACGTCCGCTCCCACGAGAGCTCCTGTTGCCACCTGGCCTCCGCGAGAGCCTGCGACATACCCTAGGTAGGAATAGACAATAGCCGCATCTAGTGGATGCGAAGTCGATAAGAACGCCTCAAAAGATACTAGGAACAGTGGCACCAATGACCGGGGGGCGGTCGCCTTTCGAGTTTCTATCTGTGCAGTGGAGTTCTGATTCCTGAGGCTGGTTGCCACACCTCCTTACACTTACGCAAAATAAATAATAGATAAACCACCATCAATTTTTAGCTGAAGGTCTATTAATTGTTATCAATATTAAGCAAACATATAAGCAATCCTAGGGGTAGCATTCCGTGGTTATAATAATATTGGTATAATTGCCACATATTGTTAAAAATAAGGGACCAAATATTACAATTTTCACTACGTCGAGTGGTGATAAAAATTTTTTCACAGTGCGGAAGTTTTGACAAAGGCCTAACTCTATTGCATGCTTCACAATGCACACTGTATTAATTGACATACTACATATAAATATAATATGTAGTATGTCAATTCGAGATTTTTCTTTATTATTTATTTGAAATTAAATGTATTCGTGGGTACAGTGAATAGCAAAAGATTATTTATCTGTTTATTTATCAAGAAACACTCTGAAAATGTCAGAACTGTCAGTGTCAATTCGTGTCAAAAATCGTGCAGTTACCATCATAAGACTTGTTGCGTGTGCCTATTTTGTTATTGTTTATTTACAAACTTACAAGTGTGTTATAAATTTCAATTAAAATGTATTTATCCTTATCACACAAATAAACAAAAATGTCTGGTAGTAACAATTCTGCGCCGCCGTCTGGTGTTATAAGAAATAGTGCACTTTCTTTTCTCAATCCTGCACAGACTGTAGCGAATCAACCTGACAATGGTCACGGACCTGATACCAGTGAACAAAATATGAATACGACAGGTTGGTATAAAAAAAACTCATTTAACAAAAATTTCATAATAAAAACTGTACACGAACTTACATAAATATCATTCTTTTACATACATTCTTATAACAGATATCTATAAGAATCATAAATCCTAATAATCTATTGCTGGACATCATCCTCCCTCTTTTTGCAAGACAAATCTTAATCTCTTAAATCTTTTTTTTCATATATTTTTTCTCTATACAAACTTAGTAATATTGGTTTACACAATTACAAATATGTGGATAATTTGTATTTTTTGGATCAATTGAGAACAGCATCTGCAACATTATGCATTTCTTTGACCAGTGTCCAATTTTAAAAATAAACTTATTGCTTTTGTTACTTCATATGTTCAAGCTGTGGAATTTAAAATTTTACACAACTTTAGTTTTATGGATGTTTTTTTTAATTTTAAAAAATTTAAGGATTTTGCCGTTATTCCCGAGCTTGGTGGGTAGATTGAGGTTCACTTATTGTTATATTACTCAGATATTCATACTGCTAGTATTTCATTACTATACATGCAGTGCCATTGATAGAAAGAGGTGAAGTCTTAGTAAAGCAAATACCATCTTTAGAGGATCCATGAACATAACCACTCCATAAGGAGTGTCCTACTGAGGAGGAGAAGATACCACTACCCATTTACTGACATTTGCTTTCATATTCAACTTGTATTACATCCTTATAGTTCAAAAATATTGTAGATATGATGGCAGGCTTGTAATGTTAACTCTACGTTGATTTTGAATTGTTATAGAAAGACTGGTGCCAGCAGGACTTAAAGCATTATGTGATGCTTACTCCAGATTGTATCCAGATCAACCTAATCCTTTGCAAGTGACTACCAGGCTTAAGTATTGGTGGGTAATATGTAAAATATGGTACACTATAAATTCCTATGGTAAATGACTGAAACTGACTTTGAATAACAAATCGTCAGCCTAGTTATCAGAATTTATAACTAAAAAAACATTTTCTCCCTTCTCACTTTTGATGCTATCTAACGAATAATCTTAAAGCGTATCTAATCGATTACTTTATGATTATCTCAAAAAAATAACTCTTTTTATACTTGAAGTAAGAATGTATTTGTTTTCGTAGTTTTAATAATATTTCTCAAATGAAAATTCTCTACGAAAGAAAATCAGTTTTAGTTGTTCCTGTTAAATTTAATTACTTATATGACTTACAAATTCTGATAATTATTTTCCGACAAATTGATTACTTGCAGGTTGGGCGGTCACGATCCGTTGGATTACATCAGCATGTATTGGAATCTGGGGAAACCTGATGAACACATACCTCCACATTGGCATTATGTCAGGTGAGCTTAACATGTTGTTATTTAGTAATTTCCTTAGAAAATCATTTTTTTATTTCCTGCTGCTGGATTTCACCACATCATAACTCGCCACAAAGAAAAGTTCCATCCCAGTCATTTGGATGAATAGTGAGCCATTACCCTGCGTTGTTTCTGAAACTACTTTCCACACACTGTTACTCTGTGGAATCAGCTTCTTTAAGCGGTATTTTACAATGGGCACAATGTTAGAACCTTCAAAAAACATTAGACTATTTTTAATAGCAGTGAAAATCAAAAGTGACAGTCAACTAAGTGTTTTAGCAATCTTCCTGAAGCGTTGGCACCAATCAAGATAAAATAATAAGCTAATTTATCCGAGTCCCTTGAGGATGCTGTATGCAAACCGAAGAGGCTGCTGCAGTTCTTTGAGTAGCTGGGGTGGATAAAATAGGAGCTGTCCATTCTGACAACACGCAAAATAGGTGCATGGTGACGTCGAGTTGCGGAAAATAGCCCGTTACACCATCTAGCATCTACCAAGCTAATTTATTTTAAACAGTTTTAAAGTGAAGTCAACTGGAGTGTAGTGGTACTCACTAGGTTGGTACGTACTGAGACATACCTGTTCAGTCATTTTTTAGCAGAGCAGGCAAACTAGCATGCAGGTGAACCGTTGGTAAATGGTCATCGACGCTCATAGACATCCACAACGCCAGAGATGTTTCAAATGGATTGTCGGTCTTTAGTTACACACGCTCTTTTCTTAAATGCCCCCATGTCGCAATCACGTGGGAACACCTGGGATTTCCACAGTTCGTGGCAGAAAACTGCGACTAAATCGCACGATAGTTGACGGCCAGCCATCCAGGCAATGGGGATGGAGCCTATCTTTGTTTCCATTCGGCTAGGTTGCGCGCCTTGAGTGAGGCCTATGTCCAGCAATGCACTGCCGCGCGCCTATATTGATATTGATGTATATATAATATAAATATCAGTAAATGATAATACTATTAGAAATACTTCCACTAGATTATTAAGTAAACCCCCTCCCCCCCGCTATTTTCTATAAAAGCCTCGTCCGCGCTCAGCATTGTTTATTTTTCGGCTAGCACTCGTAGCACGCGAACGCGTACCTGAATTACTGTTGTTCCCTTAAGGTCACGTAAGAGAATCGTTATTTTGTATATAAGACGTTTTTATTGTTATTTTTGTATTCAAATTAATTATGTTATTGTTTGCATTTAATTTTTATTTCGATTTAATGTTGGTTCTTTTTGTTGATTGTGTCAAGTTAGTAATAATTAAACGAATTTCACCGTAAAAATTATTTTTTTTAATAAAATTGACTTTTGACGCTAAAAATACTATATATTTATAACATATTTATTATAACATTATTATTATCCCTAGTGTTTAATTATTTTTTTCTCTACTGTTTGATATTTATATTATAACATTTATGTATTATTTACGAAGGGAAGAGCCTAGTTTTCCACAACACAGAGGATCTTAGTGTGGGATCTAGTGCCCTGTAACATATGCAAACATTTTGACAATAAAGATATTAAATATTATATGTTGATTTGGCTCCTACTGAGTGATATGTTTTATTTTGTGTATAATTGAACAAGTTTTTACGTTCTGTGCACAGTTTTGGTCTGTCGGACCTACACGGAGACGGGCGAGTGCATCCCGAGCCCCTGGGCCCCCTGCGTGGGGACTCCGGCTACGGTTTGGAGCTGACGTTGCGACTATCGGGCGAACGAACGGCTCCTCCCCTGTGGCCCGCAGCTCTGTTGCAAGCCCTTGCTAGATATGTCTTTACTACAGGTAACTGATGTACAAACTTACTATTTCTTTTTATGGGATAGGGAAGGCAAACAAGCAAGCGTGTCTCCTGATGGAAAGCAATCGACACCGCTATCTGCAGCGCCCTTATTGATTTCCTCTTACAACATGCATACATACATATAGTCACGCCTGTCGCCCTGTAGGGTTAGGCAGAGACCACAGATTTCAGTCAGCTACGATCCCGACACACCTTCCTTACTTCCTTCACACTTATTCATCTTTTCATCCATTTTTCCTCTCACATTCATCGTAGCGAAACTGCTCTCCGTTCGTCGCTTCGCGCCCCCGTGGGAATCAGGACGTGAAGGGTGGCGAACCACGTCGCCGTCATATTTTTTTAATTTAAAAATATTTCCGTTCGCCATGTTAAACGAAACACCAATCACAGCGCGCGACGTTGCGTGTAGGTCGGATGAAGTCATGCGATCTAAAGTGAAAAATAATATTTATGTATTGTTGGGAGAAGTACCGCCCGAAACTGGCAACATTAGTAGTGTTGGTAGGGATAGCATTGTTTTCCGACTATAAAAGACGAGGCAGGCGCACAGTCGATTGCACTAGTTATAATATGCAGTTATAATATGCGAGTTATAATATGCAAGTTATAATATGCACATACACGTGCACACGCGATCGACAGAACGTCAAATTGGAACCTGCGACTAGCGCAGGTTTCACCAAATCATCATCTTGCCCGAGGGCCCCTAGTCCTCGGGTACTGTATACGATAAAGCTGTAAAAGCCTAACAGGCTACCAGCATCAACATCTACGATCCAGTCGATTGCAGTGATCGTCTGGAACAGTGGCGTATAGACGGGGGGCGTTCGTCGCTCGGGAGACGATAGCCCCCCCACTGTAAGCTGTAAGTAAGCCTGAGTAATGGCGTTTTATTCCCCGAGGCTCGTTCCCACAAACAAGGACATCCACACCCTGTTAGGGAACAGGGTGAGGATGTCCCTGTTTGCAGTTTTAAATACATCAAAAGCTTTATTTAACAATATTATTATTCTATTACTATTTATTTTAGACTATTTGTGAAAATTTCTCTAATTCCCTATTGTCTATTCATATGGCTGTTGGATTTGCGACAAACTTAACCAGCCCATTGTCACTATGGAAGTAGCAATGGGGTGGTTCGACATGTCGCAAAACCAGCAGCAATTTAATAGTGATATTAACGTATCCACCGGGGAAACCCCGAGCATAGCCGTCTCCACAGTCCTCTGAGCTTATTTTATTGTGCAGGCAACAAATTCTGCTCTGGCGATCACATATCCTGGCACGCACCTCTAGACGGGGACCCTGAATCTCGGATCAGACATTTATTGGTCGCTGAGGACCCTCAACTGCCGTCGATGGAGACGCCGCATGGCACTGTCAAGTTCATGCAGGTAAAGAAGTATACTTCATTTTTAGATCCGCGAAAATATATTTTCCAAAAATGATATTTTGTGCACGCATCCCCACCATCTAGACTAATGGCGATTAATGATTGATGATTTGAAATCACCTTCCATTGAATTCCGCTACCGCACAATACGGTACCAAGTTATTTCTAAATGTTAGTTCACATTAATCCATTCAAAGTTGAAAGAAGTCTCAGTGGTGACTAAAAGGTTGATAATGATGAAACTGGGTGCATTTCATTTAGGTCGACTGATTTAGTCCTTCTGCAGGCACATCTCTCTCTCTCTGAGTCCTAAGTCCCCTTGGTGGGGGATCTCGATCTGACGGAGGCCATATGCTTTACTTCGCTCCAGGATAGGCCCATCTTCTGCACTTCGACCGTCACAGTACGCCGCCAATTTTTTCCCCTACCGATTCCATTTGAGGCCTTGTTTCGGGATGTGTCTGGCGTGGCGTCGGAGAGTACGCCCTATCCATCTCCATTTTTGTCGACGTATCTGCATCTGCATTTAGTGGGTTCTCTTTGCTGATCCTCCACAGCTCTTCGTTGGAGACCATGTTATCCGGCCAATATACTTTTAAGATTTGGCGTAGATAGCGGTCTTTCGTACTTTTCCATGTCTCACAGCCGTACATTAAAAATAAACAAAATCATTTAAAATTAGATCCTTTGTCACATTTATAACAAATTACATTAATTAAATAAAGAAAAATGTGAAGTTCGTACTGCGGGAGTGGAAATGGGTCACGTTTCAGTTACAACTAACTTTCACCGAGCAGAAAAAACTATTAGGTGTACAAATAAGTTTCCGCGGTTTGTCAAAAGATGGCCCCACCAGAAGGTTATGGAGAAATTGTCAGATGTAAAACGTAATATCCCAAGTTTAGTCATCTGGCAACACCATAACCTTAAAGTACTAGTGATTCCGTATCAGCATCACGTAATTTTTTTCGTGCAAAAATGTCAAGTTTTATTCCGAATAAGCATCATTTGCGGGAACTTTTGATTTACTTCTTTAATGTGAAAAAATCTGCAGCTGAGGCGCATCGATTGCTTCTAGAAGCATATGGTGAAGCTGCTTTAAGTGAGAGAAGTTGTCAGGAATGGTTTCAAAAGTTTAAGAACGGTGAGTTTGACGTTAAAGACAAAGAACGCAGTGGAAGGCCGAAAGTGTACGAAGACATGGAATTAGAAGTACTATTGGAGGAAGATTCGTCCCAAACGCAAAAAGAACTTGCACTTACTCTACAAGTGACTCAACAAGCAATTTCACATCGTTTAAAATCGTTAGGAATGATTCAAAAACAAGGAAATTGGGTTCCATATGAACTAAAGCCGAGAGACGTTGAACGCCGATTATGCATGAGTGAAATGCTGCTTGCCAGGAATAAAAAAAGAGTTTTTTGCATCGTATAGTCACTGGTGACGAAAAATGGATTCACTACGATAATCCAAAGAAGAGAAAGTCATGGGTTAAGCCCGGCGAACCATCAACATCGACAGCTAAGCCGAATATTCATGGAAAAAAACTCATGCTGTGTATTTGGTGGGATCAGCTTGGTGTCGTGTATTATGAATTGCTGAAACCAAGCGAAACCATTACTGGAGCTCTCTACCGAACACAATTGATGAGATTGAGTCGGGCACTTAAGGAAAAACGCGCCCATTACTACTCCAGACACGACAAAATTATTCTTTTACACGATAATGCTCGTCCACATGTTGCGGCGCCGGTAAAAACATACTTGGAAACACTCAACTGGGAAGTTTTACCCCACCCGCCGTATTCACCAGACTTAGCCCCTTCTGATTATCACCTGTTCCGGTCGATGGCACATGGTCTGTCTGAGCAGCGCTTCACATCATATGAAGACATCAAAAATTGGGTAGATTTGTGGATAGCGTCAAAAGATGAAGAGTTTTTTCGACGGGGTATCCGAATGTTGCCAGAAAGATGGGGAAAAGTAGTGGCAAATGATGGAAAATACTTTGAATAAAACGTAATGTACTTTTCCTTTACAATAAATTCCTAATTTTTTATAAAAAACTGCGGAAACTTATTTGTACACCTAATATTTTTCTCTAATCACCCAGCACTCATGGAGATGAAATGCAGGGCAATTTTTCAATTGGCAATTTAAAAAATCATTTCAGATGGTTGGCTGCACGAGTAGAGAGTTGAAAGCCGCTCAGAGAGGCTCCGGGTTTGATGTCCTCAAGCTAATTGGTGAAGATTCACGGTAAGGAAATTAAATAAAAACTAAAGTCCGGCTTGAAGGACTATAGTGTGAGTGTCATAATCATACTACGTTTGTCAAGACGAGGTCTCCACTCCAATGGATGATGTGCATGATGGCCCTTGCCCCCCCCCCCCCCCGCTACGCCACTAACATATTAGTCGAAAACTTTATTCCTCAGGCTCTGCGGTATAAGCCACGAAAAGGCTTAGCAGTGCTTCCCAAATGCTGCCCAGCTGAAGTGAAACTTCCTTCCATCTAGCCGGGGAGGGGGCATCCCACACTAATTTGCCAAGTCGCGGTCTCCATTCCAGCACTCGTCTACTCGAACGATAGTCGGTTCTCCGACAAACGTGTCCAGCCCATAGCCACTTAAGTCTGCTAACTTGAAGAGCTATGTCGGTGACTCTGCTTCTCGGGCGAATTTCTTCATTTCGAATTCTATCCATTGAGCATAGCCCTTTGAGCGACTTTGAGCTTATCAAGGAGACGGACTGTCAGTGTCCACGTTTCGGCACCTTAAGAGAGTACAAGCAACACTCACTAGTTGAAGACTTTTGTCTTCAGGCTTTGTGGTATGGGCGACGAGAAGTCAGTTTCATTATCGTCAACAACACCCTGCGACATTCAACTACTGGACCTTGACCTCCCTGAAGAAGGACCGTCCTATACTACGTTCGTCAAGACGAGGTCTCCACTCCAATGGATGTCTGTTCTCCAACAAACATGATCAGCCACGAAAGGGCTTAGCAGTGCTTCCCAAAAGCTGCCCAGCTAAAGTGAATCCTTCTTTCTTCCAACTAGCAGGGGGGCATCCCACACTACGTTTGCCGAGTCGCGGTCTCCACTCCAGCACTCGTCTACTCGAACGATTGTCGGTTCTCCGACAAACGTGCCCATAGCCACTTAAGTCTGCTAACTTGAAGAGCTATGTCGTAGACTCTGGTTCTCGGGGCGAATTTCTTCATTTCGAATTCTATCCACCAGAGAAACTCCGAGCATAGCCCTCTCCATAGCCCTCTGAGCGATTTTGAGCTTATCAAGGAATCTGACCGTCAGTGTCCACGTTTCGGCACCGTAAGAGAGTACGGGCAGGACGCACTGGTTAAAGACTTTTATCTTCATCATTCTTTTTATTAATATCACTGGTTTACTTAATCTATATAAACTATAGTTGTGGTGGATCTTGGCTGGTGACCATCCCGAGTCGTCGGCGATCCGCTAGACGGGTGCGACGAGGGGGTGAAACTGTAGGAAACTCCCCCGCCCAACTCGCCGGTGTCTCCGCCATGCTGCGTTGGATACCACTTTCCAAGGTATTTAGCCGTATATAGAATACTGCCCGGCCTAAGGATGAAAGGTGGACGAAACTAGCCAATAAATGGGCAGGTCCAAGCAGTAGTCTGAGAGAGGCCGTCACAGAGACAGGTGAACCGCCGAAATAATCAGCCTAGCTGGAGACGACTGGATTGAGACAGGCATTAAAAAAAGAGTTGGATAGTTTTAGAGGAGGCCTATATCCGAAGAGGGCACCTCTTCAGGTGTAGGCCTCCTCCAGAACCAAAGCAGAATAAAGTAATATTAGTTATTAATGGAGTCAGGCGTTACTTTGCGGAAATCCATCACTATATGGAAGGTCAAAAGTTTTACTTAGCTAAGATCCGCGACAAGCAAAACAATAACAGAAAATTAATAATGTGTGTTTTTCCGTTGGGTTAAGTGGATTTATTTGGAACTTAAACCAAAAACTTACCGAAAATCGGCCATCAACTCTCCACCCACCAACCACTATACACAACACCAAACACACATTATCACTTTTCCACCTTGTAAACGACACGTGTTTCGCCCCAACACGAGGCATCTTCAGGTATAGTAGACTCTACGGTAGAAAACCGAAAAGTGTAACTTTTCGGTTGTCTACCGTAGAGTCTAGTGATACCGTAGAGTACTTTTCAAATTTATATAAAATAATGTCAAATTGGTTAAGGACATAGAGGCTTATTATTATTATTATCCTTTATTTACATATTTTTCTCTTAATAAAAATATTATTAATATAAAAGAAAATCTCTATAGCAATAAAATAATTACTAGGGTTATTAATCCTTCGTGGCAGGATAAACCAAGCACACGAAGGATTATGCATCCAAGGAAAGAAACCTTCTCATGATCCTAGCTGTGCACAATATGACTGCTTTTTGAATTTTGAATTTAACCCACTTACCTAAACCTAACTTGGACAGATGGGCGTCCAAATTTTTACCAATAAGTCCATTCACAGAGACCTCTATGGGTACAATGACAGTTGAATCGACGTGCCATATGGCGAAAATCTAATACGCGAGGTCGTGTCGTGTTATTATTATTATGGAATATTGTTCTGATCTCTGAGCCAGGAGCTTCTACCACTTGACTGTGTACGGCGGTCGATTCGAATCGTCGATGACAAAGATCTCAATGAACGGCTAGATTCCTAGCATAGCAGAGGGACATCTCATCACTCATTATCTTTTATCGCTTTTGCCATGGGGAATACTCCGAAGGATTCTTCCCAATAATCCATGCCGTGAATTTCATTACCGCAAAAATAGCAACAAAGTTTTATTCTCACCATCTGGATAAGTGGAGATCTAGTGTGGTACGTTTCACCGAAAACTCTGTGAAATTAGAACCTTCAGCGGTATTCCCGAACCGATACGACATTCTTCTTCTTCTTAGGGGGTGTCCCCTCCAACTAGTGAGGGTTGACAGTCAACTCCTAATATTTTTCTGTCTTTAGCACGAATAAAAAGTTGGGCAGCACTCACTATCCTAGTCCACTCTCGGATGTTCCTCTACCACCAACTTTTATTTTTCCGGCAACTTTTCCCATCATTATGAGTTGCAGGAGCTCATCATATCTAGTATATCTAAACAGGTGTCTTCAATAAACAACTTTCCTTTGCTTGATGGTATTCAAAAGCTTGCGTTTCTTAACAGAAACTCGTCGTAGAACTTCTACATTCCATACAGATACGACATTGGAACCTTTTGGAAAAGAAGACCACTCCCAAAGTCGGGCAACGTATCTGTAATATCTCAGACTCTACGGGCGACTGCTTTCAATCAGGCGACTGGCTTACTCGTTTACCTTCTAATCTGGCAAAAGAGAATGCCTTTTGTTATATCTACTGGATTAAGTATCGTCATCTCTTGTAGGAATCAGACGAGCAACCAGCCTCTCCTTCCCATCTCTCACCCAGTGTGGAGCAGCAGATCAAGGAAACCCTTCAACGGGGTCTCAGTTGTATGAGCTCGGGAACCGATAGAAACATTTCTGAAGGTTAGTTACTGTTGTAACCATTCAAACATCTATTATTACTACTTATTTATTTATTTATTTATTGTTATATACCCACTGTTTAAGACTTATTCGTACTCGACTTAGGCGTATTCTTAAGATTCATGTCAACATTTTACAGACAAGTTTTACTGAATACTTTTAAATTTGGTAGCGAGTCAAGGAGTATATTTGCCTAGCTGCCTGTTCGTTAGTCATGGTATAGGTACACGTGTACGCGACCCCGGCCTCCCGAGCCTATCATATCATATCCCTGTCATCCTGTTTAAATCAATCTTTCCTTTCCCCTGCCCTTTCCTTTCTTCTCTACCCTTTTCCCTTCCTCTCCGTCATTCCAGGGTCTGCCATGCCAATAGGTTAGTGGCTAGGGGCGAGCTTAGTCTCAAGCGTGTCGACTGTCCCAGGATCGGGCTCCCCCACGTACTATAATGCCTTACCTCAGTATACGGGGCTCTGCTTCCACCCTCCTTGCGGCTCGTGGGATTCACTATGACGAATTTATATTAAAAATATAAATTCTTGGACAAGCGTAGTGGGTATATCCATGGCCTGCAGTGGATCATATATGGGTTGTAAAAAAATTACGCCAGTTACTAGTTTTCTTATCTCTTTTTTAATAACAAACTAACCACTATTAAATATAAACGAGTTAGCATACAACTTCTGGTCCTTCGATCCGGATTTTTCTATTAAAGTGAAAGTTTTACTTACATTTCGCCATCGTGCCGGTCAGACGACGACCGTTTCGCAGGGCACAAAATGTCGACGGACAGCTTCGAAATGTCCAGCATGGAACGTGCCTTGCCGCAACCACCGGAGATTATGCAGGTAGGCGAAATTGCATCACGGTATTGTTATTAGTGAATTAACTACGTAAATGTATCCCAAAGTTGGGCAAAAGCCTATTGTCAATTTTCATAAGGAAAACGCCGAAATCGTCATCATTAATTTTAATGATCGCGTAATTTAAAAAGAAAAAATCGGATATAAAGGTAAACGAGCTGGCGTGTCACCTGATGGAAAGCAATGAACGCCGCCCATAAACATCCGCAGTACCTTAGGCAGTGCAGAAGCGTTGTCGGCCTTTAAGGAAAGTGTCATTATGGGAGGGGGAGAGGGGATTGGGCCTCCGGAACTCAACCGCTCACCGGACGAAGCGCGGTAGCTAAACCACCGCTCAAATGCCGGATATCTGCGAGAGCCGCGCTGCATACAAATACTTTGTCAACAATGACATATTCTTTGTCTGTAGCATGAATGGACCGGCTCACCCAGGGAAGTACCACACTCCCGCAGAAAACCGGCGTCTGAGTGGTAGCTTAGCTACCACGCTTCGTAGGGTGAGCGGCCTGAGTTCCGGAGGCCCAACACCCTCCCCCTCCCACTCCTTAAGACACTTTCCTTAAAGGTCGGCAACGCTTGCTGCTATAGCACTGCGGATATCCATGGGCGGCATTGATTGCTTTTCCATCAGGTGACACGCCTGCTCGTTTGCCTTTCTATCCCATAAAGAAATATACTAAGAAACTAACCCGACCCGTTCCAAAAGCAGTTTATTCTGACATCTTCACGTTTACGTTTACGTAAATATATATAATAAACATCTTTAAGAATATAAGATATTTAACTTCTGAGCAATGCTAGATGAGAAGACTTGATAATGCTTCTGAAATAAGTGTCCACTCTTAGTCAATAAGTGTCATGTCTGAAATTTTGAATTGCTCTTCTAGGGCTCATGGCGCAGTGAAGACAGCATAGAGTATTTGCAAGGCGTTCATCTCATACTGAACGCGGAGGGGGCCAGTTTGCTACCGCTGGCTATTGAGTGAGTGTGTGTCCTGAGAGAGAGAGAGAGAGACGTACACACACTACACACACACGCGCACACACATGGTTACCTGAAAAAGCTGGTCACCGTTGTTAATACCTAAGGGAAGAGAGCGCGAGCACGATTGCCAACTAGATGGTGCGATCAAGTTAAGGAAGCCACATCGACTTCCAAAATTCAGCAGGGATGAAGGCTGCTTTGGACCGGAACCGATGACCACGATCCTCAATAATGAGGGAATGATTAAAGATTTCTATCATGGAAATAGAAAAGTTTATTCATGGCACTTTTTTACATTAATTTAATACTCAAAATTAACACCTAAATAATTTTATATTATACAAATAAACAAAAAGAAAATGCTTTAAATCTAAAAAGTTTTATAAAATAGTTCTTGCTCAGCGTATGCCAGGCGTTTTGTTAGAGGCAACTGGCGCTGGTTTTCAGCAAGAACCAACGTGGTCAGGTGGCGGAGCACAGTGACAAAATTGATCATCATTGAATATTGTTTCATCACCCAGCGGGAGAGTGTCTCACGGTCGCCACTTCACTTGGCGTTGCGGTCAGATTGCAGCCACCTTCGTGGCAGGTGGGGTGATAGCGGCACTCACGACAACCACAAAGCCTTACGTGCAACGAGGATCTTGGCTTCAGGTACTACACATATCTTTCCAACCATTTACTTAAAATGCATGACATCAGAAGAATGGTATATTCTTCTCAGCTCAAAGTGATCATGAACTTGGGGAGCGGACGGGAAGTCTTTGTGGTAGAAGACACATTTTGTCAAGGGTTTATTTTTCTTTAAACGGCAAGGGGTAACGAGCAGGCGTGACACCCGATGTAAAGTAATAATCGACGCCCATAGAAATGCAGAAACATTTTTTTTTTATGGGATATGAAGGCAAACGAGCGGGCGTGTCACCTGATGGAAAGTGATCAACGCCGCCCATAGACATCCGTAGCGCCATAGGCAGTACGGAAGCGTTGCCGACCTTTAAGGAAAGTGTCATTATGGGAGTGGAACTACGGAACTCGGACGCTCACCGTACGAAGCGCAGTAGGTAAGCTACCACTCAGACGCCGGTTTTCTGCGGGAGTGTCATGCTACAGACAAATATTATGCCATTCTTAACAAAGTATTCGTCTGCAGCGTGGCTCTACCGCTACAAAAAGACCATAGCTAGAATGTAATTATAATGACATGTCTATCGAAAGACTTCATTCGAACAAATGATTTTATAAAACAGTTTATTTCTTTTTAATTTTAAATTTTAAAATTACGAATTTTAAAAGTAAAGTAATATAAAGGGTTTTATTATATTTAAATAAAAATTTTTATTACATTAGTGATATTTATCTGAATATTTATCTGTGATACAATAATTGACTGAATTTTCATATGCTATGATTTGACTATTGATGTACAATAGGTGATAGTTTGGCCTCATATTTGTGAAATCTATGTGTATTGATTTCTACTAATTGTGTTGATGGCTGATTGTAATTTTGCCCCTGCTTCCTCTTGTGAATATCCTATGGCTATAAGAGCTGTGTCATGGGCAAAAGTTGCAGTGCTATAGTTTTCCAGCTCCGTTATGTCACAGGTGTGTAATAAATACAGAATCTTATAATATCTTAATATGCAGAATAGACTTGCATTGATTATGTTTTCAAATTAATAATAATTTGTTATACATTTTAGATATATATCCCGAAGGACCTTGCTCAAGAAATGTCCCCTCAGGTTGCCACGTTGGCAGCCTTGTTTGACAGTGACTCGGAGTCGGACGACGAGGAAGATACCGTTCGTCCGCTGCCACCGCGTCTGCCTCTCACCCTCCACTGGCCAGAACATAGACTGAAGATCAGTGTTGTGCCAGACAGTGATATATTACTGTGAACTGTTGGTATTAGTGCTTCAACGGTAAACTGACTCGTGTAGTGAAGAATCTAATCAAAGCTATCGCTGTCAAGACATAGTTCTCCGAGATAGAGAACTGAAGTGATAATGAGCTGGTCGTGTTTATCATAGAACCAATGACAGAAAAAATGAGTGTTAGAGTGTAAACAAGTGTTGATTAAATCAATCAAAAAGTACACAAAACTGCCCACAGATATTTGCTACACTATAGGCAGTGCGGAAGCATTACTGCTATAATGCTGTAAGTAGCTGGTTCCACAGAGTGTTGAGAAGTTTAAAGCCAAGCATTATGTGGTTCAAAGTGTGTGGCCACACAGCCTCACCTGATGAAGTAAAAGATAAAACATAGGATCATTTCCATAAATATCCATTAAAATGTTAAAAAAACTAAACCAATACTCAAATAAAGCTGTATATTGAAATAATTGCCTTGTGTTAATTAAAGCCTGTTTTTAATATTTTATCTTTCTGTCTGATTTGATTAAAGAATCCGATCTTTTTTTAATCGCGGGATTTGGGGATTGTCTAGAGATAATCTGGGGATTACGCCAATACTCCTCAAAATTAAGGGTCGTTGCCGTAATACTTATTCCCGAATTATTCCGAAACAATACATAATAACCTAAAAATTTATGAGTGTAATATATGTTTGTTTAAAATATTAATTAAATTAAAGAAATAATCATTGAACAAAAATTATTTATTTAAACTTAAAAAAGACTAAGCATAAAAAATAACACTAGGCATCTTCTCCCCGTCTACCTTCAGGCATAAAGAAAAAGTATTTGTGATGAGATGCAGCTATTTAAAAGTAATAAAAATATCTACATAATATTAGCATCATTAATATAATTTAAAACAAATTATATTCGTTATAGTCCATGACTTAAATTAATGTTATAGCACCATGTTAGGTATTTAAGTATATACTTGTATCCAAAGCCGAGAAGTTATCTCTACTACTTCTGCTATATTAGCTATAATTCAGCAGTATTATATTATCGTTCCGTGTGAGGTTATATCGCGTAGCATCCGCGAATTATAATTTACAGTGTGCTATATAGTTATTTTGTGGATTAGTTCTTGTCTAGTGACCAACTTTCACATTTACTACAATATTGTAGTTAAATACAATGCCTTACGCAACTAAACTATGGAATTATTTCGATAAAATCGAAGATGGCAGCAAGACTGCTATCTGCCAATGCTGTAATAAAGTTTTGTCGTATAAAACAACTATAACTAATTTAAAAATGCACTTGAAAAATAAACATCTTATGGCGTACAATGAATTTATGAATTCAGAAGAACAATCCGATCAATCACAATCAATGCACGTAACATACAGTGAGTAAAACATTTTATTTACTTGCATTTAAATTCACTTTTACACTTATAGAGGGTTATAACTTGTAATTTGTACTCATTCTAGCCGGTTTTGCGCCTCTTTATAGCATCAACAACGAAAACATGAAATAGCTGATCCATAGTTCATTAGTTGTTATTCACTATTATTACTTTATTTATAACAGTTTCTTTTTGTAACATGTATAATGTATTATTCATGTATAACACCTTATTTTAATGATCTATGTGTAATATTTAAGTTTTCTGAGAGTGCTATTTAAATGCTATTATTTTAAATAATTATATTCAAATTATTATCGATAGAATATGCGATATTTGAAATAGCAGTTTTTACATTGGCTATGCTGCCGCCACCTTCCACGATATAACCTAAACAGTTTACTGTTAACAGGTTTTTAGTAACGCGTATTTATTAACATTGTGTGTATTGAAAACAGTTTGTTTTCATTGAAAAGTTCACTCGCGGACAAAATTGTGCTATTAACGTGTTTAAAATGCAGAAATCCAATACGACTCGCAGGATACCTTCTAGGGTTTGGACATATTTTGCCAAGGTACCTAATGAAGATAAAATCGGGGTTTGTAATCTTTGTAACAAGAGGATTTCGTATAAATCAACTATAACTAATTTACGCACACATTTAAACCGGGTGCACTTTGAAGTCCCCGCTCAGAAAGTGGGGAAAAAGAAAAAAGATTACGAAGATAGTGACAGTGAAAAGGAAGAAGAGTATTTGGAACTCGACGGCCATAACGGTGAGTAGCCATTTAGTTTAACTGTAACAGTTTAATAGATAAACTGTTGTTTTTTTTGTATTTTTTTAAACGTTTTAAACCATTGACATATCCGTATTTAAAAAAAATGCTTTTAATCATCTATTGTCATTACTGACACTAGTTATTTTTAATTTTTTTTAAACTGTTTAAAACTAGTTTATGCAGCAGTGAAGGTGGGTTCTTCACTCAGGGTGATTGTTGCTTTACAAAAAATAACAGCAATTTGGAAACTTAAGATACGCTACGTTTTAAGTTTACAGACGGGGCCACAAACTACGCAATTTAACCCTATTCTATCCTCACTTAGTTATTCATTTAATATATTTTTAATGTTGATTTGTGTTTAATGCAACCAAGATAAAGGTTCGATCACTTATTCACCTTATATCTATTTGAGAAAAAAATATATATATCACTATTTTTAATATTTTACTAGGACTTTTCCCGCCAACTTACATAGTGACGTTGTGTTTTTATTTCATTTTCATAATCTTATATCAGTTATATTGTTTAATTGTGGTGGCGTAATATGCAATATAGTTCGATTAAGGTGTATAAGTGAAGTGATATGAATTAAATGCGTGTATCGTAACTTTTTAACTTGACTGAAAAGTCCATAGAAGGATTTGGTAAAATAGTCATCATTTTATCCAGACGTAACGTGATAAGCTGACTTGTTACATTTTAAGAGATTGGATATTATTGTATTTTACTTGACACTGGCATAATAGTTGTAACTAATTGCGATCAAATACAAATAAAAATATTTTACTATATCGAAGGGCTATGTCGGTGACTGGATTTTTTCACCTTGTGATAATTGAAACAAAAAATATTTCATTATTTTTAATATTTTACTATATTGAAGGGCTATGTCGGTGACTGTGGATTTTTTCATTTCGTATTATATCCCTACCAGAATATCTCCGAACATAGCCTTCTGAGCCACTGAGCTTGTGAAGCAGACAACTATACATAAGTGCTCAAGTTTCTTAACCATAAGAGATTACAGACAAAACGCACTGATCAATGATTTTTTTTTCCTCAGACTAAGATGTAGCTGATGAGAAAACGATAAATAGCTGTAATATCTTTTAGAAAAATTACATTCAAGGGGAAAAGAGACGAGTCTACTGTTTATATTAATATAGCCATTACTCAATAGATGGCGCTGTAATAAATTGCAACTTAAAACTACTTTTTAAAAAGCATAACACTCAATTTAATTGCATAATTTATTTTAGTCTAAATTTACACTAATCTATTACGTATTCTATATATTTGCAAATAAATTGTTTATTTGACATAGTTTGTCGAATTCAATTCTTCAAAGTTTAATCGCTACACCAAAGATGGCACCAGCGTGTACTTTGTCTTAAGTTTGAAAATATTAATATTTTTTTTCTTTAATAAGTTTATAAATGTCTCAGCAAAAATCAATTAGAAGTAAAAATTAGACATTTCTATATGTACATTATGATTTTCGATAAAACGTTCAACTTGTACAAGATTATTATTTCTATAGGACTATAAGGAAATGTGTCGATCGGAAATTTTTTAGAATTTTCGAGTCGATTTCACTTGTAACCTTTTCAAAAATGCACATGCCGTGTAAAATTTATTTATTTGTTCTTTCCTTACAAATTGTTGTACAAAGGCGGACATAATACCGGAAGACATTCCCTGCCAAATCAACCTTAGGGTTCATGAAAAAGATTTTAACGTAGTATGTATAAGAACAATACTAATATAATATAATATTATAAAACACATACATATATAGATATAGCTGTATATTTTATCTAAAATATGTATACGAAAACATGGTAACCTACTACTAGAGCCAAAAAACTTCATATTTCTCAAAAAAAATATATCTGATCACTCAAAAACAATCATTTGGTCATACAGTCATGAAACTGTTAAACACATTTCTTTCTCATCCAGATTTGTAATAATCCCCCCGTCTGTGTCATTTACAGCGTTTTCGCTTTTTGTTTTCTTTTTCACATACAATAAACATGTTTGTACAATCACGAAGGAGGAGGATTAATCAGGGAGGGGGCAGATGTTTCAAGAAAAAGGTTCTTAACTCTACCGTTAAAGCGAGGTGTGCTAGAAGAAATTACGTCAAGGGGCACTGTGCTTGCCCCTTGACGTAATTTCAATACTTACTACTACTACCAAAATTTAATAACTAATATAGCAAAAGAATTGGAAATGAAGCGTTACTGTGAGAAGGATCTTCGAGAAGATTTTCTGAGGCACTAGGAGTGACTGTGGAAAATACCCAAAAAAAAACAATGGGGCGTAAGGCAATAAAGGAGATTATTAAAGGACTTGGTTTTTGGATAATTCTGTTAAAATGTGGTTTTTGGATAATTCTATTAAAATATGGTTTTTGGATAATTCCCACCGCCGAATTCCACAACCGCACAACTCGCCGTAAAGGAAAATTTCATCCCCACCATCTGGATGAGTGGCGTTCTACTACGGTGCGTTTCTCTCGTAACTTCTTTCCACGCACCACCAGTTTGTGGAACCAGCTACCCTCGGCGGTCTTTCCGAACCGATACGACGTTGGCACCTTCAAAAAACAAGCCTATACATAACCTAAAAGGCCGGCAACGCTTCCGCGACTCCTGCTGTGTCGCGGTTGTCTATGGGCGGCGTTGATTGTATTCCATAAGAAAAAAAATAATTATATTTAAATATGGTTTTTGGATAATTCTATTAAAATATGGTTTTTGGACAATTCTATTTAAATATGGTTTTTGGATAATTCTATTAAAATATACAAATGCACTGTAAATGAATAAATGAGGTCGCAGCGGCCTTGATAACATGTAAATAATTCAGCTTTTCCTTGTCGCGAACGCACGAGGTGCCGGGGCCATGGACGATAGTTGTAAATATCGACACGATGACATTTCGACGGATAAAGCTTTGTTGCTTGTAATTTAATTTAAAAAGTAAACACAGCCGTATTTTAATATGGCGACCGTGCTAGACAATGGGTTGAGATAATATAAAAAAAAATAACAGGCAGAGACCACAGACCTCCATCCGCTACGATCCCGGCACACCCTCCCCGCTTCCTCCACACTCATCCATCTTTTCATCCATACTTCCTCTCACATTCATCGCAGCGAAACTCCTCTCCATTAGACGCTTTTCGCCCTAGTGGGAATCAGGACAGGACGTTACGGATGGCAAACCACGTCGCCGTCATTTTTCAACAAATTAGGTATATTAAAATTCGTCTTAGTGAATCCCACGACCTGCAATGATCGAGCCCCGCATATTGAGGTAAGGCACCATAGTACCCGGGGGAGCCCGATCCCGGGACGGTCGGCACGCTTTCGACTAGGCTCGCCCCTAGCCACGCGTCCCTTGGCACGGCAGACCGTGCATTGGCGGAGAGGAAGGGAAAAGGATAGAGAAGAAAGAAAAGGGGAGGTAATGAAAATGCGGATTGGCGGGGTTACCAGACTCTGAATAAATATTTATAATCCATACATATATTTATTCCGATGCGGGGATCGAACCCGCGACCGTTGACTCCGCGGGCGGAAGGCCCCGCCACTGAGCCAATCGGTCGTCATTCAAAAAATTATGCATTTGTTTATTTATTAATTCTTAACACGTTTAACGCCGGCGCGTACCACCGTTGGCCCGCATTCGATTGTGCTATTATTATTAGGGAGTATGTAACACCAACAGTATGCAATATTGTAGGATTATATTTTTAGTTAGGTAAGAAAGTTCGAGAAACTGCGGCGTCTCAAACGATTTATATGAGTCCAATTGTTGACACGATGAAGAGCAGTATGTATTTCATATATATTAGGCGTGACTTCATGTATGTATGCATATACACATACATGTAGTCACAACTGTCTCCCTATAGGGTTAGGCAGAGACCACAGATCTCCATCCGCTACAATCCCGACACATTTTCCTTGCTTCCTTCACACTCATCTATCTTTTCATCCTTCCTCCCTCTCATATTCATCGTAGCGAAACGGCTCTCCGTTTGTCGCTTCTCGCCCTCGTGGGAAAAACACAAAAGTCGGACCTTGGCGTGAACGTACTAATGTACAATTTTTGGTACAAAGGCAGAGTCGATTCCGTAAAGCATTCTCTGCCATTCGGCATTGTCAACTTTGGGTTGATGGGTTGATGGAAAATAGGTACAAAAATTATAGAATTAAGTACACGCACACACTACTTAAAGTGACCATTCGTCCCGTTTTGAACGGGACTATCCCCTTTTTTCGGACACCTGTCCCGTTGTCCCCAAACAAAAATCGTTTTCCGAAAGCGTGCGAAAATTTAAAATTAGCACGTCAGACACGAGCGATATAACTAAAAAAATATGTCGCATATAATTTAATAATAATTAGTGTACAGAAAATTTGCTTAATTAAAGCTGTGGTGATTTATTTTTATTTTAAATTATAATTAATCTGAAGATTGGTTGTATATTGTTGCAATTGTTCTAAATAAAGAACATCAAAATGTTGTTTATTTTTATCGTGACTCTAACTGGCGTATATACACCGCACTAGCTTCTGCCCGCGGCTTCGCCCGTATCGAAATTCGTTTATTGCGCAAAAACTGTCGTGCGTCCCGTAACAGCTATTGTTTCGGGATAAAAAGTAGTCTATGTTTGACATTTGATGTTCAACTATCTCCAAGCTGAATTTCATCAAAATTGGTTTAGCAGTGTAAACGTATCAGACAGAGAATTTCGCAATTATAATATTAATATGCTAGTATCGGCTTCTCGTTTTAAAAAAATGGTCAGTTTAAAAAATATAGGTGACCCCGACTTGATATATTCATTGTATTTCATTTTATTTTAATGTTATCTGTGTCAGATAATTTGGCAATAGGTTTTTAAAATTGTTAACGGACTTTTCCCGTCAACTTACATTAGTGACGTAGTGTTTTTATTTCATTTCTATATCATATTATTATCATTATTATATTGTTGAATTGTGGTGGCGTATTATGCAATATAGTTCGATTAAGGTGTATAAGTAAAGTGATATTACATAAATGCGTGTATCGTGACTTTTTAAGTTGACTGAAATAGTCCATAGGTTTTGGTAAAATAGCCACCATTTTATCAAGACGTAAGTGACAAGTTAACTAATGAATGTACCAAGATATTTGATATCATTATACTTTACTTGACACTGGCATAATATTATAAATATTTGCCATGAAAGAGTACAAAAATTGTTAACAACGTTTTCTTTGTGTAACGATTAACTCAAATAATGCGTTATTTAAAATGTTATTTCCACCAAAACAACATTTGCGTAGTTAAAATATACCAAAACATGTTCAAAGGTCATAACACCAAATAAATGTGGATGATTCTGTTCTTTATGTACATTCATTTAAGTACATAATTAAACATACCAATTTTTGAGAAACGTTCTTTGAATATCAAAATAACAGTAGTGTATACGTGATTCCTTTCACGGGACGTCCATCACGCCATTTATACGTCATATGTCAAACTGCAAACAATATTAAACTTTTACATCCAGACAATAAGGTATGTTACCGCTTAATGCTTTAGCTTGTTTACTTTTTTATTCTGTTGTACATTGAAATGAACTACAACGCTCAGATGTTCTAAATTAAATCTTAAATCATATGTGCTTAGAGTGGAAATTCCTTTTCAAAATACATTGCAGTTATAGTGGTATATAACGTTGTGTTGGCAACTTGGTGTACAGAGCACGAATGTTTTCAACAGAAGAGCGGCAACGTCGCACGCACCGGGAGTCCATATTGATCAATGCTATAAATGGATATCAGGGGTACCTGGAGCCGGGTAGCTATGTTATGTCTGCCTATGTGTATTTCTTTCTTATTTAATTACCATTATTTGGGCAAGTTATAAATTATGAAGATATCACAAATCTTATCAGTGGTTTGCTTTTGCAGTCAAAAAGGTTGCGTTAAATATTTATTTTATATATCAGTAAAACATTATACTAAAGTAAGAATAGTTAAATAAAAATTTCTTAGACTATGAAATAGATCAGTTTTTCGTTGCTCCTGTATAATTTACGCCTACGGATTGTGGTAATTAACTCCTGGATATGATGATTGAACTTTTTTAATTTGTTTTTATTATATCTGCACAACAAATAGTTAAATTCGACGCTCGACTGGGTAAGTTCTGCAACACCACAGAACATTGTACTGTTTGACCGCATTTCGGACGGTAAATTCTCCAATTATTTATTGCCCTGTAGGTAACACATCTGCAATACCCTAAGTACTGCGGATGTTCATGAGCAGGAAAGGTTACTTACCATCATGGTATGGTGATTGAAGGGATCTGTAGGCCCAATTCCTTTATTTCCTCTTTTCCCCTCCTATTCCTCCTTTTTTGCTGTTTTTATTTGTGAAAATTATTTAAAAAAACAACAGAAAGAGGTTGTCGATATCGGAGGTCGTTGGTTGCTAGGCAACGCATTGATATGAAACATTCTTTACAGAGATTGGCTAGGCTATAGGTAATGCATCTGTAGTTGTACGTAGTACTGCAAATGGTCTGTGATAGATAAGACTGTGTTTTCTACTTCATCTACCATCTACTACCATCAGGTGATCCGTATTCACCACACTGGCCAAATTGCTTTAAAAAAAAACCTTCGTTTGTCAAGACGCGGCCTCCACTCCAATACTCGTCGTCTACCTCAATGAAACACAGATAAAATATAACCTTATCTTTAAATATATTAAAACGATTTATTAAACAAAAAGGATCACATCGACGCTATGGTTAATATGAATCTTATCTACGAAACGGGAGAGTTGCCTAAAGACTGGTCATTGTCAACTTTCGTTACCCTACCAAATAAGAAACCCGCTAAGAAATGTGAGCAATTAAGAACCATAAGCCAAGTACTAAAACTATTTCTTAGCATTATACATGAAAACATTAAAAACAAGTGCGAAGAACAACTTTCGGATACCCAATTTGGATTCAGATCTGGACTAGCTCTTTTTGCAATACAGGTCTTAGTGCAGAAATGTAAAGACATGCAACAAGATGTTTATCTGTGCTTCATCGATTACGAGAAGGCGTTTGATAGAGTACTTCACGATCGACCCATCAGTCTTTTGGTGGAGTTCGGATTGGACAATAGAGATGTGATGTGTGTGTCTGTGTAGACAGTGAAGAGTCTGAGGAGGTTGAAATAAAAAAGGCGTACGTCAGGGTTGCATTCTACACTCTTTAATCATTATTCGGACGCTATAAACGCTGAAGTATAAGAAGATCTAGAATGTGGTGTCAATATTAATGCGACCAATTAATAACCTTAGATATGCCCATGACACAATGCTCATAGCATCGTCAGAGCAAGAACTTCAGAGAATAGTCGACAGAGTGAACATGTGAAGTAAGAAGGCAGGTCTTAGTTTAAATGTGGCAAAAATGCGTTTTCAATTATTACATAATGCATATTAAATTATTACATTTTTAAATATTAATTCACAGTCCATATTCTTAGTGTAATTTACAGTACTTACAGAGGGAAATGAGCCACGGCTCAGTCGAAACCTCCACTCATTAAGCAGAGAAACTGATTATTTTGCCACCGCCCGACCCTGACGAAGATGCAGCGTAGCGCAACTTGAGAATTTGTTTTGTGTGAATGTTTTGCTCAAAGATGACCTCGGGAACTCATTGTTCAAACATCAACTCTTATTATATAATTTAGAAGTTATATGTTTTTAAATAAAATTTTCATTTTATTATCTGTCCTCTACATTCTTACTTGTGCCTTCCAACTTGCAATCAATAAAACCGGGATATAGTTACAACCTCCGTGCTATATTTAAAACCCCACACCAGGCAGGCGTCTTCGCCTCGAAACGGGCACGCAATCGCAGACGAGACGTCTTTGTTAGCGTTTGACTTTCATGACCTCGTCATGTTGGGACATTTTACAGTAATATGTCTCACTGCTGAGCACGGTTCCCATTTCAAGAAAAATAGATCAAAACATCATGCTTGTCTAACGTGGATTGACGAGGCACTTAGTTCAAGTCAATTCCCGCGTTAAATAATATCAATTTAACCTAATATGTTTATTAATTTCTTTAAATATTTTATTGAACTATTATAGTTGAAACTGTTGTTATTGTGAGTTTATACAAATGTACAAAATAACCCTCCCGTAATATTTTTGCTATTCGAAGGTCAAATAATAGAAAGCCCCTAGAAAGGTTTTATCATCCTTGTTATGAAAATTGCCTAAGCTACTTTCGCCACTTAGTCGTTTCATCAAAGCTTCAAATTGTGTGCGTGATAGCTAGAAGGGTTTGGCAAAAATAGGAATGTGTATATTGCCAGTTTTGTCGATATTTTTTTATATCGGCTTTTGCTAAGAAAGAGATTCATTCATTATTAATTCTCTTTAGAATTCTACGTGATCAAATACCAGTAGATCGTTATCGATTTTTATACGGTGATTAAAAATAGGTATTTGTGCAAATGCTTCTAATGTATTATGGTTCCTCTTCACGTTGGCCAATATGCTGCAACATGTGGATTTCACAAATTCTTGGCCCAATATTTGTGCCCTTAACTTAGCATATTGGGCTAATAATTTATGAAATCCACATGTTGGAAAGTCGTCAATATGCATCGTAACAGGCGAATGTGTGAATACGCTAAAATTAATATCTAGGTACTAACGCTTGCTGGTGTTAATTTATTTACTGCATATAAGTCTTATATTCACCTTACTTCAATAGTGGTAGAGCCATGGTAGTATGAATGGCTGGCTTGACGGAGGAAGTACCACACCCTCATAGAATATCAGTGTTAAGTTGTAGAATTTTGCTATGTAACCACGTACGGCGAAACTAGGGTTTCAGAGTCCTAATTCCTTTCGCCATCTTATATTTCTTTCTTTTACTCCCATTATTCACAATCCATTATACCCTAGGGTATGCAACGCAACGGCAGTGTCCTTGATGTTGGAGACTGGACGGGCCGGTGGCAATTACTTACCATTAAATAATCCGCAAATATGTTCAAAAACAGGGTGATCAAAAGGTTATAAAAAAAAATCTCAATCTGGGAGCTCGTTGCAATCATCATTCCATCAATTGTCACCAGCCGGGTCTCATGTCAACGTGTGGGCCAACACTACAATACCACAGCCCCCCTCTTCTATAAGTATTTTCTATACGTATTGATCACAACTATGGGCCAATAAGGATATTGGCCAACTTGAAAGGAACATCGACATTTGTCAGCGCAACACTGTCCCATGTTATTATTCGAGTCACAAGAGCGTCCTATTTGACCAGCCGTCAACTCTCTTGCATCACTTGTGTTGTCGACGCACGGTGCGGCAACGTCGCCTTTCTCCCAAACGGGTTCGTAATGGCCGCTCGAAAATGCACGAAAACAACTTCATAGCTCGAAGACTAGGCGATGTACACGGGACTGATACCAGTTTGCGTATCGAGTTTTTGTGTACTGTTATATGACTGAATGAATGGTTTGTTGCTATTAGGAATGGTGACTGTATTGAACGAAATATATGGACGCAAAAAAATAGTTAACCACAAAATTAAAACTTACGACGTATCTAATCACTCAAAAACAATCAGTTTTGAACGGCGTACAAAATTTTCTATTTGTCGTGGAATTGTGAGAGTCGGACCATTCGACTCAATATTTTTTTTGAGCCCAATATGCAATAATTTTTTTTATTTTTTTTGGTCATCTGTCATTTACAGCTTTTTCGCTTTTTTTACGTCGATATATAGACAACATTAGAACTTAAGAACCCCTCGCCCCAACAATTACAATTTTTGTGTTAAACTGAACCGTCTTGATGAAATAAAAATTTGCAATAAAAAATAATCCTGACATTTAATATATAATACATCCTTGTTTTAAGGAGTACACAGAAATAGTAATGATGCAAATATCAGCTCTTCCTCTTGACCGCATACGTCGTGCTGATCGAATCATCGATGACACTTTCCTTAAACGTCAGCAACGCTACCGCACTGCCTATGGCGCTGCAGATGTCTATGGGTGGCGTTGATTGTTTGCTCGTTTGCCTTCCTATCCTATAAACTTAAGGATTACTACAACATCCCTCCAGTTAGAGAGTCACCAAGTTCTAGAAGTGGATTGGTACGAACAAGGGTTCGTCTCAGAAGTTCCCCCAAGTCGACAATGGGCCATATTCCTCCCACTTGAATCAGTTTACTCCCCTGCATGCACGTCCCCCTATGTGACGTACGCTTCCACGAGAGCTCCGAACGGACCCATGATAAGTAACAGGTTCAGCCGCATCTAGACGACGCTTAGTCGATAAGAACGCCTTTCAAAAGCCACCGGGAACAGCGGCACCCAAGACCGAGAAGCGGTCGCCTGCCGAGATTCAGTACGAACGATAGGGTTCTGGTCCCCGGGGCTTGCACCCACACCCGTGCGTGGGGTGAGAATGCCCTCGATTGATTGAGGGTTCGTCTCAATACAACTAACAGTAACTGTAGCCACCGTTTCTATATGCAAATTAATATTAGATTTGTATTAGGTTAGGGAAAAAGAAATCCATTAAACTATCTCTTAAACTATCGATCAAACAATTTCAAGTTTATGCTCATTGTCAAGGCGACATTTCACACCAAAAAAATTCTTTTGCTGCTTTTTGTTTGTATCATTCATTTGTGAGTTACAGGGTAGGTTTGTATTAGGTTAGGGAAAAAGAAATCCATTATTTTCTCGGTAGTTGGCTGTAATGATCGATATCTCATAAAGAATCGATCAATTTCAAGTTTATGCTCGTTGTCAAGGTGACATTTCACACCAAAAAAATCTTTTGCTGTTTTTTGTTTGTTCCATTCAGTTGTGAGTTACAGGGTGTTAACAATGGAAGTCAACAAAGAGAAAATTCGGTACATTTTATAGATTTTGATAAAGTCACAGAAATAATCAAATTTGTTGTTGTTAGAAGTTAGAAGTCGTGTTATAGTAATTATGTTTATACTCTTTCGTTTTGCGAAACGAGCCTACTTATATCTTAAAGCCAACACCATAAGCATTACAATAATGCGTCGTGGATTGCTTTTGGGCTGTTTATAATGAATGTAAAAGCACAATTGCCCACGTGTGGGAAAAAAAGCTGATACAAAAATTACTTGTAGTTTACTTTGAGAATTATAATATAGTCACGACTAACAAAAACAAGTACCGCCGGATCGTTCTAGAAATTATTCGCCGTCCCTTTCGCACTGCGTGAAATGTGCAGCCGTCTCGCTCACACTCGTTTAACCCGTTGTACAACTTTTGAATTAAAAATGTTACATCCTTAATAGATTTGTAAGAAAATTTTCGTTTTGTTTATATTTATATACCTATACTAGTGGTTCGGCTTGGCTCTGCCCGGGTTCTTATTTGTAGCTTTACCTTATTTTAAAACTGATGTTAAATTGCTTGCCTTAAATTGACTGCCTTCATCATCATTCTCCTTCACCTTTATTTGGATTACGATTCCCAAAGAAAGTCAACTTTACCAGAAAAACGTCATTGTATTTCCTTAGTGTAATGACGACCCAAAAAGTGGAGTGCCGAATAGTTAGTGGTTATACATAAATTCCGTCACACAAGGGGGTTTTCAACAAAGTGTGACATCGAGTGGGAAGGGGGATCGAGTGATAAGCTTCGTGACGTCACATGTTCTATTAATGTATAAGAAAATATTTAAATAATGTTTTAATTTAATAATTTCTGAATTTATAATTGCAAAATATTTGACGTATCATTTCATTCCACGGATCACCACTTTCAGAAACCAAGGTATCTTCTGCGTTATAAACGAACAAACACGCCATTTGATCCTTCAGAAAACAAACCCACGCATACACCGGCAACGCTTTTTCATTGGTTACGGTGTTGCAGAATTTTCCTATGGGGTAGGAAGGCAAACGAGCAGGCGTGTCATCTGATGTAAAGCAATCAACGCCGCCCACAAACATCCGCAGTACCATAGGCAGTGCGGAAGCGTTGGTGGCCTTTAAGGAAACTGTCATTATGGGAGGGGAAGGGCGATTGGGCCTCCGGAACTCAGCCGCTTACCGGATGAAGCGCGGTAGCTAAGCTATCACTCGGACGCCGGTTTTATGCAGGAGTACTTCTCCGGGCAAGCCGGCCCATTCATGCTACAGACAAATAATATGCCATTCTTGATAAAGTATTGGTCTACAGCGTGGCTCTACCACTATGAAAATTTGTTAGGGAAGAAATCACGAAGAACCTGCATGATCCTTCTTGCAGTGTGCAAACTCATCTTATAGACAAATGCTGCATTTACCTGCTAATGTAATGCTACATTTAACACCCTTTACTTTGTTACTAAGTTTTTTCTTCACGTATTAATACATACAATAATAGATTTTCACTTCCTAGTGCAGTGTGCTGTTGTCTAAGGAATCGAACTTTGCCCTTCGCTCGGTCGGCAGTCTAGGGTAGGAACGTTCTTTTCCGTGCAATCGCTCACTTCACGGAAGTCGAACCGAGGTTCTCAATTACCGACACGGAAATTTCTTAATGGTATTATAGCAATTTAAACTCCCAAACATTAATAACTCAGAATTAAATTAGAGTAACTCAGAATTTTAAACAGAATGGAATAAAATGAAAAACAAAATTGTTACGATTAATAGCTTCATTTCGCTTTCTCTTCATTCCCACCATCTGGATGAGCGGCTATTCAGTACATTGCATTTTTCCCGACATTTCATTCCACGGATCATCATACTTAGGAACCATTGTATCGTCTGCGGTATTTCCGTACAAACACGTCATTGGGACCAGGGCCGTCGTTACCCGGCGGTTGAAAGGTTGCAGCTGCCCCCGGGCGCGGGGTCCTAGGGGGCGCCGAATGCTAGAAATTGGAAATTTTATTGACCTCTAAACTCATTCAATGTCAAACGCAGGGGCGCGGGCTGATTACCCGCACCCCGGCGCGGAATATGCTTAAGCCGGCCTTATTGGAACCTTCAAAAAACAAGCCTACGCATACACCGGCAACGCTTTTTCAATAGCTACGGTGTTGCAAATGTCTATGGGTGGGGTTAATTGCTTTCCATTAGATAACACGCTCGCTCGTTTGCCATCTTATATCATAAAAAAGAAAGCGAATTTAAATAATAACTCATTTGTTACGATCTGAAAACTGAGATCTAACGTAATTGGTAAATATAAAATTCACTGTCTTTTTTTACAGTCTTCGCTACGACTTATAATAATATAAGCCTTTATTTATAATATTTATTTAGAATACATAATATAATAAAATAATTGTTATCTGTTTGTCTAATGACAAAGGCCTCTTCCAACATTTTCAATTGACTCCTATCCCTGGTTCTCCCAATCCACAATTTTACTGCTATTTCTTTTATTTCGTCATCCCATCTTTTGTATTGTCTTCCGCGTTTCGTTTTTCAGGTTCCTCGGGTACCGTTACTACATATTATATTATAAATGATTAGTTCCATGATTCGTTGTTAGTTTTCGATAGTGTTCCAAGGTGAGACTCCAGCTGAGGAGCTTTTGGATAACTATCGGGTAGTTCTACACCCTCACAGAATATCGGCATCATGTGCTGGTAACATTTTGTCGTGTCACCGAGTTACGTACGATCCTCCACCTCCCATTATTTCCTTGTTCCCCTTCCATTAATTCCTTTTTGCCCTCCCGATGCCCTCATTGATCCTTACCTTAAGATCAACAATGCACTTATAATTTTCACATCCTTACCCTAAGGTAGCATTCCTTAACTTAGGGTAGCATTGATTACCCTTGGCGGGTTGCGATGCCTTTCTTTAATTTAAGTAATCGTTGTTGTCTGCTTTTTTTTGTATAGTACACATTCTTACCCTAAGGTAGGCAGCACCTAGTTCTGTGGTCTCTGATATGTGTGTATATATACACTACTACTCATATACACATACAATGAAATAAAATTAAAAACAACTAAATCAAGTCAAAAGCGTTGCCGAGAAATGTGTTGCTTGTTCATTAACTCTCTATAATTATCCAAGGTAGAATGGCGATGCATCCAGATTCGGAATAAACACCCGTGGAGCCCGCTATCACTGACTCCGAAAGGGGTAACATTTTTTCTAAGCCATTTTGGTAGATATGTTACATCAATATCAGCCCGCGGCAATCCACTGCTCGACATAGGCCTCACTCAAGGCACGCCACCTAGCTCGACCTTCGGCTACACGCATCCAGTCTCTGCCAGCCGTCTGCGCAGATCGTCGCTCCATCTAGCATGGGGGCGTCCCACACTACGTTTGCCTAGTCGCGGTCTCCACTCCAGCACTCGTCTACTCCAACGATTGTCGGTTCTCCGACAAACGTGTCCGGCCCATTGCCACTTCAGTCTGCCAACTTGAAGAGCTATGTCGGTGTCTCTGGTTCTCCGGCGAATTTCTTCATTTAGAATTCTGTCCACCAGAGAAACTCCGAGCATAGCCCTCTGAGCGACTTTGAGCTTGTCGAGGAGACGAGCCGTCAGCGTCCACGTTTCGGCACCGTAAGAGAGTACGGGCAGGACGCACTGGTTGAAGACTTTCACAAAGGTACATAGTTGTTATAGGTATACTTATGTGGAATTGAATTCGCAACCATTTATTTCGAAAGTGGTAAGTTCGCCACTGAGCTAATTTTGACATCCACGTTGATAATAAACGTTATTCCACAAAAAAAGCATGACTAACACGAAGTATTTAAGAATCTAGATCAATCATTATTAAATCTTTCTCGAAGTAATTGCGCATCATTAAATAGATATAACGAGCGATATCAGACGTCGAGAAGCGACGCCATATTGTTTATTTATGGATATTATCGCATTAAAACATAGTCAAGGTACAGAAATAACATTAAAACTTTTTCGAATGCGTGAAAGGTAAAAATAGCGGCCAAATACGAAGGTGTGGGCGATGATAATTGTCTTATTATAATAAAAAAGATTCCGTTGCTGGCCACTTTTGAACACCTTTATTTTTTTTTGAATTCCGTAACTATCTCGTCTGCGTAAGTGACATTTAAGTAATTATTTTTTATGCCAATGTCAAGTATAAAAGTTAACGAGTTATTTTGAAGTGTACAATTATCACGCCATTTTAATACAGCTTACTAACCTGTAAAATGTTAGGACAAAAGAGTTTCTCTTAACTCGTCTGCGTCTATATCGAATCATATTTGATGAAACTATTATATACATATTTGCACAATTTAACTTTTTTTTTAATTTATGACGGGATATTATTTATTATAATTAAGACTAACAATATTTTTATAATTACTAAAATTCTTGTTGTACATTCAAGGTTGAAACGACGTACAAAATCTTGATGATGACTTACCATCAAATCTATTTCTGTTTGCACTATAAACTGCCGCCTAAAATAAATCATAGAGTTCGTTCCATAATGAAAGAAGAAATGACGTTGCATTATCAGTCTCGACGAAACATATTGTATTAATACGACCTCAGTCGTTCCTAACTTATGCGATAATTGACTCCGATGTATGTACATAACAGATTACACAGATATTGATAGTTTTTATAAATTTGTTTCTTTTTGTTGTGAGGCTTACGCAAGAATTAGGATTAAGATTATTTTTATTCCTTCCTTTCTTCAGTTTCTGAACCCACTACATGTTAATTTTAGTGCATACTCAGTCAAATACCGCCCAGAACATTCACCATCCAAATGTACCGAATTCCGCGCAGCCGCTCGAAATGGTTTTGCTACAAAAATATCACATCTACGCAGAAGCAAACCTCGCTCGTTTGGATAAACAGATTGATGTGGCACAAATGTGTACCGTATCCAAACGTGACGGTATTTTCGATTGCAAAAAATATAATTTAAATTCGATTGAAAAAAAATATAATAATATCAAATATCTTGGAATGTACTAGTTGATGGTGGCTGTTTTACCAAAACCTTCTATGAACTTTTTCAGTCAACTAAAAAATTCATTAAGATACACGCATTTATTCCATATCACTTCACTTAATCGAACTATATCACATTATACGCCAACATAATTAAACAATATAACTGATAATTAAAGAAACTTAAATAGAAATACGCCACGCATGTAAATTGACGGGATAAGTCCAAGGAAGATATTTATTGTATAAAGTTTTTGTTAAAAGAAAAAATTATACAAAAGAAGCGTTAAGTTTTCTAGTGTCTCGATCCCCACGTCAATCCAAGGGAGAATACGCAAACAAAAAAGTTACGTCAATGCAAATTCCCGCCACAAGTTTCAGTATAGTATATAAAATTTGTGACGTAAAAAAATGGAATAACCTGTCTAATAAATGTGACGCGCACTTCTGTCGTGTGACGTCTAAGGCGGAAGATAGCGCGGACTTCCCTAAACAACTAAGTCGTGGCCATATTAAAAAAAAACATGTTCTGAGACTTTTCCCGCTAATTTAATCAGTGGCGTTGTGTCTTTATTTTCTTTGATGGCAATTAGTTATAACTAATATGCCAGTGTCAAGTAAAATACGATAACATCAAATCTCTTGAAGTATAACTAGTCAACTTGGTGGCCATTCTACTAAAGTCTTCTATCGACTTATTCAGTCAACTTAAAAAGTAACGATATACGCATTTATTACATATCACTTCACGTATACACCTTAATCGAACTATATTGTATAATACACCACCATAATTAAAGAATATAACTGATAATAATATAATGTCATGAAAATTATATAAAAACACAACGTCACTGATGTAAGTTTTGTGTCTTTATTTACGTTATCTAATGTAATTTTTTCCTATTAGCGTATTAAAAAAAGTTTTTGCTTACAATCAAGTCAAAATTTATTGTTTCAAATATACTTCTTAAAAACAATTTGAATCGACACATTATTTTTTTTTATCAACCATCAGTTTCGTAACCATCGCCTTGGCACTCCCGTTTGCTAATTCCGTATTATTAATTCAATTCCTACTATTAGTTCACATCCTATATATATTTATTTAATCTTCTTTATTTCAGATACATTTTTTAAACTTTTAATGGATGACAATTGATGTTAATACAGTTTTTTTTCAATATTAAGTAAAGTATAATTAATTGAATTTAATTTTATATGCGAGATTTTTATTATATATGAGATAATTAGCAGGATATAAATGTAGAAATAAGTATACCGTCAGTGGCCAAACGTGTAGATCGCTGGAATAAAGTAGGAATTGTCTTCAAAATATTATTACTTAAAAATATATATTACTTGTTGATGTGGAAGCGTCTTTAGATTTCGGATAAGGAATTGATCGGATGAGTCACTTGTTTTAAATTCTACATGTTGTTTTACTCTGTATGTACTCTGTATATTTGCCTAAGCGTTTAAAAAAAACTATATTTACAAGAAATTAGAAGTACGAATCATATTACTGGCTTAAAAATTAAATATAAAAACGTTACAAAGTTTAAGTCTGAATTCAAATTATACATATAATTCATTTGAAAAGAAATCTTCCTTAAACAATCCCAAAGCTTTTATTAGTACAAGTAGTCGCCCAGTAATTTATATTCGACCGTGATTCATTATAGTTTCAACTTACAACATGTATACATACATTAAAAAAAATATTTTTCTGCCCTATTAGAATCTTAGAATTTTTATATATTTATTACTAATACGACGTAAAACGAGTTTACTACATTATTTTTGCAGTTAAAACATAAAGACACCGCCTACTCGCACCTGTCACACACATTTATTTGACGTAACTGGTTTTTTTATTTATATATTATATAATTTTTTGCATATGCTCTATATGTTATTCTTGTAAGTCATTTAAAGACCTACATTTATTTCACTCTACTAAAGCCATTTTTAAAAAACTGTTCTAAAAATTTTCTCTAACAATAATTAATATTAAATATACTCCCTTGCCTCTCACACACACATACACGCACGCACGCACACACATACACACAATATATTGTTAATGGAAGATCATTATTAAAATGTTAATCCTTAAGTTACTACAGAATTTTTTAAAATTTATGATATATGATAAACTGTGGATTGGGGATCATAAATTGTTTTTTATTCCACAGGTCGACACTATTGCCTCCTCTGTTTCGTCCACTTTTTTCTCCTCTGTGGACTGTATTTGGGAACCACACAGTAAACTATACATAAGCATCCAATGAAATGGTAGAATTTTTCATTAACATATTACTACAGTTAAGGTCTAAGTAAATGACAAATCAGCAATTTATTAACTATTTCAACAGAAAGCTGATCTTTTAAAAATAAATATAATATTAATATCCAATTATGTTACATACCAAGATTACTAAGTACTGATGGCTATAATTTTAAATTACGAATTAATGAAAAATTTAAATTTTGAATAAGTAAAATCATTGTAGATGATTTTGTAACATTATTTATACACTTTAAATTTAACAAATGATTTAGCTGTATGTTCATGAAAGCCCTGTGCCTACTATAATTTAAAGAAGTAAAATACATGAAAAAATGGCTGCTGTTCGGTATGTTTTGGTTGTATGTGACGTACATTTTATTAGTTTCTGGTGGTACATTTAATTCAATTCCAATTTTATATTGTTTTTTAGTGACTCCATTAACTCGGAAGGTAAACGTCATGATCCCGTTTGGGCATATTTCGTTGTCACAGATGAGTTTAGACGCGAAGCTACCTGCAATATATGTCAAGCTTCAGTATCTTATAGAAGATCAACGAGTAATTTATCAAAACATGTGAAGTACAAACATAATATCAATGTCTGTTTAAACAATTCTCATGTCGAAAAATATTATGAGTCAAGGGATGCGAAAAACGAAAATGAGTGAGTACCGTCAGTACTTGGTTTTAATTAGCATTTAAACGAAACATATCTTTAATTGTAAAATATAATAGTAGTTCCTTAAGGTGTTTAGCACATATTTACCTCTCCCCCCCACATCCCTACATCGTGGTGACTCAGCTGTCATCCTCCCATAAACATGGTGTTTCGTTCTAATTCACAGTCTAAATTTGTCATCATATCCCACTTTAAAGACTCAGTTCGAAAGAGGTCTATGTCCAGCAATGGAGGTGCCATAAATTGTTCATGATAAAGGATTTGTTTGCTTCATAAAATAATTAATTTTTTTCAGTAGTTACACATTGTATATCCCCAATCACAGGCTCGGTAGTCCTTCTAGTTTCACTTACACTAACTTTCCAACGAGCACTAATTTGAACTGTTTGTTATGTCAGCCCTTCAAAGCATGTAACAATTAGTCCAGAGATTGTTTATTCAATGACAACTTGTATGAATTGAAAGAGATTGTCTTGAGACTGCTCAGTACATGAGAGCTTGATAAATTTTTTATTTTGTTTTTGTTTTATTTTATCAGACAGAGATGTAAACTAGGAAGTGTGTAATAATGGAATGCAATGATTGCTTACTAGGTATATTTATAATTTTTTTATTGTAGCGACCCTAATTTTTACTGCAAGTTGTCACAATATAAAAGCTGCGCTTTTATAACCCACTTTTATATCAATTCCGCTAATTAATAGTCTATGACTCAGTCCAAAAGATATGCATAGACTGATATTGTATGATATGAGTAACCTACTCAGTGTCTATATAAATAGTGAAAACCAATTTACTATTGTGTATTTTCAGCACTAAAAATGTACAGTCATGGAAGTCTTTATTTTTAAAAATTGATTCCCAATGAATTCTTTCTGACGTCAATATTTAAAGTAATAAATTCCCACTTTGGAAACAAAGTGGCGCTCGGAAAGAGAAGAAACTATTTAAAAACATTGTATTTAGTATGTGACTGGGTAGTTTTTTAATCCAGTGCTAATTTATCGTTTTGGTTATCTGAAGTTAATTTGTATGCTAAGTCATAAGCTTTACTGCCTAGCTAAAACCTTGGAATTTGTTTAAAGATAGTGCTAGAGCTTTAAATAGAATTGACACAATGAATATTTTCTTACTTTTACTTTATTGTAAAATTGTATACACTTAAAGTTATTACATATTTTATAATTGTAATGCTTTTGTTAGGAAAATATATTCACAATTTTATTCAACCGGAAGGTAAAATCAAAATCATCTCTGTTAGACCATTGTATTTAGGCTATTACTGCCTCAAAACTTTATATATTCATAAAGATTTGAGTTCTTTGAATCAAGTGTTACTTGAAATCCCCATTATTTCTGTTTTAGCAATGTTATTATGTCAACAAACTTGGATGGTATATGGGAGTTTTTTAAAAAAGTGGATGAAGATGAGATGATATGCACTGTGTGCGGGGAAATTGTCATTTTTAAGGATTCAAATTGTAATAATTTGTTGGACCATTTGATAGAGACACATAAATACATTATACATGAAGCCAATGAAACCGATGCAGAATTAAGGTAGGGTAGAACTTAATTAAGGGGGGGCGGGGGTGGATTTGTTCTTTCTGTATATATTTTTTTATTATTGGAAGAGTTAGGCAAAGGGTAAGCAGACCAATTGTAAATCACCATCTTCATCTATCTGCAATACCAAGTACATTGTTTATTATGTGATGATGTTGATAATGGGAGGGGACAAAAGGAAGTAAAGGAAGGGGAAAGGAGTCGAGTCTCTAGTTCTCAATGATAAATGAATAGGGTATAGTAAGAAATCTAGCAGAGTTGATGATGATTTTATGTACTGGATAGTATTAACTAATCTCGCTTTTTTAATAAGGTAATTTTATATGTATGTGTATATATATATATCCTCACTTTTGATGCCTTCTAATGCATAATACCTCTTTTTGTGCCTAAAGTAAGAATGGTTTTTAAAAAAATTCTCAAATTGTGAAAGAAAAGCAGCTTTTGTTCTAGTAGAATTTACTCCTGTGGACTTACGAATTCTAATGATTTGGCCGATGTGTTATTTTTTTTTTTACTTTAACCAGCAATACCACCTGCCTACTAAAATACTTTTCTCTGTTTTACCTGAAGTATGAGTGGAAGTGAATGCCTATTGATGTTAAGTACCACCTGCCTAGTAAAATACTTCTCTCTTTTTTGCCTGAGGGTCGAATGGAAGAGAATGCCTGCCTATCAGTGTTAGTACCACCTGCTTAATAAAATACTTTTTCCTGTTTTACCTGAAGGTGGAATGGAAGAGAATGCCTAACCCAATCTATTGAAAGTAGTTCAAACAAGAAAGAATAAGTTAGGTCAGGGATAAGCAACACGCGGTCCGTTAAAAATGTTTATGCAGCCCGCCAAGCATTTCTAAAATTGAATTTATTTTGACTTTCTCCCATCAATATATTGTTATAAAATTAATTATAATAAAATGGTAGTATATACTAAACTGAAACAAAATATTAATAAGTGTTACTTAATGTGCGGCCCTCCGAAAAATTTTAAAATTTAAATTGGCTCGTTGATTATAAAGGTTGCTCACCCTTGGGTTAGATTATAAGTTGAATATTCTTTCTTTGAAAGCAGTAAATGTTAATCCTGCCACTGGAGGACACCCATTATGTTTTGTGAATTGAAGCCTAAAAAACGTATTATGCCTTGTAAAACCTGTATTTGCAAAAAAGAGCAACTTATTCTTCAAATTCCATTCAAACCCGTAATTTGTTGTTGAGTTCTTGTGCCTATGCTGTTGTGAATGTGTATGGGTGGCATTGATTGCTTTTCATCAAACAGGCTTACTTGCTTACCTCCCTATCCCATAAAAAAGAAGAAAAATGCAGCCTTTTTTTGTAATGATTACATACATACATGTATAGTCACACCTTTCTCCCTGTAGGGTTGTCCCCAGAGACTACAGATCTCCATCCGCTACGACCACGCCACACCTTCCATGCTTTCTTCACATTCATCCATCTTTTCATCCAACCTTCCTCTCACATTCATTGTAGCGAAACGGCTCTCCGATTACTTATGTAGATTTTCTCATTATTATTACAATTTAACCATGGGCTAGTAAGTTATTTGTTTTTAAGTTAATATGCTAGGTAGAGAGTATAACTAAGCTTGTTTTTCATGGACTTTTCTTATAGTCTCTATTAATGGGTAAACCCTATGTTCTTGTGTTTTTTACACTTAGTTAAATATTCATTTCACTAAACTCAAAGGGTTTATCTTGTAGCATTACATTAGCAGGTAAATGCAGCATTTATTTGTCTATAAGATGGGTTTGCACACTGCGAGAATAATCATGCAGGTTCTTCGTGATTTCTTCTCTAATAAATTTTCATAGTGGTAGCTGCAGACGAATACTTTCTTAAGAATGGCATATTATTTGTCTGTAGCTTGAGTGGGCCGGCTCGCCCGGGGGAGTACCACATTTCCGCAGAAAACCGGCGTCGGAGTGGTAGCTTACTTACTGCGCTTAGTCCGGTGAGCGGTTGCCTCTGCCTATATGGGTGGCGTTGATTGCTTTCCATCAGCAAACGAGTGTGTTACACACTTGTTCCTAGTCCTATCCTAGCCACCCAGGTCGCCGAATCTCACCTCCTATGGACTTTCTTTTGTGGTGACTTCAATTAGTGAAGTCTATGAAACAAACCCGAAGACCATCTCAGCATTAAAAACATCTTCCGCTAGATTAACGGAATCCCGATGTCACTACATCAGCGAGTGGCACAGGATAGTGTGGCTAGATTCCAAGTGTGTGCCCACCGTGGCAGTCACGACGAAATAATTTTTAAAAAAAAAGCCCTCACTACACTTCTTCGTAAAAGTTATAATTTATAATGTATATAATGTAAAAATTATAAGTCCTTTGAAGTTTTTTTTATATTTGTTTTTAAAAACGTAGTTCTGACATCAGTTTAAATACATTACATTTCTGATATTCCGTGTTACACGCCTCGTACGTAAATAACCAATTGTCCTCTCGTGAATGACGTCATTTTGACTGTATCATCCTGCCTTTATCGCTGAATAAGCGAGGACTGAATACTGTATGTCGATAAGATAGTGAATAATAAAATCTCACGTCATAGTGAATGCAATGTGTACAACCGTAATTTCATTGTCTAGTGCAGGGGTTCTCGACCACCGGGTCGTGTCACATTGCTGTGTAGCAAGCCCCTGTCATGTGTCGCGAGATTTACAAATACTTTATTTGGATTGTTCACGTTTGTCGGAGATCCGACAGTCGTTGGAGCGGACGAGTGCTGGAGTTGAGACCGCTTCTCAGCAAACGTAGTGTGAGACCCCCCCCCGCTAGATAGTGCGACGATTTGCGCATGGCGGCTGGTAGAAACTGGATGCGTCAAGGCGAAGATCGGGCTAGGTGGTGCTTCTTGTGTAGAGGCCTATGTTCAGCAGTGGACTGCCGCAGGCTGTTAATTGGTTGTTATTTGGATCTATTTTTTTTACGTGTTTTTATTTTATATTCTAAAGCAATAATAATTCGTTAATAGATTAATGATGTATGATTTAGTAAATGTACCTTCACTTCAAGTATCAAAAATTTTGCATGTAGTGCGTTGCTGAGTAAAAATGGTTGAGAGCCTCTGTTCTGCTGGGTCGGTTGTTATCGTTAGTTACATGATATCGTTGATAAATAAACTTAAGTATTAATAACTATTAGTGGAATATTTTCATTACTATTTGATGTATAAATAGACATGAGTATAAACAGGACTGGCTGTAACACATTCGGGACGGACCCTGAATTCGGTGGCTCATCCCGCCTGATACGTTTCTGTACATACTACCGGGGCTCATCCCGTCTGATACGTTTCTGTATATACCACCGGTGGCTCATCCAGCCTGATGGTTAATTTTAAACCAAACATTTTTCATCTCCGTTAGTGATTGAATGGAAACAAACAATTTGTTTCCATTCAAACCTGCCCATGGGTAACCTGTGACATGCTAAGCCCAGTGACACATTTCGCAGTTCCATAACTTTGGCGGCTTTTAAGAAACGTATACGCTTGTTTCTTATTTGTTTGCGTGAGGTTGTGGTACTTCACCGGTCTATCAGGCCAACTTGGCCGCTAACAGCACCTCGAAACATGCAGTTTCACTGAGTTAGACGGAAACCTTTCAGCGCCTACACTAAAGAGCGCATCGAGACACGAGCAAGCGCCGCTTGGAGGTATTTCACGATAACCAATGACGCCAAGAGAATTGCCGTCTGCAAATTCTGCGGGACCGAATGCTCTTACAAATACTCCGTCTCAAATATGCTGAGACACGCCAGAACTAAACACTACGTAAGGCCCAGTTCCAAGTCGAATGGTACCAGGATGCACAGGTACGTACTGGGGTGTCGCCGTACAAACACACGAAACGTTGGGAGGTTGTTGAGTACTCCCGCGATGCCCCGTAGGTGACGCGCGTACATACGCAAATAGTAATAATCGAATACAAACAATGACACTTCAGTTCTTGATTTACGTAAGTAACTGGTTTCCTTGAGGAAATTCAAGTCGTCCTATAGAGTTCGCAGCAACGACTGTTAAGCTAGTATAAAATAATGTGTCTATGGATGTAATAAATAAACGAAATATAATGAAGATTTGACGATCAAAGGGGAACTCTATAAAATATTCCACACGAATTTGATGATTTTGGATTGCCACTTGTCACACGAGGGAGTTGAAGTTTAGAATTTTTCGCAGTTAAAAATTATGCATTTGGTGCCAAAAGGTTAAGACTCATCCCCCTCTTGTTGTGGGATATCACACTGTTGACGCCCTCCCTCCCTTCAATGTTTGATCTAATTTATTATGACTGTCAGTGGTAATCGAAATTCATATATGCCGGTGTGGTTTTACATGTAAAAAAATTACTCACGTGTAGTTTATCCCAAAAACAATATAATTTTATGGGACAGTATTTTTTAAACAAATTGAAAATATTGTCCCATACAATTACAAACGTGCATACAATCTGTGTCACTTGAACACGTGTCCGGTTCATTGACACGTCTTCGTTTAAATAGGTCATTGATCCCTTTATTTTTAAACAGGTCATTGATACTTTTATATTCGAGCTGTTGAGTTACATTGACACACTTTTATTGGAATGGATTAATTTTAAATTAAGAATAATATAAAAAAGTTGTAGGACAAACGTTTCATTTAAGTTCAATTTTATTTATGTATTGTTTTTATACTAAAACACACTTTAATTATGATTATGTATTAAAAGTTTTTATTTTTCTTTTGTTAAAAACTGCCCAAATTTTACCTTTGATGGTTATGTGAAAAAAATCACTTTAAACGATAAGACCGCCATTAGTATTTCTTTTGTATACATAATTTTAATATAACTAACGTATAACTTTGTTTCTGGTGAACAATAAAGAATATTTTGGATCAGTGCCGGGGCTGCCACTGCGTAGTCCAAGTCTAAATATACTGTCAATCCGCCTTGGATAAGCGTGGTGGGTTAATGTCTGTTCCCTCCAAAAATGGTGAGATCCGTGGCAAGCAGTAGCATATGTATGGATGAGTCCCCCTTATATTTGTATGTATTCTGCTATCAATATCAGCCCGCGGCAGTCCACTGCTGGACATAGGCCTCACCCAAGGCGCGCCACCTAGCCCGATCTTCGGCTACACGCATCCAGTCTCTGCCAACCGCCTTGCGCAGATCGTCGCTCCATCTAGCAGGAGGGCGTCCCACACACGTCGTTGGAGTAGACGAGTGCTGGAGTGGAGACCGCGACTCGGGAAACGTAGTGTGGGACGCCCTCCTGCTATTCTGCTATACTCTCTATCAAATAATTAGTGCCATTTTAAACCCAAATGGCAAAGGAAAACACTCAAACACAATACATGTAGCTCATGCATATGCGGATAATGGACTCAAAATCTTGCTTTAGAAAGTGAACATTTCGCTATTACACTATTAGGATTTTACCAATCGTAAACTCGATTGCTGATCCTTTGTAATGAAAATACAAAATTGTTTACCACACTGTCTCAGACAGGTCTTATCCATCGAAAATCTGGTCATTATTCAAGAAATTGGACGAAACGAAACGCCTAGCGAAGTGCCTCGTATGTAACGGAGACGTCTCCTTTGCTACAGTCTCCAATCTTTGGAGGCACGTGAAAAAAAAACATCCCGAGAGAGCTTATACTAACTATGAGGAACAGAAACGTTCCGATAGTGAAGATGAGGAAGAGGTTGGTATTTCGAACTTTTCTTATCTAGAAGATGGAGGGAGACGAGCAAGCGAGTCACATAATGCTAAGCACCACAAAGCTAAACACCGCTATCTACAACTCCAAGGATACTTTGGTGGCAGGTGCGTTATCTGGAGTCGGGAGAAATCATGAAACGGAGAGTAAGATGTTGAAAGAGGAAAGAGTAGTGTGGTGGAATTTCTAACTGAAGATCGTCTCGTCCTAAGTACAAAGCACAAGTGCGGCCACATATGGAGTACTGCTCTCATCTCTGGGCTTGAGCTTCCAATTACTAGCTCCTTCCCATTGACCGCATCCAACGGAGAGCGTCCCGAGTCATCGGCGACTGCAGGATTTCCGATAGGCTCTGCATATTGTATCGAATTTATTACGAATTCTCTGCGGAGTTGTTCTCCTCGCACCCGCACAGTTCCACCATCGCACCATGCGCCACAAAAATAGGTTCCATCCCCATCATCTGGATGGCTGGCCGTCAACCATCGTGCGATTTAGTCGCAAATTTCTGCCACGAACTTTGGAAATGTGGAACAATTTACCACCTGAGATGTTCCCACGTGATTATGACATTCAAGAAAAGAGCGCATAGGTTTGTTGAAGGCCGACAATACATTTGCGACGACTCCAGTGGTACGGATGTTTATGGGCGGCGTTGATCACTTACCAGCAGGTGGCCCGCATGCTCGTTTGCCTACTCTACTATAAAAAAAAGTTTGTTAAGACATGGACTCTATTTCAGCATTCGTTTACTATTTGAGTATATTAGGTTGTCAGTTTTCCAATGCTTCTATTCACTAACCTGATGTGCTTTCAAAGAGATTCCCATCACAGTGTCTGGAGTTTGTGGTGCAGATGGACTGAAAGCGTCCATCGTCAAATTAAAACTTTGTTGTTTTAGGACAAAGGAATTGATGCAAAAGGGGATGTGTACCAATCGGAACCTGACAAATCTGACCAATACATTGACGGCAATTATGACGACATGGTAAGTGCTTTGGTCTCCTACAGTAGTTGTTTACGCTTGTTTATAAATCTAACCCAATCTGGCAAAAAAGCGTTATCACTGACTCAATTATCAGCCGTAAGTCACCTCTCAGTACTTTGTCGCTGCGGTCGTAAGTCACGTGGGAGGTGACAAGACGAGACACGTTGTGAAACTCGCTGTGTGTGAAATGCAGGCACTATTGCCTTATTAGTTAAACATCCGTAACAGAGCAATTGACATCTGCAGTTATATATCATTGCCTTTACCAATTATTTTTTAATATTAGGTGTACAAATAAGTTTCCGCGGTTTGTCAAAAGATGGCCCCACCAGAAGGTTATGGAGAAATTGTCAGATGTAAAACGTAATATCCCAAGTTTAGTCATCTGGCAACACCATAACCTTAAGTACTAGTACTAGTACTAGTGATTCCGTATCAGCATCACGTAATTTTTTTCGTGCAAAAATGTCAAGTTTTATTCCGAATAAGCATCATTTGCGGGAACTTTCGATTTACTTCTTTAATGTGAAAAAATCTGCAGCTGAGGCGCATCGATTGCTTCTAGAAGCATATGGTGAAGCTGCTTTAAGTGAGAGAAGTTGTCAGGAATGGTTTCAAAAGTTTAAAAACGGTGAGTTTGACGTTAAAGACAAAGAACGCAGTGGAAGGCCGAAAGTGTACGAAGACATGGAATTAGAAGTACTATTGGAGGAAGATTCGTCCCAAACGCAAAAAGAACTTGCACTTACTCTACAAGTGACTCAACAAGCAATTTCACATCGTTTAAAATCGTTAGGAATGATTCAAAAACAAGGAAATTGGGTTCCATATGAACTAAAGCCGAGAGACGTTGAACGCCGATTATGCATGAGTGAAATGCTGCTTGCCAGGAATAAAAAAAGAGTTTTTTGCATCGTATAGTCACTGGTGACGAAAAATGGATTCACTACGATAATCCAAAGAAGAGAAAGTCATGGGTTAAGCCCGGCGAACCATCAACATCGACAGCTAAGCCGAATATTCATGGAAAAAAACTCATGCTGTGTATTTGGTGGGATCAGCTTGGTGTCGTGTATTATGAATTGCTGAAACCAAGCGAAACCATTACTGGAGCTCTCTACCGAACACAATTGATGAGATTGAGTCGGGCACTTAAGGAAAAACGCGCCCATTACTACTCCAGACACGACAAAATTATTCTTTTACACGATAATGCTCGTCCACATGTTGCGGCGCCGGTAAAAACATACTTGGAAACACTCAACTGGGAAGTTTTACCCCACCCGCCGTATTCACCAGACTTAGCCCCTTCTGATTATCACCTGTTCCGGTCGATGGCACATGGTCTGTCTGAGCAGCGCTTCACATCATATGAAGACACCAAAAATTGGGTAGATTTGTGGATAGCGTCAAAAGATGAAGAGTTTTTTCGACGGGGTATCCGAATGTTGCCAGAAAGATGGGGAAAAGTAGTGGCAAATGATGGAAAATACTTTGAATAAAACGTAATGTACTTTTCCTTTACAATAAATTCCTAATTTTTTATAAAAAACTGCGGAAACTTATTTGTACACCTAATATATTGAGCCCAAAAATGAATAAAGTCAATGAAAACTGTTTATGTAGCTAGGTTGTAGCTAGCGAGAATCTAGAGAAAAGCTAGCGACCGATAAGGGTTAATAGATTTACTATGGTACATCGTTTTTCAAATATACTAAATACTTTTAGAAGTGGTAGAGCCACGCTGCAGGCGAATAGTTTGTCAAGAATGGGATATTATTTGTCTGTAGCACGAATGGGCCGGCTCGCCCGGGGAAGTACCACACTCCCGCAGAAAACCGGCGTCTCCCATAATTATACTTTCCTTAAAGGCTGGCATCGCTTCTGTACTGCCTATGATACTGCGGGTGTCTATGGGCTGCGTTGATTGCTTTCCATGATGTGACACGCCTGCTCGTTCGCCTTCCTTACCCCATAAAAAAAAGAAAAAATCTCTGATCATCATCTGATTTTTTTGAAAAAATCATTCTATTGAATAGAAGCAATTTTCATACACACAATAATATATTAAGGTGCCCTCGTTCTAGCGTAAAAAAAATTATATTATGTAAAGTAAACGATATTTTATAAAGCTTGTTTTACAAAATATCGTTTTTAACATATCTTTTTGTTTTCATACAAAATCATAAATATTGTTCCATAAAATTACGAACGTGTAGACAATTTGCTAGTGTCAAGATAGTATAGTTTCAATGGATGACGTCATTGCGTTGTTTGTTGCTCTTAGGGTGGATACACTTTACAAAAATTTTTTATATAACTCGTTAAAAATTTTTTTAAATAATAAACGTGGAACAAACGTTTTTGCTACTAACTAAAACTTTGTCTCTTTGTTTTTTATAACAGAACGAGGACACCAGTATACCCCGTGCAGTTGGCAGTTCTGGAATATTCTAATTGTCTCTGTAATCGAATTTGAACAGGTTCTTATTTTCACATTTATTTCAGAGTTACAATGAAGATATGGAGACTGTATATCTAGAAGAATTTGAGGATACAGTAAGAGAGATAGAGAAGGAAAAGCGCAAGGCCCAAAAGAGAAAACAAGACTTTGTTACGAAACAGGAGAAGCGAAATAGCGAAATACTCGCGATTTCTGATAATGAAGATGCACCTAGTGACAGTTTGAGAAATTTCGGGAGTTACATAGTGTCGTTGTTAAAGGAATTACCAAGTGATGTCTCCAAACGCCTGCAGATGGATTTCTTGAAACAAATATTCGATGCCCAATTGGGTGTCGAAGTGAAAAATTCTGGAATAAATTATAATTGACACAAGCCAGGATGAAATTACTAGTGTAAATGAAACAGTCATGATTAATATTTATAAATTATATGTCTACCTATACATACGGTAAGGAATAAATGAATTGCCAAGCAATGACGCCATGCGTCTTCAATTGATTTGCTTAAAACAAATCTTCGATTTGCAATTTGAGTATTGGTGTAGAATATTCTGGAATAAAAAGCGTAATTGGCATAAGTAGGAATGAAATTATAAGTGTAAATGAAAGTCACAATATTTACAAATTATATGATTATACATACGATGAGGAATAAATGAATTGCCAAGCAATGATTCCATGCGTCTTCAATTGATTTGCTTAAAACAAATCTTCGATTTGCAATTTGAGTATTGGTGTAGAATATTCTGGAATAAAAAGCGTAATTGGCATAAGTAGGAATGAAATTATAAGTGTAAATGAAAGTCACAATATTTACAAATTATATGATTATACATACGATGAGGAATAAATGAATTGCCAAGCAATGACTCCGCGTCTTCAATTGATTTGATTGAAACAATTCTTCGATTTGCAATTTGAGTATTGGTGTAGAATATTCTTGAATAAATAGCGTAATTGATATAAGTTGAGATAAAATTATAAGTGTAAAGGAAAATCATGATTAATATGAAGTATGTTTTCAATACGATGATTTTCAATTCAAGAAGAAGAATAAATCATTCGTTATTGATTTCTGATAACGAAAATGCTGCCGATGACAGTTCAAGCCATTTCAGAATTTACAGTCTCGTAATCAAAGAAGCCAGCAGTCTCTAATTGTATTTCTTAAAACATATCTTCGGTGTTCAATTGAGCGTCGAAGTAGAACATTCCAGAAGTGTTATTATCACAATTCTCGATGAAATTATTATTATAATAAAAATCATAATGAAGAGACGATAAGGCAAAAAACAAATTGTGAGGTCATTTTTTTATTTAATTGAGTAAATAAACAGTGCAATAAAAAAATTATTCATAAAAATGGCTCTTTTTTTCCTCTGTTCACCCCAGAACCATTTATCCTAGGTTTCTGAAATATACAACCAATTTATAATAGCATATATTTAACCTACTATGAGTGAAGGAATGATCTTTCCTTAACACAACCATACATTACGAATTAACAAACTGAGTAATCATACAATAGTTAAAAAAACAAAGGAAACAATATAATATATCTGTGTAGTAGTTTTAAAAGGCTATCATATATATATCATTAAAAGACTCACTCAGCGTAGGCCATGACGATCCTTGTGGTTAGATCACCAGGCACTGACTTTCAGTGAGGCCAAGAAGCGCCACCTAGCCCGATTTTCGGCTTCAAGTATCCAGTCCCTGCCAGCCAAAACACTTTATGAGGTCTAAATGCTCCATGCAAATTCACTTTATAATTATTTTAAATAAATAAAAAAAGTATTTGAAATCTACAGTTCTTGTTGTCAACAAGTTTATCGATATCGAATTCAACCGTACGCCAAACGTAAACTCATGCTACCATATTTCGTACAAGCATGCCTCTTTACTCTTTCTGGTCGATACTTCATAACTGAAAATCGCGATCACCAGACTTCATCGAGGGGTACGTTAGGCTCATCCATTTGTAGCGAGCGGCAGCCAATCGGACCACTTCCACGAAACTGAAGGTCTTGTTCCGCTCCAGTTGGTTGGACCATCTCAACGGGGATCTACCCCTGGATCTTGCCAGTTTACTACTCGTGAACTATTCGATTACATAATGAAGCGACGACCTTTACTCATGCTTGCAATTTGTAGTTTCTTTAACGTTATGCATGGCGCTGATAATTTTAACTTCACCATTTTGATAGTAATTCATGCTGGAGGCAAGAGGCGAGTATGTGTTCGCAAAAGGCCGGCAAAGCGTCTCTTACGAATGTCTATGGGGGGTGTTGATCACTTATTACCAGGTGACCTGCATGTTCGTGTGCTTGCTCTGCTATAAAAAAAAACTGATTCCTACTCGCCGTGTTCATACGACACGTGACACACGCGTAACACAGTAGCATGCTTTTTAGTAGCATTCTTTTTTTTTCAAGACGTAACGTGACACGCTGACTAGTTACATGTCAAGAGATTTTCATATTGTTGTATTTTACTTAACACTGGCATAATAGTTATAACTAATTGTAAATGCCATCGAAGAAAAAAAAAGGAAAGAAACGTCAAAGCGATTTGCTTTTTTTAAATACTTAATTGCGCAATGGAAACTAGTGGCGAACGGCCTTAAACCATTCTCTCCCAATCAACCACGCGTAAAGTGTAGAAACAAAAGGTGTATTAAAGCCATTACCTAACAATAACGAAACATTACAAAGACTACTCTAAATAATTTTACATCTTGTTTCTCTTCGAAAGTCAAAACTTCGCTTAGGTACGAGAAAATAAAATCGAGAAAACTATTATTGTTGTGTTGTGTTGTTATTAATCGGAGTTATTTGTAATCACACAACATATTTTTTTATATATTCACGCCTATCCCCCACAGGGGTTGGCAGAGACCACAGAGCTCCATCCGCTACCAGTCATCGCAGCGAAACGGCTCTTCATTAGTCGCTTTTCGCCCTCGTGAATCAGGAGTGACGGGTGGCGAACCACGTCGCCGTCATTTTCAACAAATTAGGTATATTAAATTCGTCTTATTGAATCCCACGAGCCGCAAGGGAGGATGGAGGTCAGCCCCAGCAGAGCCCTGCATGCTGAGGTAAAGCACCATAGTACCCGGGGAAGCCCGATCCCGGGACGATCGGCACGCTTGAAACTAAGCTCGCCCCTAGCCAGGAATTCATTAGCACGGCAGACCGTGGATTGGCGGAGAGGAAGGGAAAGGATAGAGAAGAAAGGAAAGGGCAGGAAAGGAAATGCGGATTGGGGAGGTTATCAGACTCGGAATAAACTTTTATAAATCCATATAAATATTTATTCCGATGCGGGAATCGAACCCGCGACCATTGACTCCGCGGGCGGAGGGCCCCGCCACTGCCAAGCCAATCGGTCGTCATATTTTTTAGGTTATGTATGTATTACTTTTTTTTAACTGAATAGATGATTTTTAATAAAGCACTGTGTAACTAACTAATTGAGCACCTGGCGCTGGTTTACAGTAAGAACCAATGTAGGTAGATCGCAGACCACAGTGATAATACATAGATTAGAATAAATATCTATACTATATTAGGATATATGTAAACTATCGTATTAGAATACATGTTATTTATATAATAAAAAAATAAATAATTTTTATATTGGGTAATACTTTTATTTTATTATCATGGTACGTATAATTCTGTACGCATGTTTGTCTCTGAACTCCCAAACGACTGAACCGAATTGGTCGTAATGCCATTGTAGCTTCCCGCGTACTACAGAGTATATAAGGAAGAATACATTTATATAGTTGTAGACTTATTGTCAATTGGAATTAAGGTAGAATCAAGATTATCATAGCACTTCGCGCCGAGCTTCGAGGCATGTTCTCTGCGCCGCTGCTATAGCCGACTGACCGCAAATTGCGCCGCGCACATATATTTATAACTTTGTAGACTCGACCACAGTAATGCGTGAGCGTGGCTGCGCTTCCTCCGTGTTCGCTCACCCCTCTCATGTATATAATTAGGTCGATTCGTAAGTAAAGGATCTTTGTGGTCCCGTTGGTTCGGACGACCCGAACCGACCTGATAATGGGCCACACTCGTTTGCTCCCACGCGAACTCCTTCAATCGCCGCCTCACTCCCGTGAGGGGAGAAGGCCTGCGACTGATTGGATGTAAGAATAGATTTCAGCCAAATCTAGACGACACGAAGTCGATAAGGAAGCCTCTCAAAAGCCTTTCCAGCGGCATCCAAAACCGGGGGGCTGTCGCTGTCCGCGATGAATCCTGAGTTAGTGGGGTTCTGGTCCCCGGACCTCGCTCCCACACATTGCGCGGATTGTGGCTGTCCCCTTTTGAATAAGGGATACATTTATTCAGGTTTCTACATCAAGGTATCCCGTGCACTAGCATCTACTAGCATATAAATATAATTAACGATGTATTTTACATTTGTTTTAGATGACGACTCAGACGATTCGACTTCAAACACGCCGGACGTGTGGAGCTTCTTTGAGAAGGAAACCGGAGGTCGAGCTCGATGTGTGGTCTGTCGCACTACGCTATCGCACCGCGTCAATGATCTCAGAAGACACTTGAAGGATAACCATCCGAAACTGGCCCAGGTGAGGTTCACAGAGACTATTGGTTGTCTAATAACAGAGTTACATTTTCAAATGTAAAATAATAAAAAAAAACGACAAAGGATATAAATAAATTTCAATAACTTTTACGAACGATACATACATGCATACGGGGATATCCACACCCACAGGGGTGTGGGATCGAGCCTCGGGGATGAATCCCACTGCTCGCGCAGCAACTCAAAAAGGCGACCGCCCCCCGGTCCTAGATATGTCGCTGTTCCCAGCGGTTTTTGGCGTCCTTTCACGACTTCGCATCGTCGAGATTTATTTATTTTATTTTATTACAAAAGGTACAGTTACAGACTACAGATTAAAGAAAATATAAGATAACAAACACGCAAAAGAATTTAAGGTAAATCTGAAGTCCAGTTACAACGTTGGGTCTATCGCTGGCCCTCCCCCCTCGCCAGGCGGTGACAGGGGGATTTCGCGTGGGAGTGGGGCGGGACCCTCAAGTGGATGAGCGGGGAGTAAAGTTTTTTATTTGTGAGTGTGGTCCATTGTCGGCTCGGTCAAACATCTTTCGAGCTAACCAGACCAAGAACTCGTGGATGATCTCCATCCTGAGGTCCCTCGCTATTACGTCACTACGTAAATAGCGAACCGCGTCCACGATGGCTCGCAGGGACAGACAAACGAACGAGAAGAGAACAGAATTGTGGATTTTAATTTTTAAATTATTTTTTCTAAATGTAGCCCGCCATGACGGGCACACTTGAAATATAGCCGCAAAATTCTGTGCCACTCGCTGAAGTGCTGTAGCTGTAGTGGCGTCGGGATGCAGTTAGCCTTGTGGACATTTTCTTTTTGTGGTTAGATTGTCGTCAGGTTTGTTTGAAAGACTTTACTTTTGAGGTCTCTTTCTACACTGTATCATGTACATGAGTCCATAGGGGTGACATCTGGTGAGCTGGGTGGCCAGGGAGTATCACCGAAACGGCTTATTAATTTGCTAGGGAAGAAATCACGGAGAAACTCCATCGTCCCTCTAGCATTGTGAGGCGTGGCGCCATATTGTTGAAGCCATTTGTATGAAGTGGACACAGGGTGTTCTCTCAATATTAGCGGAATACAATCAGTAAGCAAGTGTTTACTGATTATTCGACTTATAACCTATTTCTGCCACCGGGCACACCATATCAGTGTCGCGATGCGGACCAGTGTCGTGTTTTCGTATCGGAGGTGGAGACACACTGAGGTTGTGGAGTAAGTAGATATTGCAAGCTATATCTCTAGTCGATACACGCCTTGATCCCGCAATCGAAAATACCGTCACGTTTGGGTACGGTACTCTGTATTATGTACTCTGTATCGGTATTATGTACGATAGAGAGGATGGATGAAAGACGACTGGCAAAAGAAATTTACCTTGCGAATGTGGATGGAAGGGCCGGAAGAGGAAGACCACGAAAAACATACCTTGACCAAATCGCTGAACTTTTTAAGAAAGGCCAGGTCAAGAGTACCCTCAACCGGTGGGCTTGCATGAGGAGAATAATAAGTGTGGAGGAAGCAAGGGAAGTATGCTGAGATCGTAGCAGATGGAGATCTGCGGTCTCTGCCTACTCCTACGGGAGACAGGCGTGACGATATGTATGTATGTATGTATGTTGGATACGGTACACATGTGTGCCACATCAATCTGTTTATCGAAACGATAGAGATTTGCGTCTGCGTAGATGTGATGATATTTTTGTAGCAAACCATTTCGAGCGGCTGCGCGGAATTCGGTACATTTGGATGGTGAATGTTCCGGGCGGTATTTGGCTGAGTTTTCTACTAAAATTAGCATGTAGTGTGTTTAGAAACTGAAGAAAGAAGCATATCTTATCTCTTTTTCACTCCTGGGTTTGCTGGAACAAAACTCAATTTTGAGTTAAGCTCGCCCTTGTACATCTTTTTTTTCCTTTTAATTCTTGTATTTCCTGTTTTGTGTACAATAAAGTATTACATAAATAAAACGAAAGGAAAGTGAAAGGAAAAGGAAAAAAATGTCTTAATTCTTGTCTATGCCTCACAATTTTTTTTTATAAAATCTAACAATATCTGCATAATCTATGATGTATGTATATACATACATTCTCACACTATTCGTCATACTATTTTCTTCTGATTGAGTATGCAATAAAATTTATGTTAGTTTATTGATTATGAACGTGTGTTAATTACTTTTTTATAAACAACTTCAGTCTAAAAAAGTATATTTTAAAAATAGTGTGGTGACTAATAACATCAATATAATCTGTCAAAAGCATTGAATACATCAGTAAATCATGTCGTTGCTTTGGAAACATTACGAAAAGAATCCGAAAAAGCTAGGTTATGCAGCATTTATGATGTGCAACAAAGAATTTTATATGTGTATTATGTGTATGTATATATATATATATATATATATATATATATATATATATATATATATATATATATATATATATATATATATATATATATATATATTCACGCCTATCCCCCGCAGGGGTTGGCAGAGACCACAGAGCTCCATCCGCTGCCATTCATCGCAGCGAAACGGCTCGTCATTGGTCGCTTTTCGCCCTCGCGAGAATCAGGACGTGACGGGTGGCGAACCACGTTGCCGTCATTTTCGACAAATTATGTTTTATATATATATATATATATATATATATATATATATATATATATATATATATATATATATATATATATATATATATATATATTCGCGACCTAACCACGTCGGTTCTTGCTGAAAACCAGCGCCAGGTGCTCCAATAGAATGCCTGGCATATTGCTGAGCAAGAATCATTTTATGACACTTGTTTGATTAAGATTATTTTGTTTTTTCTTTTTGTATATTATAATATTTTTAAAGATTTAACCATTAATTAATTATTGTAAAAAAAGTTATCACCTTTTTTTACAATAATTAATGCCACAGAAGACGTTTCGGATCGAAAATATGAATTCACAAACGAACTATAGACAAACTAATTTTAGTATGGTAAACACATACTAAAATTAGTTTGTCTATAGTCCGTTTCTATGCATTGCATTTTCTATGCCCTTCTAAATCAGTTGCATTTTATTTCCATAAACAATGTAACTGTGTTTTATTCTGGTGGTACATTGTATAATATGGTTTGATTAATTTCTATAAGTGGAATTTAAATGAAAAAAATGTGTGTATCGTGACTTTTGAAAGTTGAGTAGAACAGTTCATAAAAGGTTTTGATAGAATGGCCATCATTTTATTAAAACGTGTCATGACAAATTGACTAGTATATTTCAAGATACGTGTTGTTGTTTTTTTCTTTATTTTCTTTGATGGCAATTACTTATAACTATTATGCCAGTGTCAAGTAAAATACAATTAATATCCAATCTCTTGAAATGTAACAAGTTAGCTGATCACTTTATGCCTTATTAAATGATGACTATTTTTACCAAAACCTTCTACTTCAGTCAATTTAAAAAGTTAAGATACACGCATTTATTTCATATCACTCCACTTATACGTCTTAATCGAACTATATTGCATGATACGCCACCAAAATTAAATAATATAACTGATAATATTATAAGATTATAGAAATGAAATAAAAAAACACAAACGTCACTGATGTAAGTTGGCGGGAAAAGCATGTTGTTGTTTTATTTTGTCTGACACTGGCACAATAGTTATTAGGTGTAACTAATTTGCCATACATTACTAAATTAGTTGTTATGCATAACTAATTTGCCATACATTACTAAATTAGTTGTTACGCATAACTAATTTGCCAGTGTCATGAAGAAAAACGTGAAAAAGTCCCTCTTGTTCCGTGTGTTCTGTCCCTGTAAAGTCTGTTCCATAAAAAACGCTCATATCACTGGAAAATTCTTAATATCAATTTCATTTCAGAACTTGGACGAGGGCTCGGACAATGATCACGCCCAAGACGACACGTACACCGAGGTGGTATACCTAGAAGAGGACACCAAGAAACATCCGAAACGGGAACCAGTTTACGCAAAGAAACGACCCTCGATGACGCAGTTTTCCAAGAAGAAAATTCACAAGCGCAAAGTCAGTTCATCATCGGACGAGTACGTCAGGGAGAAGAGCGGCGGAGACAGCGAGCAGATCGAAAAGTTCGGCACGTACGTCACGTGCCTGCTGAAGAAATTGCCGAAAGACGTCTGCACGAAACTGCAAATGGACATAATAACTTTGATAATGACGGAGAAACTGAAAATACAGTCCGAAACCAAGAACGAGAGCAAGGTCGTTTTCGAGGGGGTGCCGGTGGCAATTCAGAACGTCGGTACGGTCTCCAGTCCAGGGTATATAGTCACCGTACCAAACACAATACCCGTATCGCATACCATAACCGTACCGCACACGGTATCGGCGAATAACAAAGATACCAGTGACGTTCAGGCTGTTACGATTAACGCAACCACGACTCCCGAACAGAAGGTCGATCCTTTAAATCACGAGAGCAGAGACATGCCAACCTTGACCGTTTCGAAGAACTTGACAAGAGACGTTTTCAGTTAACCTGGGTTACGGAAGATTAAATATGGTTATTAATGGAGTCAGGCGTTACTTTGCGGAAATCCATCACTATATGGACAGTCAAAAGTTTTACTTAGCTAAGATCCGCGACAAGCAAAACAATAACAGAAAATTAATAATGTGTGTTTTTCCGTTGGGTTAAGTGGATTTATTTGGAACTTAAACCAAAAACTTACCGAAAATCGGCCAGGAAAAGTGATAATGTGTGTTTGGTGTTGTGTATAGTGGTTGGTGGGTGGAGAATTGATGGCCGATTTTCGGTAAGTTTTTGGTTTAAGTTTCAAATAAATCCACTAAACCCAACGGAAAAACACACATTGTTAATTTTCTGTTATTGTTTTGCTTGTCGCGGATCTTAGCTAAGTAAAACTTTTGACTGTCCATATATTAAATATGGTTGTTAATGGAGAAAGGCGATACTTTGCCAAATTCCATTGTTGAGATGAGGAGAGGAAAGAGATGTTGACTATTTTTACAAGTGTTGGGGAGAGTGCAAGAGTACATGATATAGCTAATAGTGGTTTAAATTATTTTTGTAAATACGACTAATTATAAAACAAATTTAGAAGTGGTAGAGCCACGCTGCAGACGAATAATTTGTCAAGAATGGCATATTATTTGTCTGTAGCATGAATGGGCCGGCTCGCCCGGGGAAGTATCACACTCTTTGAGAAAACCGGCATATGAGTGGTGGCTTGGCTTCCGCGCTTCGTCCGGTGAGCGGTTGAGCCCCTCCCACTCCTATACTAACACCTTCCTTAAAGGCCGGCAACGCTTCTGCGCTGCCTATGGCACTGCAGATGTGTATGGGCGGCATTGATTGCTTTCCATCAAGTGACACAAATGTTTGCCTTCCTATCCCATAAAAAAATTTCAATATTCACGTATGATAACGTCTGTTTTAAATTTATGCCCACAACGTAAGAAGAATAATCATTGGTTGAAAGTAGTAGATATGGTTGAAAAATCTAATTCTGCCACTGGGACATCTTTACAAGGAATAAGACCCGTTGTTCTACCGTCTCGATCCACGCCCGCTCTGTGTGTATTGCGCTTAAATTTCATAGTTATTGTTAAGGTTAAGACTTCGGGGATCGGAAAAAATTAAATCGTCCACTTCACACCACTTCCATTTCTTCTATTTTCTTCCGTATTAAACTTAAAACTGATCCTTCGACACACCGTCACCCCTTTATATAGGTAAAAGCCATCGAAAGTTCTAGCATTTCGTAATTCGAAAATGTTCCAGCAATGTGAAGGCTTTTCTAAACATCGTCCTGTCCCTTTTCTGCTTACATTACGTTGACGGACGTTTTAACAATTTATTTTTAAAAAGTTGCAATGGCTTGCTTCACCAGGATTTTAAAATGTCAAAATGAGGTTTTAATCGGTTTATAAAAAAATGTTTTTCTATATGTGTCAAGCAACAATATTATAGATATATTAGAATAAAAAATTAACTAGTATGTATTGTATGTCTATTTTTATAAATGTTTGACTTTTAAGTAAATAATTGAAAATATTTATGCGTTTTAATTTTATCACAACATAAAACACTTTTTAAAAACATGGCGCGCACGGCGTGTGAGATTTGACATACTTAAATTATTATTATTATAAAAAAAACCAACCACTTGACATAACAAACAAATCTGATGTGACCGAAAAATTATGTGTACCGCATCAGAATCAATAAATAAAAAAGCTGAACGATAATTGCAGAATGTTTCAAGTTAATTAAAAAATGTGGTCAAAACTTAATAGGAACAAAAGGAAATCGTAATCAATAAAAAAAACCAAAATCCAAAACCAAAGAAGTGAAAAAAAAATCCTTCACTTTTGAATTTAATCTGATTTCTGAACGACTTTTAAATTTAATTGATTTCTGAACGACGGGACGAACATCAAATATTTGATAGTTAAGAATAGTTTCTAAAGGAAAACGAAATTGTTGCTTTTACTATATTCCTAATATTTTTTTAACATATTTACTATATATACACTTTTTAAACCTTCACTGGACTTCCAAAAATAATTCAAAACCAAAATTAGCCAAATCGGTCCAGCCGTTCTCGAGTTTTAGCGAGACTAACGAACAGCAATTGATTTTTATATATATAGATAAAAAAATAATGTGAACTAATGATTCAATAATTTAAAATTCTTACTAACCGACGTCCGTTCGAGATATTTTTGAACGTCTCGAATTCGTCAACGTCTGGTGTATCATAATTTATTGGGGACAACGGGGAAGGTGGCCAAAAAAAAAAGGACAGTCCCGTTTTGAACGAGACGTATGTTCACATTATGTATGTATTCTGTATTCACCTACTTTACCCGACTTGTCGCTCAGGTCAATTTGATGTTTTGACTAAAGATTGATATACATTATCACACAATATTTAAATAACATCATCAATCCGTTAGTAATTGGCTTGTTTAGATAAGGTCGATTTTAGTATAATCGTATGCCATAAATGATACATGCGGCACATGAACTGTGTTGAACGCTAGCACCCCTATAAACCCTGTGAAGGTTTCGTGGTACACCACAAAAAGTTATATGGTATAATCAAGTGTTCAAGAAATAAAGATAAAACAATATTTCCTAATCGCAAAGCGTAAATTCGATACTAAGTATTGTTGCCTTTGTATATTATTAAAGAAAAAAAATATCCTTGATATAAAAAGAAAAACACATTAATGTTGAAGAGGTTTTGTGGTACACCATAAAAAGTAATATGATACATCACGAGTTGGAAATAAACGAAAAAAAAATATTTCATATTCGCAAAGCGTAAATTCGATACTAAGTATTTGTTGCCTTTGCATATTATTGAAGAAAAAAAAATGTCCTTGATATAAAAGGAAAATACATTAATTTAATGCTGAATAACGTAGATAACTAACTGTATTCGCAGAATGTGTTTGTCACGCAGTCGGTTTTATTAACTCGTTTTAATTACGCATCAAAGGCGGAAACGGGCGAAATATTTGACACTTGCTTTGGATCTTGTTCGATTTTTTTTTAACATAACCTAATGTAACGAGATAACATAGTATATAGGATGTCAGTAGGTTTTCAAGCAATATAAATATAGAAATATGAATAATAATTGGTGCAAAGTCGTTATAGTACCGATGTACAAAGGGAAAAAATCGCAGCAAGACTAAAAATTATCGGAGAATCAGCCTACTAAGTGTCGTCGGAAAATTGTATTCAAAAGTTTTGATTGAAAGTGTTGTAAATAATTAATTAAATAATTATCGCCAATTATCAAATCTTTTTAAAATAACAAGGGTAAGCTACATTACTTTTAAGAAATAAAAATAAATAGTGTTCTGAAACAAAGAATGTTTGTACACTGCAAATATTTATTATAACATTATTTTATCAGACAAATCAAGAAAGGAGATAATTGATGTAGCGAAACATCGTTGATGCCATAAGGAAGTGCTGTCAGACACAGGTCGAGTCAGCCCTGCCAGTAGAAAAGATGTGCCATTTCTATTATTATGAATATATTATTATAGTTTGATTTAGACTATTAGTGTTCCTTATTAACGAATTAACATTTATTATATTACACTAGCACTAAATTTAAAATATATTTTCCCGAAATCAAGTAATAAAAATTATCCAGCAACTTTTTGTTTTGCGGACCATTTGGCGCCCCTTTATGAGTAGCGCCAGGGACATGATGCCCCTCCCCCCCCCCCTCGCTACGCCACTGGGATCAGATGTTTTCTTTAAGCATAACCGAGAAATTTCTGGCGCCTTCATAGACTTGGAAAAGGCCGAAGAGTGATAGGGAATGAAATGTGGTCGACATTATCCACGTTTGGGGTGAATAGAAACATGATTGATGCGCTGAAATCCCTCAACGAGAAGTTTTTTTTTTTTTTTATGGCGTCAGCTGATAACTTTTTGCCAGTGTCAAAGTTTGGGAACGAGAAGTTAAGTGCGTCTATCAGACAAATAGGGCTAGCACAGACTGGTTTAATATCAGTGTTGGGCATTAATCGATTAATTTGTCAACTATCTTGTAAATTGACTAAAAAAATAATTGCAATTAAATTAATCGCAATTAAACTTTTAATTGAACCTTGCAATTAAATTAATTTGACGTATGTCCATTGCAACTCACAATTAAAATAATTGCAATTATCTTTTTTAGTTGTTTTATGAAACAATTAAAACTAACAATTAACTCTATGTATCAAAACGAAATTAGTAAAAGATTTAGGAAAATTAAGCTGTAAGTCTCAGACGAACAAAAAAGTGATAAAGGCTGTAAGTATATCTTAATTTTTCTAAATCTTTCTTTCTTCATAAAAAAACTGTATGTATTTATGTATAACAATGTTGCATTGATAAATATTTTTATAGCGTGGGTATACAACAAAAATATTTCAAGTCGTAACGTGTTCATTTTATAGGCCCGAACGTACATTGTTCTTGCCTCTCACTCTCACATGTGAATTTAACCACAGTAATGGATGGGGGAGGGGATACTATTGTGCTACCGGAGACACACTTATATATTTATATATACCAGCTGTATATTATACAACAGTATTTTTTTAATTGTTGGTTTTAATCAAAATTCACAAAACAATTGAAATTTAATTAATTGTTAATTGTAGTAAATCACAATTAACAATTAATTAAATGTTACTACTACAGTTGACAATTAAATGATTGTTAATTGTAATATTCCACAATTACAATTGATTAATTGTTAGTTGTTGTGTTTACGTTTACAAAATAATCAATTGTTAATCTTTAATTGTTCTTGCAACTATAATTTGCCCAACACTGTTTAATATGAATAAAGGTGTTAGACAGGCATGTGTAGCTTCACCGTGGCCATTCTACCTATTCGTGGATAATTGCTTGACAGACCTGAAAGAGAGTCAGTGTTGCTTAAGAATGAATGGAGTACTCATCAAATGTCTCTTGTATGCTGACAACCAGGTGTTACGGGCTTCGTCGGAAAGAGAGTTGCAGGAGATGATGAATATGCGTGGAGCTTTAGAAAGGAAAGGAATGAAGAAGAATGTTAGTAAGACGAAAGTAATAGTTGTTAATGGGAGGACACTACGACGCAGTGTGTGGTGCTAATTGTAAGAGAGAAAGTTGAGCAAGTGAATGAGTTTGTAAATTTGGGGTTATTGTTTACGAGGTGGAAAATGTGAAGGTGACATTGAGAGGCGAGTGAAAGCTGGTAATCAGGTTAATGGAGCCCTGCACTCCTTTATAAAAAGTCAGAATGTGTCTAAAACGGCGGTTCATCGGGGAGTACTTGTTCAAACTCTTGATTTTCGCCAGTGAAAGTTGGGTTTGACAGAAGAGTGTAAGTAGACTGAATGCGCTGGAAATGAGAACATTAAGAAGTGTGTGTGGGGTAACTTTGAATAATAGAATAAGAAATGAAGATATGAGAGCTATGTGGAGTAAAAAAAAGTGCGGTCACAAAAGTTGAGTAAGGGATGCTTAGATAGTTTGAGGACAAAGACGATGAATGAAAGACGACTGGCAAAATAAATTAACGTTGCTCATGTGGATGGAAGGGTCGGTAGAGGAAGACCTTGGAAAATCTACCTTGACCAAATTGCCGAAGTTTTTAAAGTACCTTTAACCAGCGGGCTTACGTGAGGAGAGTGATGAGTGTGAACAAAGAGAAATGGATATGTATGTATGTTTAAAAAAACCATAGAAGCAACGCCTGACTCCATTAATCATTATGAAAGAATAAATAAAATTCTTTTTTTTTAAATTATTTCGTATAAATGTTGACCGCTACGCCTAGCACAATCTAGCCACAGTATTCTGTGCCACTGGCTCAAGTAGTGACGTCGAGATGCTGTATATCTATGTATGTAAACGATGTATGTAAGCATATATCTATGCTGAGACGGTCTTCGGGTTTGTTTCAGACTACTTTTGAGATACCCCCACAAATACCGAAGGGAAGAACAAGTTTCTGTTCCAAACTTCAACAGGTGGTGAGGGCTGCTTTGGACTAGAACTGATGGAGACAGTGTGTTCGTTTTAGGGATTCTAGTGACCAAGATTCTCAGTAATGAGGGACCGATTAAAGAAGTACAAGTACAAAATAAATGATAATAATAAATTATTTAAATCAAATACATACATGTAATATTGAAACACTTAAAATGATACATATAGATATAATCATATCAAAAATTATATTTTAAATTTCTCTAACCCCAAATTAAAAATGGGCCAGCCAATGAGACCTACTATGCTCAATTTAATTTCACTTCATAAGTGTTATAAGTAAAGAAATGAATAAAATAAATAGCCATCAAGGAAAGAAAGATTTCACACATTCTATCAAATGTATGACAGGGTCGTTGAAAGAAAATTAAAAAAGTAATGAGGGACCGATTAAAGAAATACAAGTACAAAATAACTGTAATTATTTAAATCAAATACATACATGTATACATACATGTAATATTGAAACGCTTAAAATGAAACATATAGATATAATCATATCAAAAATTATATTTTATATTTCTCTAACCTCAAATTAAAAATGGGCCAGCCAATGAGACCTACTATGCTCCATTTAATTTCACTTCATAAGTGTTATAAGTAAAGAAATGAATAAAATAAATAGGCATCAAGGAAAGAAAGATTTCACACATTCTATGAAATGTATGACAGGGTCGTTGAAAGAAAATTAAATTTCATGTAACTTATGTTGATAAGTTTGTTTTTGTTGTTTTGAATAAACACCTAGCATTATCTGTGCATGGTCATGATAAGTAATCTTTCTAAGGTGAGTAATATTTTTTAAAAAAAATATCTTCATACATTCAACTGTACAGATTTTTGATTATCTGAATACTTTATAAACAACAATTCGTTTGGTTAATCCAGTCTCCACGTAAAGCTGTTCATGTGTTGACTAGTGGTGACATTTAGAGATATATTATATAAACAAGAGTCAATTATATAACAAAAGATGAACAACATAACAAAAGATAATTGAATTAACTTTTGTTGAAACCTATTTATCAATACAAATTGAATGTGTGAACAGACAAAAGTTTTACTTAGCTAAGATCCGCGAAAAGCAAAACAATAACAGAAAATTAATAATGTGTGCTTTTCTGCTGGATGAAGTGGATTTATTTGGAACTTAAACCAAAAACTTACCGAAAATCGGCCATCAATTCTCCACCCACCAACCACTATACACAACACCAAACACACATTACCACTTTTCCATCTTGTAAACGACACGTGTTTCGCCCCAACACGAGGCATCTTTCTTCTTCATCTTAGACTCTACGGAAGACAACTTTTCGGTAGCCTACTATGGAGCTCCTGAGTGCACCCAGGTTCATCATAGATGCTGTAGACAAACCGAAGAGGCTGTTGCAGTTCTTCGAGGAACTGAGGTGGATAGAAAAGGAGCTATCCATTCTGAAAACACGCAAAATAGGCGCATGTTGCGGAAACCAGCCCGTTACACCATATAAATTAATATAGAAATGATCCAACACTTCCAAAATAAGGTCCCATAAAGCATATAAATACAATGCCCCGTAGTACTTCAGAAACAACTGTCACTATGACTTTCAGAAATATGCTGAAGCTTACCAACAATGACTTCATCTGGTGAAAGCCAGACTATCGAGCTAGACAAGACAGTCTAAGCAGACTCAAATGAATGAAAACCTTTGAATTAGTATAGTGAAACTGTAGTGTAGTAAAGTGAAATATTTATGGTAAATCATATAAAGTTTTAAGAACACAAAAACATAAGTGTCATCCCCTAAATAGTGACTAAAAAATATTAATGGATGCTTAATTAATGATATATTACTTATTAGCTCACTATGAGAATATATTTATACATTCATCATATTAATCATTACAAAAATATATTTATATAACAACCTTCTTATGGAAGACTGGCATCCCACACTAGATCAAAATGTGTTTGTTTTACAATATTTTAAAATTTTTCCTTACATAATCATTTCATTTGGTTTTTTTAAAATAAAGTAATTTATTATAATACATGTCTTACAAAACCCGGCAATAGCAACAGGCTGATCCGGATAGATTTTTTTTGTTTCTAATCGAAATTTGGACAATTTAAAAAACTGTTATGTCAATGAGTCTGCTTGTCTTGGGAGGTACCTTAGCTGTAGTGCCCATAGAATCAGATGCCTTACCTCTTTTCTCATAACTTGCTTTTCCATCATTCATCTTACCATTGTCACATGAATTTCATAATTTTGGATCTCCCCATCACGAGTGGAATTTAAATTTAAAACATGTTTTTAAAGCTCTAAATTATACTTCCACTTTGATTCAACAAAGGTTGTGAACCAAACACATAAATTGAGTGAAAACTCATCCCTCTCGTCACACTTCTTTGATCCACTCTCTCATCCTTCTCTTATCCCTTGATGTTACACTTTCTTGACCCTTTCCCTCTGCCTAAATTTTTGATAAAATTTATAGATAACCCCTAACCTAACCCATTTGTGTTGAAGGCATCCCAATGTAAAATGATTACAAGCCTTTAGGTGATTAATTTGCTAATTTCCCGAACTCTTCCATAAAAAATGTTCTGAAAATAATTTAGTTTTATTCCCATTATCTAGACCCTAAGGTCTAATGTCGACCATTAACGCCCTTGGGGTCGAAATACACCAACATCTGCAGTTTTTAAATTGGTAAGTATGTTGTTTCAATAGGAAAAAAACAAGAGATAGGATTTTGATGTAATTTGGAGATAGAATTTTGAAGAAATATGGGGATCTAAGGTTATCTAGATAAAATAATATAGAAATTTAATGATAAGTACATGAAATTTATTTGATATATCGATATTGAATTTTTCCCTACTTCCATATACCACTACTCTGTAGAAGCAGCTACCTAATTGTTTTTCTTAATTGACAATATATAACACATAAACCTACAAATTTATCAAAGACAAGATAGGATTTTTAAAGTAATTTAGCTATGAAGTTCTGCGCCATCGGTTCATTTTGGAAAAAAGACTTGCCAAAAATATTTTCTAGCCCAAAATATTTTGGGAAGCCCTGATTAAGAGAATTAATAAGTATATCGAACTTTTCCCCACTTCCATACACCACTACTCTATAGAAGGAGTTACCTATTTGTATTTCCAAATTGGCATGACATTAAATACACAATTATCAAAGGCTAGCGTTGTGTCTGCAATGTTTCTGTTACTGCTAATATGTATGGGCAGTATCCCTCCCATATCCCATAAAAAAATATTTTGCTATTGATCATTTCAAACTGTTTAAAAACCAATAGGGTAATAGAGGATTCTAGTTTAGCTGCTACATTTACTATTCACTATTTTTTCCAGCCTAACTAAATAATTATAATCTGGTTATTTTATAATATTAAGTTTTAAAGCTAGAAATGATTAAAAAGATTGATTTGACTTCAAATTAAATATGGTAAATTCCATAGACAATATAGTATGGCCATTTCATTATTGTTTGTTTTCATTGGCTAGTTGACTGGTAAGGAGTATTGAATTATACTATGATTATTATATACTTCTTGAGGGTAACTATGTTGAGCTTTAATTTCTAACCTCACCTACATGTGGTTATTATAATTACCCTCTGGCAATCCATTGCTGGTTGTAGGTCAGTCTCCTCTTAGGCAAGAACCAATAAATGAAGAGTTACAAGTAATATGGTCTTTTGACTAATATATTTGTATACAATAGTTATGTAATTTTTGAGCCACATTTCCACAATATGACTGCCAATGATAAACAAAAAAACCAAGACAAACATCCAGACACAGATGAACGTCAACAAGTTCAGAGCTCACAGTAATGGCTTAGCTTTCTCAACTAGACAGAAACTGTGCAACTTACCACTTTAACTTCTTCAAACACCAACTCTTATAGATATGTATAACTTCAGTCTTCAAAAACATTCGACTTGATGTATATTAGCTGAAATGGAAATATTTTCTGGACTCGTGTAGAGTGACCAGTATTGACATATGTCTGAAACTATTGAACCATTTGGCGGGCTCCGAAGAGCCCTGGGATAAGACAGGAACAGGATGGGAAAGGTGGGAGTGGGGATGCTGCGAGCAGTCTTCAGCGCGGCAGAGCCACCATCTTCGCTTAAAGTATACTTTACAAACTAATTATAAAAAACTTGTAAAATTCCAAATATACTCATTTTTTTGTACATCACAGAAGCTCCTACTCTTCAGACTGACACCCACAGCTGAGATCAAATACTATTCTCTGTACAAACATATATAATCTTCCAATCATCAACATTTCAGTTTGTTACCGTATCGTTAAATTTTTAAAATCTATAACTAGAATTAAGAACATGGGGCCTCCGCTCATTTAAATATTTTTTAAAGCTCTCAAGCAGTGAGGTCGCGCGCATGGTGTGCGCTCACAAAGGCTCTCTCACCCAAAGGGAGGCTCCACGTTTACAAATAAAAAATACATTGGTCTCAAGATAAATAAAACGATACATTCCGGGGCAGAACCCCCCCAGCCCGGCGCCACGAGCCTCAACACCCATACAGTGTAAAATATAATAACACCTCATTTATAAAAAGAAATGCAATGTTAAGGTGCCTTGCATCAGCAAGCATCGTCTCCAAATAGAGCAGGGGCGGCGTCCTAGGCCTGTGCAGAGCATCGCTTCGCCTCACCACGGTTATTTTTATTTACTTTTTTTTTTAACAAACATAAGCAGCTAAACAGTTACAGTCGAGATACAAATACAGTTACAACTCAATCCTAGTCTATCGGAAGTCGAAAAAGATGGGGGGAGACGACGCGATGCGCTCGCCTCCAGCCTCAAAATCAAAAACAAGAAGAGCGCCACCGTGTGAAGCTGCTTGGGGGTGCAAGGCGTAAGAGAAGAGGGGCGAAGCGCCGGGCCGTGCCAGCGCCGTACGCGCCGCGGCCGCAGTCTCCCCGGCTCCTCAATTTTTTTTGTGTTTTTCTCATATTTTGAAACGGAGCAGAGGGAGCCTACAGCGGCGGCGCGCACGGCGCAGCGGCTGCACTTATCTACTAAAATTTTCACAAAAATAATACCTAACGCCGGAATTTAGTTGCTGCGAGGCGACGCCGCGCGGACAGCACCGCCCGGGGAGCGTCGCCCCTCGCATCGTCACGCGCTTCGCGTTACGAAATAAAAAACTTAGTACGAGAGGGGCGGCGACGCAGCCCCACGGTGCAGCGGAGGCACTGGGGGCTGCGTCGCCGCAGCACTAACACTAAAACAGTCCAGGCGGTGGCTTACGATGCGCCGACGTTGAGCAGCAACTTAAGTGGCAGAGCGCGGTCGGTTTCGGGGCGACAACGGCCTTCGCGACGCCAGTGTGTGGGTGGAGGCGGCAACGCGGCCGCGGCGGGTGCTGCGCCCCATTTGCTGGCCGCGTAGCGCTCCTCGCGTCGCTCGCGCTCCCGATCGCGGCGCGCCCCCAAAGCGGCCGGCAGCGGGGTCCGGGTGACTCGCCTGCGCCCCCGCACTTGTGCTTGCACCTGGCAATTCATCGCTGCACGGGTACTATTAAGATCTCGGTTTAAACTACAACGGACAGTTAGTTCACTTATCACTTTAGCGGTAGTAGAGCGCTAGGAGCGCAGTGCGTTTGCGTTGCACAAGATGGTTGCCCTAGTCGGCTGGCGCGAGCGACACGACGACTTTCGACCCCGCAATCCGCCGTATATCGGCCTCGATCCACTATCGATTTACGCGGATGACACGTCGAAACACTTTAAATGCACTGTGCGGCTGTCGCTGCTAGCTTCGATGGAGGTCGCTCGCGATTTTACAACTTAGATGCCACCTTTCCATATTTACACCTTCACCTTTCGATTTTAACTACACGACGGAGGGGGCGCTCGGGCTATTTATACCGTAATGGCGGCTGCGCGATCGAATTGCGCGTGGGGATATAAAGCTGGCTACTCAGGCACATTTCAAGATAAAATTAACAAAGAAATATAAATATTCTTTTCCTTAATCTTAACCTATTGTTAAAATTAAAAAATTAAAATTATTTTTTTAAAAGTTGGATTCAATATTAATTATTGGTAGATTTTACACTTTTTTATTTTGGGTACTTCACCAGATTAAGATTCCAAGGACAGCTTTTAAATTTGCGTTTTGATTTTTAAAAATGTAAAAAGTATTTGTATGTCCGATAAACTCATCAAAAATTTTAATTATGTATGTTTTTTTTATGGGTATTATTGTATTTTCGAGAGTTTAATACCTTAAAAAAGTTTGACAAATAAACTTGTAATTGTGTTGCGAAGCCACCTACGAGTTTTGTAGCTAATAAATTCCATATATTCGTTGCGTGAAAATTAAACGATGCTTTTTTTGATTAGCAAACTGCGTAAATTAGTTTATTTGATCAGAAAAAATGAAAGAGTAAAGAACAATACATAGGTTTTAATAATTGCCATCTTCATCCTGAACAAACTAATCCAAATGTAAGTAAATTTTTAAAGGTTTATTGTTTTAAATAATGCATGGTATTAATAATAAAAGCGATTATTAATTTAAAATATCCTAACACTTTACTACCTATAGTTAAATTATTTAAATATTATCTATGCAACATCATATTCAGTTCTAAAACTTACAATACTTAACATTATATAAATCTAAGAAAATAACTGTTTCATCAGTAGGGTGCTTTAAAAAAACCATCGCTACAACTATCGTTCCGTAGAAAAAAGACAGAACGAAAACAAGGAGGCTGAGAACATAACACGACAAAATGCAGTAGCGCATAGAAACAAAGGTGAACCTCAGATTACCGTGTATAGTCGATTTACCCGTTTAATACAAATGGCCGACATACGTAGCTACGTAACGATAAGCATATTGTTTTTTTGTCGAGTTTGCAGTTTATCAGGATTTAATAATACATAATATTATATTGTTTATGTTAATTGTTGATATGGAGTTGCTTGATTGTGATAAATAAACATTTGTAACCAATATTGACGTATGCCATATTGGCTAGAATATATATGTACTAACAGTAGCCCAAATATCTAAATAAATACATATAATCTTCGGAATACAGAATAAATTATTGAGTTAAAAATACGTTGCAGTTGCACATTATACCTAATTAAGTGCTAACTGTTATGTATTTTTAAGAAAATCTTAATACATATGGTTGGTTATTTAACCTTTGCGTGATTTCTTGTTCATTCAATTGAAGCATTTGTTCGTGATTAACTGGCGTCCAATAAAATAGACATCATTTTAAATAAAAAATAGAGTATCTTTGACATATACTTTCTTCTTCTTTAACGCTATGGACGTGTAATTAAATACGCCAATGTCAAGTTAAATATAATACCAACAAGTATCTTGAAATTTTCTTGTCAACTTGTCATATTTTCTTGATAAATGGTGGCCTTTCTAACAAAACCTATGCACTTTTGCAATCATCTTAAAAAATCACGATACACGCATTTGTTTTATTTAAATTATACGCCCTGTTTGAACAATATTATTCAATATGCCATCAGAATTAAACAATATGAGCTGATAATAATATGAGATAACAAAAATGAAATAAAAACACAACGTCAGTTATGTAAATTTGCGTGAAAAGTTGCAATATCATTTTTACTATAATTCTTGCTTATTTTTTCAAATGTAATGCCGGTCCCAAATTTATATTAAATTAAATAATTAAATTTATGCTAAACTTAAAGCTATAGCTTTTTTGGCATTATGCCTGTTGCATTAATAGCTATTATTTAATATCTGTACAATTTATTTTGTGTATATTATTTGACGTTGTGTTTTTATTTCATTTTTATAATCTCCTGTTATTAGCGATTATATTGTTTAAATCTTGTGGCATGTTACTTAATTTAGTTTGATTAAGGCGTAGACGTGAAATGAAATCGTGTATCGTTTTTTAGCTTGACTGCAAGTTTTGATGGAACAGCCACCATTTTATCAAGACGTATCGTGACAAGCTAAATTTACATTTCAAAGTACTTGATATTTTTTTTACTTCACATTGGCATAATAGTGATATATAATTGCCGTCAAAGTAGAAATAAAAAGTATTTAAGATATATTGTCTACGAATTTTAAGCCTACGCATATGTCTAAATCGGGCCAATTTTGCTATTAGGTGAAGACAACGACTACGTTGAGGAAAAAGTTGATATAATTATTCAGTTAAGCTTGGCAACACTCAAGTAGCTTCATCAATTCTTTTTGTTGTCTAGACCTAATAGCTTAAAGACAAAAGTCTGACCAGTCTCTTTTGTCTGTACTTACTCTTTTAGGGCCCTGAAAAATAAACACTGACTACTGAATTACAAGTTTAAAAACTATGGTATGGTTCTCCATACCATAGTTTTTAATAGGCTAGTTTAAATAGGCTAGTCTTAAAGTCTTAAGTAAGTTTTAAATAGGCTAGTCTTCGAGTTCCTGTAGCCGCTAGTGACTAGCGGATATGGATGAAAAGAAATAAATTTCGTCAACGTAATAAAGTCAAAAATAGCTATTTAGCTGAGCAAACTAAAGTGGTGTCGGACTGTTCACGGTTTTCGAAGTAACAACAACTGTTGGATTAGACGCTTTTTTCAGCAAAGGTCTGCCAGAGGCACTATTTAGTATCCTAAAATGAATAGTTTTAAAGACATTCTAAGCTGTTAATCTCTAAGAACAAGAAATTAATCATATATTTTTTAATTTAAAAAAAAAATATGATACAAATTTCCCATTTTAAGCCCCATAGGAAAATAATTTAAACATCCTTTGTTAGTGTATCAATCAATCAACATCCTGCGGCAGTCCACTGCTGGACCCTAGCCCGATCTTCGGCTTCACGCATCTAGTTCTAGCCCTGCGCAGATCGTCGCACCATCTAACCGGGGTTGTCCCGCACTACGTTTACCGAGACGTGGTCTTCACTCCAGCACTCGTCTGCTCCAACGATTGTCGGATCTGCGACAGACTTGACCAGTTCATTACCATTTTTGTTAGATGATTCGAAAGAATATGTCGTTGACTTTAATTCTCTGGCGGATATGTTTATTCCGAATTATATCTACCAGAGAAACTCCGAGCATAGCTCTCTGAGCGACTCTGAGCTTGTGAAGCAGACGGACTGTCAGCGTTCACGTTTCGGCGCCGTTGTTGTATACAGAATGTTATATAAAGAAATATGTAGAAGTCGCCCTAAACTCGACACTTTAATTGAATTCTGTTTTGGTATCAGTTATTTAATGGTAGTTTTATTTCTATAGAGTTGATATATTTCCCGCTACTGGTACGTGGGGCCTCCCCATTTCAAGATAAATAGATATTAACATATCATACTTGTTCGACGGAGTGGACACAACAAGCGAACTTAATACCATTGGGGTTTCTCTGCCAATCAAATTGTGGGCTCAACTGAGAAAATTGGTTTTTAGGTGGTGAAGCTTGAAGTAAAATAAACTAGAAACTACATATATACAATACATATAAAATACATAGAAATGAAATATAATAAATATAGAATATATCGATTATTATCACCGTACACAAGTATCGAGATAAAATGACAACTCCCACGCGAAGCCATCTCACCCTCTTGAAAGTACGAAAGGAATGGATGAGCCATTCTTTTCGCACGCGTCTGATATCTTTTGTAACAATCGACCGTCTCTTTCACACACATATGAGGATGGGGGCAATTAAAAAAAGTCTCAGGAACGCATCAGCTGTTACCGCCGCTGTCTCGCTTTTTTTTTCAACCCACTTTCAAAACAGGTTGCCTCGAAACCAGCTGAGCGGAATCAACGACGCCATATTTTTTGTTATTAATAGGATAACCATGCTATCATTCATTTTTTTAGAACTTACATCGACGCTAAGTAGCAAAAACGTACTAAGTCGCAAAATGAACACTTACCACCAGAGCTAAAAAAATGTTAAGACGTCTAAAAAAAAATTTCAGATCATCCAAAAATAGTCAGTTTCAAGCATACAAAAATTTTCGGTTTGTAGTAAAGCTGTGAGACCCATACAATCATCGAATTGTCTGAATCAGTTTTATTTTGTAATCCGAATATGCATTATTATTAAAATTGACATGTCATGACAAATGCTGTAAATGCATTTTCGCTTCTTTGCATTCGCATTAACATATCAATTAATAAGTTTAATATATGTATTTTGTTATATATTATTATATTTATTTCCATTATTTTATTATTAAAAATTATTAAAAGCCTGTACAGGTACTTCCCACTGTTCGGTACATATGGATGATGGAAAGACGACTGCTAAAATAAATTTACGTTGCGAATATGGATCGAAGGGTCGATAGGGGAAGACCAGAGAGAACATACCTTGACCAAATCGCTGAAATAAGTTCTTAAAAAAGGCCAGGTCAAAAGTATCTTTATCTGACGAGCTTGTATGAAGAGAGTGATGAGGTGGATGAACCAAAGAAAGTGAAAGTTCTATTATCAAATATTCTTTAATTACCATTAAGCTTTCTTCAATATAATTCGTATAGGCATAAAAATAATTTAAAAAAAACCAAAGAAATATACCTCTAAAATAATCTCAATGCGTCCAAATACTCTGCGTGAAAGATGGTGGCTCACTCATTTAGAATTAATGGCGAGTGTCATAGAATTAATGGAGAGTGTCGTAGTCACCAGGAGTGACCTTCGTTAAAGTTACGTGTTCAATGAAACGGCCAACTTGGGGAAGATGAATTGTATTAAAGTCTTCACATATAAAGGAAAGTACAAAAGTTTTTGGAAGTTACAGTTTTTGTTACAAGCTATGTCAAAAGTCTAGAAAAGTACTGCTGTTTTAAAACTAGTGTGGCCAGATAAAAATCATACAATTCGCCACAAGTGTACGAAAGAATATATATATGGAATTATTACAGGAGAAAAAGAGGCGACTATATTTTCTCGGTTTGTATTTGTTAACGGGTTAATTTCAAAACAATGGCATCGAACTTCGGTATCAAGGCATCACTATTTAAACTTCCTCTAAGTTGACTCTAAAATTCTACACCAAGTTTCAATAGAACGGTTACCATTTAGTCAAAACGTAACATGTTTAGACTTCAAATTATAAGAAGCTTATTGATTGTTTTCCCGATAGGATAGTAATTTTCATAAAAGAACAACTTTGATATGCGTACGTATGTTCTTATCTGGGATTCTGGTCAAAAACAAAAATCGTTTACAAAAAAAATATTATTAGATTTTTGATCATTATTTTTAAATTTATTTATATTATATTTGAATGATATTTTAACAGGAATCAAATAATATTATATTTTTTGGTAACAAAGAAATTGGACGCAAAATATTTCGCGATTCACGAACAAACTTAAGGGACTGTAATAAATACAAATGAATATATTGACGGCTGCGTTGGTTGAAAGAATTTATTAAATCGTTCCCTAGAAATGAGACAAAAATTCAATTATCCTTAACCAGTTTATGTGGATAGTCATAACTTTTACTTTAACGCTAAGATCAGCGACAAGCAAACAAAAACAGACAAAATAATAAAGTGTGTTTTCTATTGAAAGAAGTGGATTTACGGAGGATACATTACGGAAATTAAACAAGTTTGATTATGGAGTAATGGATTTCCACAAACTAACACCGGATTAAATTTTTCCCTTTCTTTTTACAAGACTAAACTAACTTCATTTTTTTTCTCATAGCCTTCTGATTTTTTTGTTTTTGGATTTTTCATTTAATTATATGGACAGTCAAAAGTTTTACTTAGCTAAGATCCGCGACAAGCAAAACAATAACAGAAAATTAATAATGTGTGTTTTTCCGTTGGGTTTAGTGGATTTATTTGGAACTTAAACCAAAAACTTACCGAAAATCGGCCATCAACTCTTCACCCACCAACCACTATACACAACACCAAACACACATTATCACTTTTCCATCTTGTAAACGACACGTGTTTCGCCCCAACACGAGGCATCTTCTATTATAGTAGACTCTACGGAAGACAACTTTTCGGTAGCTTACTATGGAGCTCCTGGGTGCACCCAGGTTCCTCATGGATGCTGTAGGCAAACCGAAGAGGCCGTTGCAGTTCTTCGAGGAGTATAGTAGACTCTACGGAAGACAACCGAAAACTGATTAATTTTCTTTAATAATTATTTCCTGTTATTGTTTTGCTTGGCGCGGATCTTAGCTAAGTAAAACTTTTGACTGTCCATATAGTGATGGATTTCCGCAAAGTAACGCCTGACTCCATTAATAATTTTTCATTTAAGTATTTTTTACTATTTTCAAACTTTCAATTCCTTAATACTTTCATTATGTACATTCTGTGCTATATATAAAGAATTATTTAAGTATCATTTTAAAATGATTTGTAATTTTTGTTAAGTTATAAATTATAATTCTTTTTAAAAGACGACCGATTAGCTCAGTGGCGGGGCCCTCCGCCCACGGGGTCAATGGTCGCGGGTTCGATTCCCGCATCAGAATAAATATATATATGGATTTATAAATATTTATTCCGAGTCTGGTAACCCCCTCAATCCCCATTTCCGTTCCTGCCCTTTCCTTTCTTCTCTATCCTTTCCCTTCCTTTCCGCCAATCCACGGTCTGCCGTGCCAAAGGATGCATGGCTAAGGGCGAGCTTAGTCGCAAGCGTGCCGACTGTCCCGGGATCGGGCTCCCCGGGTACTATGGTGCTGAGGTAAGCTCAGCATGCAGGGCTCTGCTGGGGCTGACCTCCATCGTCCCTTGCGGCTCGTGCGATTCACCAAGACAAATTTAATATACCTAATTTGTTGAAAAATGACGGCTACTTGGTTCGCCACCCGTCACGTCCTGATTCTCACGAGGGCAAGAAGCGACCAATGGAGAGCCGTTTCGCTGCCATGAATGGTAGCGGATGGAGCTATGGTCTTTGCCAACCCCTGCGGGGGATAGGCGTGAATATATAAAAAAAATAATCATAATTCTTATAATAGTAAATTTGGTACACGTTGATTGTCAAAGGATAAACGGTAATTAGATTGTTACTATTTCAATCTTCTATCGATTATTTTCTAGTTCGTTTATTCAGTTCATATTCCTATGACAAAAATTGGTCACCCTAGTTAGGATAGTAAAAACTATATGACCTTTTTGTCAGCTTGATGCTTCTACCAACATCATGTGTACATGTATATACCGGCTATGAGAAAATTTGTAGGCTTATATTCTTAACAGGGCTTAGCCTAAGACAAAATATTATTAAATGAATAGATGAAAGAATATTCGGTTTCGGTCTATTTTGCTTAAAAGCTGGTTTTGGCTAAGGTTTCACTTTTATTCGATCGTCGAGTCAATCGAATCTTGTTTTTATATAAAACAATTTATTTCACTCTATTTTACGAATGTAAATAAGTAAAAAGGTTTTATTATATTTGGTTAAAAAGTTTAGATACATTCATAGGCCGATTCAGACATAGGCCTCACCCAAGGCGCGCCACCTAGCCCGATCTTCGGCTACACGCATCCAGTCTCTGCCAGCCGCCTTTCGCAGATCGCTACATCTATCCCACACTACGTTTGCCGAGTCGCGATCTCCACTCCAGCACTCGTCTACTCCAACGATTGTCGGTTCTCCGACAAACGTGTCCAGCCCATTGCCACTTCAGTCAATACATTAGTGATACATTTATCAATGTATCACTACAGTACTTCTGGAGTAAGCGAGTGCTGGATTGAAGACCACGTCTACATTTTTCCCTATATTTTCAGTATACCTAAACTTAAACAATATTAAGGCAAATTTCTACAAAATTCTGGCTTGAGATTTATCTTTCTTTTTCAGCCAGAATCGAACTGACGGCCGTCCACGTGTAATCCTCTGATTATGATTTCTCAGACACGTTTTTGAATTGATTGTTTAATTTATTCCTTGTTTTCTTCTTACATTTTACTTATTACATTTATTTTTTATTCTGTGCTTTGTTGACTTTATATGCTACACTTTATTCTATACAAAGCTATTACTTTTATATTAACTTTATATTATTATCGTAATTTACTTTGAAGATTGTTAATTATCTACTTATGTCTATTTTATTCAAGGGTTTACCTTGGGATCGGCGTGCTGTTTTTTTTTTGTTAAAAATAAATTACCTATTTTGTTTGTCTATACTGAAGCGTATATGGACAGTCAAAAGTTTTACTTAGCTAAGATCCGCGACAATTTGTCGCGGATCTTAGCTAAGTAAAACTTTTGACTGTCCATATAGTGATGGATTTCCGCAAAGTAACGCCTGACTCCATTAATAATATACTGAAGCGGTAAGCTCCAGAAAAGACAAAATAAACAGGTATTTCAATATTTTTAAATTTGTAGTTTACCTCGCGCATGAGATTGTACCCATTGTAGTCTCTGCGAAAAATTTGGACGCCCATCTGCCCAAGTTAAGTTTAATAAATTAAAAATACAAAAAGCAGCCATTGTGCACGGCTAGGATCGTTAGAAGGTTCCCTTTCCTTGGATGCCTAAGTCCTTCGTTAGCTTGATTTTTCCCGCCACGAATAATTAATAACCCTTATAATATTTTAAATTATCTTTATAATGTAAAACTTTTAAAGTAATAATATTGTTATTAAAAAGAGAAATATGTGAATGAAGTAAATAACAAAATTATATAGATAACATAAGATATATTTTAAGATAAATATTTGTAAACCTACGGTAAGACTTAACTCGATTAGATGAAGGGTCTATCTGTTCAGGGTGCCTAGCAGACACTGGATATCGAGCTAGGTTGCGCGTCTTTCGGGAAGCCAGTATCTAGCAGTAGAATGCCACTGGCAATTGATATGATAATTTACACGCGGCCATAAAAATCTACAAAGAAATCAAAGGCCATTTTATTAACGTATGAGATTATAGGTAAAGTGATAATGTTTGTACGACTAATGTATATATATTCGTATATATGTAAAAATGGCTAGCTATTTTGTTAGTCTCGCTAAAACTCAAAAACGGCTCGACCCATTTGAATAACTTTTTTTTATTTTGTTCGCTATAAAACAGGGCAGGTTTTCGAATAAAAAAAAATGATAAATTCTTTTTTATACAAAACTGTCGTTTCTTTTGTACGATTTTGAAAAGTATTGTATACCTAAATAAGAACATACCAGGAGAAGATAGGAACTATTTTCGTTAATTTAAATTTTAAAGGTAAAACGAAATATTAAAGGTGAAACGAAGTTCACTCTATCTGGTGCGAAATAAAAAATTATTTATTTTTCATTGATAATTTATTGACGTTAGGTAAATCCGATTACAGCGATAAGCCACTCATATCTGGATCAAAGATGTGGCAATGCCTGATATGATATTGAGATAAACTAACAAACGAAATATTATGGTCACTTCCTGTGATAGCGACTAATGGTGTGATTAATATTTTTATCATTTACGTGGAAAAATAAACAAAGGGTTATTACTGTTGGTAGATATGAGTCGAGGATTAGAACGTTAAAAGTAAACACAACAAATAAAACAATAATACCATAGACTTAATGTTTCTGTGAATATGTTTTTTTTTTCAAGAATTAAGTCATAAGTCACTCTAATTAAGTTGTAATGTTTTAGTTAATCTGAATTGTTCAATAGCAGACGGAAATCCGAAATCCGAAGTATTCTAGGAATCTTAGCGCATTATAATCTTCAAAATAAAGATTTAAATAATTATATAAGCCTCTATAATACAGTCATTACGTCGAAACGTATCCTCGTCTAATGCGTGGACTTGCAAGAAAAAGTAATTTTGTAATTACTGCGCGTGAAGAAGAGACGAACCTATTTCCTCATAGTCATATTTCAATTTTTTTTGCTAATAACGATATATTTTGACACTTATATGTGATCCTAGATTTTTATAACGAAACTTTGTGTGAAACTAAAAATAATCATAATAACCTCTTGGACTTTTCCCGCCAATTTACATCAGTGACGGTGTGTTTTTATTTCTTTTTTTTATAATCTTATATTATTAACAGTTATATTGTTAAATTGTGGTGGCGTATTATATATTATATTTCGATTAAGGTGTATAAGTGAAGTGATATGAAATAAACGCGTGTATCGTGACTTTGATGTTGACTCAAAAGTCTATAGAAGGTTTTGGTGAAATAGCCACCATTTTAACAAGACGCAACGTGACAAGCTCACTAGTAGTAGTAGTCACCTTTTAAAAGATTTGATATTATTGTATTTTACTTGACACTGGCATAATAGTTATAACTAATTGCCATCAAAGAGAAGAAAAGAAAACCTCTTGAAAGTCGAAACCGATAAGAAAAACAATATATCTGGATTTGACGCACTGACGGTAATTGACTTGTGGGGTGTAGTGTCTGATAGAGACGTTTGGGACTTTCTCTATCTATTTTTTTCCACCTAACGAGAATGTTAAGCCAGAAATGGAGAGGCCCGTGCTCAGCAGTGGTCTGACATATATGGGCTGTTAAAAATAAGACAAATGTGATGACTAATTGTCCCCAATAAGATTTTTTTTTCCTTTGTTTGTTTCTAAAATAAGACAAGACAATAGATTTAACCCAATCTTCGAATATATTGCCGTTAAATCATCCACTTTGAGAGCTGTTATATCTTATCCCCGGTGGTCCATTCGTAAACCACGTATTATATTAATTTTGAGTCTTGTATACCACACAGGGCGGCAACAACTCTTCTTCGGCGGTACTTGACACCATTAACAATATGGAGGACTTAGAATGGTTGACTACCGTTTCTGAGTACTGTATTAATACATTCATAAATGTATCACTAATATATTATATTAAAACCTTTTATATTATATTATTTTTTACGTTCGTAATATTCAAACTTAAAATGAAAAAGTAATTTTATAAAACAAAAAATAAAGCATTCGATCGACTGACGTCTCGAATATAACATATCGCCTTTCTTAGTAAAAATAAATAATTTTTATAAAGTGATGATAAATTGTTTGAATATAATATAAATGTACATTTGATATTGAAACAAGAAAAATATATTAGTATCATTTGGAAGAATTTTATTTATAGAAGATAAAAACCCCCTAAAGATCCCGTGTGTCGCCGTAAGAAGTACGGCAAGTACGTTATAGTACTTAGTACAACGTTTTGTTAATATTTTTTGCCGGCCAGGGTCGTCGGTTAAATTAGTTTGGTCACAGTTTATTATTAGGTGTACAAATAAGTTTCCGCGGTTTGTCAAAAGATGGCCCCACCAGAAGGTTATGGAGAAATTGTCAGATGTAAAACGTAATATCCCAAGTTTAGTCATCTGGCAACACCATAACCTTAAAGTACTAGTGATTCCGTATCAGCATCACGTAATTTTTTTCGTGCAAAAATGTCAAGTTTTATTCCGAATAAGCATCATTTGCGGGAACTTTTGATTTACTTCTTTAATGTGAAAAAATCTGCAGCTGAGGCGCATCGATTGCTTCTAGAAGCATATGGTGAAGCTGCTTTAAGTGAGAGAAGTTGTCAGGAATGGTTTCAAAAGTTTAAGAACGGTGAGTTTGACGTTAAAGACAAAGAACGCAGTGGAAGGCCGAAAGTGTACGAAGACATGGAATTAGAAGTACTATTGGAGGAAGATTCGTCCCAAACGCAAAAAGAACTTGCACTTACTCTACAAGTGACTCAACAAGCAATTTCACATCGTTTAAAATCGTTAGGAATGATTCAAAAACAAGGAAATTGGGTTCCATATGAACTAAAGCCGAGAGACGTTGAACGCCGATTATGCATGAGTGAAATGCTGCTTGCCAGGAATAAAAAAAAGAGTTTTTTGCATCGTATAGTCACTGGTGACGAAAAATGGATTCACTACGATAATCCAAAGAAGAGAAAGTCATGGGTTAAGCCCGGCGAACCATCAACATCGACAGCTAAGCCGAATATTCATGGAAAAAAACTCATGCTGTGTATTTGGTGGGATCAGCTTGGTGTCGTGTATTATGAATTGCTGAAACCAAGCGAAACCATTACTGGAGCTCTCTACCGAACACAATTGATGAGATTGAGTCGGGCACTTAAGGAAAAACGCGCCCATTACTACTCCAGACACGACAAAATTATTCTTTTACACGATAATGCTCGTCCACATGTTGCGGCGCCGGTAAAAACATACTTGGAAACACTCAACTGGGAAGTTTTACCCCACCCGCCGTATTCACCAGACTTAGCCCCTTCTGATTATCACCTGTTCCGGTCGATGGCACATGGTCTGTCTGAGCAGCGCTTCACATCATATGAAGACACCAAAAATTGGGTAGATTTGTGGATAGCGTCAAAAGATGAAGAGTTTTTTCGACGGGGTATCCGAATGTTGCCAGAAAGATGGGGAAAAGTAGTGGCAAATGATGGAAAATACTTTGAATAAAACGTAATGTACTTTTCCTTTACAATAAATTCCTAATTTTTTATAAAAAACTGCGGAAACTTATTTGTACACCTAATATGTTCTGAGCTACAACATGTGACCGCTGCCCTATTATATTTGATATTTTGACTTTTTTTTTTGAGATATTTGGTCTTTACGCCTCATATAGAAACTTCTAACAAAGTCTGGGCCGGACAAATTATTTTTAAATTTTAGGACTGTCCTACTTAATTTATCTAGATAATACTTAACAAAGATTCGCAAGTCCAAAGAGTCCAATCGGTAACCCCAGTCAGCAAATATATTTATATATTTTAGTCTCTATTAATTTTATATAGTCTGACCTCCGTGCCCTTTCATAGTTCGAGGAGCGTGCATATAATACAGACCTATCTCTTTTAAATTTTTCAGCTATGAATTTCAGAGATTTATTGCCAGATCTATATGCTTCTAATGCTTCCGCTATATAGTTTGTGGCGTCTGTACACACCACATTGTTTTTAGTGTGGCAACATTATACACTCAGTGCCTCGTCCACTTCTCCGTCCGCTCCAATAGCGACGACACGCATCATATTTGTTCCGCGCAGTTTTAATATAACTATTGTTTACAATTTACATCACTTTGTTATACAATTAAAATACCATCCATGTATGTAATATACCGTGTGTGTACAAGTAATAAATCGAAAGTTTGCAAGTGAATCTGGACTTATTTTAACTTGAACTCGAAGCCTCAACACGTCTTCATTGGTGACCCCCGACGTGATCTGAACAAGCATCGAGCCTTAGCTTGCGGAGGCCGCAAGACCAGCTGGTATTCGCATCACTCATCCACACATCGCATCACACGTGGACTTTGAGAATCGTACGAGGAGAAAATTCGACGGTTACTGGAGAAGGAATTGATAGGGGACAGAAAACCCTCATCTTTTCTTCGGCATCTGAAGTCCCTCGCTGGAGTCTCATTTCCAGAGGACGTACTGAAGTCAATATGGTGTGGTCGCCTTCCACGGCAACTTCAAATTATTTTAATGGCCCAAAAGGAACAACAGCTGAACGAGTTGGCAGAGCTAGCAGACAAGCTAATGGACATCTCGCAACAACCAACTGAGGTACCGACATACAGGTTACGTGCGACACATCCACGGGCAAGCCGAGACCATACCTGCCGGCATCATTCCGCCGAAATGCATTCCTGAGGCTCCACAACCTCAGCCACCCTAGCGCGCGTACAACCGCACGCCTGGTAGCTGATCGCTACGTCTGGCCTCTCCTACGCAAGGATTGCAGCTCCTGGGCGCGCTCTTGTATCGCGTGCCAACGCAGTAAGGTCTCTCGGCACATTTCATCCCCGGTTGGTAACTTTTCAAGCACGTCTGCACGTTTCCAGCATGTCCACCTGGATATCATCGGCCCACTTCCGTCGTCGAACAACTTCACCTACTGTCTTACTGCGATCGACAGATTCTCGCGGTGGGCAGAGGTCTGGCCGATGTCAGGTATCACAGCAGAGGAAGTTGCAGACACCTTCGTTAATGGTTGGATTTCGCGCTTTGGTGTCCCGCTCATCGTTACTACCGATAGAGGGCGCCAGTTCGAGTCCACATTGTTCTCCCGTATGTTGCAGGTCTGCGCCACGAGGCGTATCCGGACGACAAGCTACCATCCACAAGCCAATGGTATGGTAGAGCGTCTCCACAGGCAGCTAAAAGCAGCTTTAATGTGCCACGCCGAGACGTGGAGCAAAGCTCTACCACTTGTCCTGCTAGGCATCCGGACAGCGGTAAAAGAAGACCTGCAATGTTCTGCGGCAGAAATTGTGTACGGCGAACCCCTGCGGCTTCCCGGAGAGTTCGTCCTTACACCCGCGCCAGACGAAAACAACTTTGACGGCACGCACGATTTCGTAGCCCACCTACGAGCGAAGATGGCCGCTCTACGCCCCGTCCCCGCTTCGAGACACTCTCAGCGAACGACATTTGTCTTCAAAGACCTGTCTTCGGCGACTCACGTGTTTCTGAGGGACGACACAGTGCGACGGCCACTTCAAGCACCATACACAGGACCCTACAAAATCCTGGCTCGTAATCCTAAGACGCTAACGGTTGATATTGGTGGCAAGAAGCACGAGGTAAGCATTGACCGCGTCAAGCCAGCGCATCTGGAGGTGGAGCAACAGTCTCCCTCCACCATGGCACCAGCGTCAACACCTGCTTCGCATCCTGCGTCTCTTGCAAAAACTACGATAGAGGATCAAGCACCTGAGCCATCATCATCTTCATCATCAACCACCCCTACCTCTCCTGCCCCCGTTATCACTCGCTCTGGTCGCAGAGTTAGATTCCGCGACGTTTTAGATATATAAGTTAGTGATAAGTTGTAAATATTATTAAGGCAGGCTCTAGTTTAAGGCACTTTGTAAAAATTCTTTTTTTATATAGCTTTATTTTCTACCCAGGGGGGTGATGTGGCGTCTGTACACACCACATTGTTTTTAGTGTGGCAACATTATACACTCAGTGCCTCGTCCACTTCTCCGTCCGCTCCAATAGCGACGACACGCATCATATTTGTTCCGCGCAGTTTTAATATAACTATTGTTTACAATTTACATCACTTTGTTATACAATTAAAATACCATCCATGTATGTAATATACCGTGTGTGTACAAGTAATAAATCGAAAGTTTGCAAGTGAATCTGGACTTATTTTAACTTGAACTCGAAGCCTCAACACGTCTTCAAGTTTACATCATATTTATTATACCTTTTGCCCCTTGGACCAGCTTTTTACATGCGCGGCATGTTGGATACTGTTTACCTGCAATTAAGTAAAAAGTTAAGTTTGTATATTTACTTAAACAAATGGCGAATATCTCTGTGTAACAGATATACAAAATGATATGATACAAATCACGTTAATATAACATATATTTTGAAAATCTATAAAATTAATATCAAAATTTATAAGCGACAATACAGCGACACACCATAAACTCAACTATTCGGGACCTTTAGATTTATGTTAAAAGTACTTTATCAAGAGATCATAGAATTGTGTCAACCCTAACAACGATTTTTATATGGATCCCTTACTCGTTTCTATCCAAATATTGTCGTTTCTATTAACCCTATACTACGTTACTATGGACCCTATATAGCATGTCTATTCCCCTCATCGGGACATACAACACGCAATAGAAACACGCTATTCACCTCAAAAAATATAAAATTGTACACATACAATTATTTTCATCGATATCAATAAATTTAAATTATAATTGTACTTATCTATGCACAAAACTTGTTCCACATAAATCAAAGAATAATAAAATAAACCTTTTATCACTGAACAAACATTTATCATATAAAGAATAAACTTTTTTGGAGTTTTAAAATTAACGTAGTACGACCGATGACATTCAAACGTATTTTATTTTACTTTTGTCTAACTCCAGGTCAAAATAGAGTTTTCCACTATGAAAAATATGTTGATCTTTAAAAAACAAATAAAATAATAGATTTACTAACGAAAATTGGATATTATGGTATAAAGAACTTTTTGGCTTTGTATCTATTCACCCCGTGATTTCTATTGACCCCGTTTTAAGGTATTTCAAGATACTTGATGTTATTATATTTTACTCAACACTGGCATAATAGTTATAGGTAATTGCCATCAAAGAAAAGGAAATGTCAACATTGTCAGTCAATAATTTGTCAGATTAAATGTTTGCTGTTTATGTCCCGAATATTAATAGTCTGCGTATATATTATAATAATGCGTAGGGAATTCATCTTAGTTTTATTAGGAATTATTTGTATTTCGATGCTATCGTCACTTTTATCGGGATATGTACAATATGAGCCGAATAAAATTCTTTTAGACTCGGTCGTTGGGGTAATAAGCGCTGGTAACTTTTCTTATTGGCAATTGGGGCATACTGGACCCCTGTACATTGAACTTATCTCGCTGTATGGAGATGCTGACCTCTATGTGGCTGATAACATGAGGTTTGGTTGAGATATTTTTAAATCATAATATTATAGATACTTAATTTTTTATAACAAATTTTGTAGTTGTCTACGGCCTATTGGGGTAGACTCTGACCACGGGCTTCCAGCTACAAGAAAGGGAGGTGATACGCTACCTTTCGGTACCCTCCCTCATTCAGAGATGCTTGTTTTTGAGAAATACTAATTTGTAAATAATTTCTTAATCCAGGCGTTGTTTTCTACATACATTAGGCGGAGAAGGGATGTAATGCAAATGGATATGCTTGTTTTTAGTACTTAATTTATAAGTTCTAGAAATTGGTCTTAAAATTATGTATTTCATCATTTACAAATTGCAATCACAACTTCTCCAGCTGCGGGAAGAGCAGCTGCTCCACCCTTGCTTAAAACAATTTATTAAGATATTTAATGTTATTATATTTTACTTAACATTGGCATAATAGCCACCCAGTCTCACTCCTGCAGCTCTTGCTTTTCGTTCCACAGCACACAATATACACTTATAGCTGAGTTTAAATAAAGTCTTTATCTCATTTCAGGCCAAGCTATGAGGCTGACAGGAACAATTTCAGTTCGGTGACATGCGGTCCAGATACGGTTAATATACCACCGGAATTCCCACGACCAATTGGTATTTGTTATTCAATTCTATGTTTTTACCAGTTATATGTTACTGTTGTTTTATTTTTAGCTATGGGTTACCCCACCAATCCGTCTTGGACAAACATGGAGATTTAATCTTCATTTCTCCAGAAATGGGGAGCTTGTGCTTAGCAGTGGGACATACACTGCAGGCTAAAAGTAAAAAACCACCTTAATTAAAGTAGGAAAATGAAATAAAACTCTCAAGGTTTTAAACTTTTTGTATTAGCAGTTCAGTCAGTGACAACAATAGGAACTGAATCTACAGATATATATTATTATATATTCACGCCTATCCCCTGCAGGGGTTGGCAGAGACCATAGAGCTCCATCCTCTATCAATCATTGTAGTGAAATGGCTCTCCATTAGTCACTTTTTGCCCTCATGAGAATTAGGATGTGACGGGTGGCGAACCACGGCCTTTTCAACAAATTAGGTATATTAAATTCATCTTAGTGAATCCCACGAGGCGCTAGGGAGGATGGAGGTCAGCCCCAACAGAGCCCTGCATGCTGAGGTAAGGCACCATAGTGCCTGGGGAGCCCGATACCGGGACGATCGGCACGCTTACGACTAGGCTCGCCCCTAGCCACGCATCCATTGGCACGGCAGACCGTGGATTGGCGGAGAGGAAGGGAAAGGATAGAGAAGAAAGGAAGGGGCAGGAAAGGAAATGCGGATTGGGGGGGTTACCAGACTCTGAATAAATGTTTAGAGGGACATTTATTTTGAACATATCTGTCAAGTTCTTCCCTTGTTCTTCCTTCGGCGATACAACCCGGTATCGGTAGTCGTCTGCTTTGCTTGCTGATAATGATAAAGTGAAAATTCTACAGTGTTTAAGTTACTAGTGTTAATTTTTTTCTATTACAGGTATAGGCATATTTGGCCACTGGTCACATTTACACTCCGAGTACACTATTCAGGTCTTCCTTGACACTACCAAACTTCGGAATGATGAACAGCTCTTGCCTATTGAGCAAGCACAGCAGGCCAAAGCTAAACGATCAGGTAGGTATTCTATCAGCTATAGATTTTTATTTTTGTACATCCATCACTTTGCCATTGCCAAAGATTAAAATGGAAATAGGGCAGGATATATTGCGTGTATGACAGGTGGAAGAGGGGCCAAGAAAGCCATAACCTGGACTGGCCCGCTTAGAAAACCTAAAAGAGGATACCATTATTCTTTCTAATGGTCAGATGAAATTAGAAAGATTGCAGGAATTGAGTAGATCTCCATAGCTGAGGACAGAAAAAAATTGAAGAAATTGGGGGAGGTCTATACTCAATGCAAGGCCTTGACAAAAAAAGGAACTCCAACATATAGTATGTAGACATAAAGATTGTAAATACTTTTAAATTGTTAGAGAAATAAATGGATGAAGCCCAGTATTATTATTATTAAATTGATAACCATTTGACTTAATTGGCTCAGTGGTGGTGCTCTCTAGAAATCAGGAGGCCCATGCTCAGCTGTGGGACAGGGCTGTAAAAAAAATCACAGTCAGAAATCCATTACTATGTGGACAGTTAGAACTTTTACTTAGCTAGGATCCGCGACAAGCAAACAAAATTCAGAAAATTAATAATGTGTGTTTTTCTACTGGATAAAGTGGATTTACGGGGAACTTAAACTAAATCTTACCGATAAATGGCCGTCAGCAACTCTACCTCCCAACCACTATCCACAACATCAAACACACTACCACTTTTCCACCTTGTAAACGACATTTGGTTACGGAACCGTTAAGTCACTTAGTGGTTAGGAGGTGGAGAGTTGCTGATGGCCTTATTTTCGTTAAGATTTAGTTTAAGTTCCCTGCAAATCCATTTCTTTCAGTAAAAAGCACATTATTATTGTTCTTAATTTGTTTGCTTGTCGCGGATCTTAGCTAAGTAAGAACTCTGACTCTCCACATAGTAATGGATTTTCGCAAAGTAACGCCTGACTCCATTAATCATCCTTAATAAAACATTGCAATGGAGAATTGTTATTTTCTATAATTTTTCTATTATTTTCTTTTCATGACATAGCGTCTTCAATGTGTTAAAATAATTATTTATTGTATAACTTTGTCTTTGGGATACAATAAAAAATATATCTAACTATCTATTATTGGGAGAATGAAACAGGCAGTCACATTAAATTTATTGTTTGTTATAAATAAGTTTATTATTTTTTTTCAGACATGGAAGGCAAGAGGAATAGAGAGAAAGCACCTTCATGGAAGAGTGAAGATGAGAAGCCGAAATATTTGAAGTTTCTAAACCTCCTCGATATGATATTTGACATGTTTGTTTTATGAAAGGTGTGGTTACTGTGGCCTGGTGTTGTCCTCTATATAATTCATATGGTCACCAGGGACACAGGTGATGACTAAGGGTATAAGCAGACTGGAATCGCTTCAAAGGCTTTGGGTCTTAACAGCCAAATAGATGCTACCGTTATGGTTATGACCAATGATTCTCATTCATTATACACAGTGGACCTCAAGCCCCGCTTTATCATGATCTGCGAACTTGTAGAAATAAAACAAAAACCGCTTTGATATGTGCAAGAAAAAAATGTGAACTTAAACTGATTGTTGAAGGTAGAAAAGTTGCTTAGCTGGATCGCATAATTAGTTATGACAGGTACAAATTGTTGCAAGTAAGTATGAAGGCAGTCTTGGCTATGCAATATAATGGAATGGACAATGATAGCAACTTCTTTAGAACTGCTTTACTAAAGACGGAAATAGATTTATTTAATTGGCTGCTTCGCTAATCGGCGAGGCGTTCTAAGAAGAATATATTTTTATGCACAATGAGTGTTGTGAGTACAGTGGTATTCTTAAAATCAAAAGTTAGGTAATCTTCTGCAGACTTGCCACTTTTTATTTCGTCTGCGCAGTTACAAAGTTGTTTGGACCAAAAAATTATTTGTCTGTGGGTTTCTGGGCACGGATGGACCCCAGGGTGGGAAACCCTGGTCTACACGACCGCTTGACCCAGTGGCTAGATCTGACTTCTCTTATTCGAGAGTGCCGTATGTAGCTTACGTATATCTATATCGAATAAACAGCATTCTTATTCTCTTCTAATGCCATCGTCGTCAACCTACGATAGTACTGGATACAGCATCACCTAGTCCGATCTTCCTACGCAGTTCCTCTCTCTCTCTATATAGCCCGGGGGTCGTCCCACACTACGTTTGCTAAGACGCGGTCTCCATTCCATCACTCGTCCACCCCAGCGGTTGTCGGATCTCCGACAAGCGTGATCGGCCCATTGCCACTTCAGTTTGCCAACTCTGAGAGCTGTATCGCGCAGTGCTATAAAATCAACGCGCTGTTATATATATATATAGAGGACAACCGGCCACAGATAAAGAGGTGTGTGTACGTTCGTGTGTATTTGTGTGTGCGTGTACATTCATGTGTATTTATGTGTGTGTGTACTTTCGTGTGTATTTGTATATGTGTGTGTGCGTGTGCGTGTACGTTCGTGTGTGTGTATACGTTCGCGCGCGCGTGTACGTTCGTGTGTGTGTATACGTCCGCGCGCGCGATCGTGTGTGTGCGTACGATCGTGCGTGTGCGTTCGTATGTGTGAGTGTACTTTGGTGAGCGTGTGTATGCGCGTACGTTCGTGTGTATTTGTACGACCATGTGTTTTGTTAATGTGTGTGTGTGTCTGTATCGCAAAAGCGAGAGCGATCATCCTAGGTAAAAAAACGTTGATTATCAACAATTGAGATATCTTTCAGTATGCGTACCTGCTTAACTTAAGCCGGATTTCCATTGCGTAGTTACTGACGCGACAGCTTAATTAAAAGCGATTCCTAAACGGGCCATACTTGTTAACCAAATAATCACAATATTTTCAACCATATTCCAGCTATCTTAGTAAAATGTCAAATGTTGTTAATGACTGAAAAATATATTGATGGAAAAAATACGAATAAGAATCTGAAATTATATATTAATAATAAAATAAAATAAGTTGGTATTATGCAATTTAATAAAAAAAATATATATAAATTAATTATTGAATTCTTATAAATGAACGGAATGAGGTCGTTTTCAACAATTCTCATTTGTTCCTTGATGGAAGCACAGTGCGAAAAGTTATTTTGCGGCAGTGTTCTAATCCTCAGTATGGCCCGTAGCTTATCTCCAACCTCCCCTGGACTATTTCCCACGGGAGTGGCCGTCCTGCAAGAAGATACACACACACACATTAACAAGTAGTGCACTTCTACGAAGTTTACCCATTCGCAGTGGAAATCCGGCTTAAGTATGTAAAAATCTTTGTATAGATAAAAAATATAATATAATGTAAATAATTTTTTGTTGTAATTATTTATAGATCACTTTGTAGGGAAGAAAATAATATAGATATTAAAATGTAACACTTGTAAAATTTAATTGACGATGGCGGGGCTCTCTGTCCGCGGAGTCAATGGTCGCGGGTTCGATCCCCGAATCGGAATAAATAAATATATGTATGGATTACAAATATTTATTCCGAGTCTGGTAACCCCGCCAATCCGCATTGGACAAGCGTGGTGGGTTAGCGTCCGTTCCTTCGGGAATGGAGAGGTCCGTGCTCAGCACTGGGACATATATGGGCTGCTAAAAAAACATATGTGGGAATAGTAAGTAGCCTTTAAATATCGACGCAAAAATAGCGAAAACTTAAACCGCAAAAAAACACGAGAGCTAAAAAACAACTTAAGATTTCTGAAGAAATTGTATCTGATCATTCAAAAACAGTCGGTTTTCTATTTGTCACAGAGCTGTGTGACACGAACCATTCGAATCAATATTTTTTCTGATCAAAAATAAAAATTTTGACATCTACGTCATTTAATAAAGCTTTTTCGCTTTTTTGCGTTGATTGTTAAATTTTTTTTTGTATTAATAAGCTCTTGTTCTCCATAAATCGAATAAAAAGATGTTTTTTTTTATAAATGTTTAGCTTTTAGCGTGCAATATATAATTATCTAATAAGTTTTAAAATTTTTTTTTCTTGACGGCGATTTGTCACGTCCTAACTCCCACGAGGGCGAGAAGCGACGAACGGAGAGCCGTTTCGCTACGATGAATGTGAGAGGAAGGATGGATGAGTGTGAAGGAAGCAAGGTGTGCCGGGATCGTAGGGGATCTGTGGTCTCTGCTTAACCTTACGGGGGGCAGGCGTGACGATATGTAATAACTTTCAGTTTTAAATGGCGGGTAGTTTCAAGATCACGTTTCACAGTTGTACTTGTTATATAATAAAAAAATGTTGTTTCGCTATCTATGTGAACATTATTTATATATTTTATAAAGTATATTCTAGTCATTTGAGTTTTATTTTTTTGTCAAGTCTGGACTGTTGATACGAAGTGTTCCTAGCGCATGAATTATTAGTTTGGATGGTTTATGAAAATTCTAATAATATGAAATTGCAAAATTTTCTTTAATTAAAATACTAAAATCAATCCAATGAACTTCAAAATTTTGTTTATGGTTTTCTCTTAGTACTAAAGGCACTAACAATAAAATACAAATCACACGGTGTACCAGCCATAGACAGTGAGGAAGGCAAAGAATCCCACTGAGACAGTGGTCCGTGTACCGAGATCCATCCATACCAGGATATGCGTGCAGATGATCAATCGGGGATATCTACACCCCGTTAGGGGTGTAGGAGCGAGCCTCGGGGATGAACCCCCACTACTCGGACCCCATACTAGGCGACCACCTCTGGGTCTTTGCGCCGCCGTTTCAAACGGCTTTTAAGGCCTTTAAATTCGGCCACCAACTAAACCCCGCTCTACTCCACACCGGGCGAGCAGGTTGGGGCCGAATACGTCGCACAACGCCGTCCTATAGTCGAGCTGATGCTCATCGACTGCTCGGAGTCTTCACTGCATGGTTGCGCTTGTTGAAGCGCCGGTACTCTGGTTTGTGACGGTGCCATCTCTCTGGTCGGCACCGGGGTCGATGACCCTCGAGCTCCTTTCGTTCTCTTGAACCGTGGTGGGGCCAGTGGGGATGGTGACTTCCGGTACACGGTTACATTAACAATCACTGCATTGCTTGAGTATTGTCGTATATATAGTGAATATACCACTTTAGACAAACATTGCATTGCAATTCAAATCTTGCGCCGCAAGTGGACTTGGATAGGCCATACCCTCCGTACGAACCCCGATCACATTCCCATACAAGCGCTGGATTGGACTCCTCAAGGGAAAAGCAAGCGAGGCCGACCCGAACACACTTGGAAGCGCTCTATAGCGGCCGAGATGAAATCCATCGGGTTGTCGTGGCCTGAAGTAAAGCGCATCACTCAAGACCGATCGCAATGGAGAAGCACTGTGGACGCCCTCTACCCCACCTGGGGGACATAGACCCATAAAGAACGAAGTCTGTTTGCAAGCAAATACACGCAAGTGTTTTGGTCCTCCGAGCTGGATATTACCAGCGAACTATGGATCAATATAGCGGTATAGCAAAAAAAGTCTTATGTATTTTAATGTATTTCTTTAATAAACAGCTGCTGTTCTTTTGAAATTCATAACAAATAACTTAAAAAATTCAAAAGTCAGATCTTCAGTTAAAGCTTAGTTTCTACTGCATAAATAAAATAATAAATAATTTACAATTTAAAAACTTAAAATATACTATAGACTCCAAAACTATAAAGGACGTGACAAATAACATTTACAAATAATTCAAAATCGGCGCTGTTCTACTGTGGTCTACGGTCTACTGTAGTACTTGCTTCCGTCAACCCATAAAAGTAACTTGTGGCAGTGATATATTTTATAATCTATATAATCTCACTCGATCTTCTCACTCTTCTTGTTGGCTTTTGCTGCAGCCAGTCTTTGTTTACACTCTTGATAGAGCCCGTCCAGATCAAAAGCTGCCTTCATATTATCTTTGGAAAAGAGGAATCTAGAAATAAGCAAAAACAACATTTTATGTCTACAAACTTAATGAAAACAATGAATCTAATTATAGAATTGGCTATATCTGCATATAGGAAGGTAAGCAAGTGTGTTATCTAATGGAAAGCAATCAAGGGCCCCCATAGATGTCTGTAAAACCATTGCAGATACATTTCCTTTGAGGATTATATAGTTTTTTTTTAAAGTTCTAATGTAATATAAATTTCGAAATACTACTGAAGGTAGGTTGAACTGGGCTAGTGCATGGAAAGAAGTTTCAGGAGACATGTGCCATACTGGATCGACTATCATCTAAATGATCGGATGAAACATTTCTTTGTGGTGAATTGTGCTTTAGTATAATAGAATTCTACAGTAGGAATTATTCCAAATGAGCTATTGAAGCACTCCTTATGGTAAAAGCGATTTCTACTATATTATTACTCTATTTACATTCTGATAAACAGTTTTAACTTCTCTCTATTACCCCACTTCACTTACTTTTGCAATTTTCCACTGTGATCAGGCTGTGGCCTTCTAATCTTTTCTTGACCCTCGCTTAGAAGCAGGACAGTGGGCAATTGGCGACTGGTTGGCCCATCTTGGATTCTATATTTTGCTGCAGCCTCAGGGTACCTGAAAAACAGAATGTCCAAATGGTGGTAGGGCCATGCACGAATGGGCTGGGTTGACTTTGGAAGCACACCCTAACAGTATATCCATGTTAGTGTAACATTATGTATGAGAACTACAAGGTTCTGGAGGCTGAACTCTTATCCCCTATGCTCTTGCATTAATCACATCCTGTCTTTAGGTAGGCAATACTTCTAAAGTGGCATTGGCATGGCCAACACAACTAGTTTATTTACCATCAGGTGACCATAAGAAAATGTTAATATCAATCTTTAAAAAGTAAATGAATGAGAAAATCATTGACTGCACTGATCAATCTCGTTTGTGTCTTCTCCATTATACAAGACATTGGCGAAATCACCCTTGCTATTTTAGCATTATTTTTTTTCTGCAGACCATACATGCCCCATTGCTGAACACGGGCCTCTCCAGTTCTGGAGGAATGGACAATAACTCACCACACTTATCCAATGCGGATTGGCAGGGTTACCAGACTCGGAATAAATCTCTGTAGGCTGTACATAAATTTATTCCGATGCGGGGATTGATTCTGTGGGCGGGGGCCTCGCCACTGAGCCAATTGTCGTTTAATTTTAGCACTATTGAAAGTCATTAATTCAAATGAATGAATAAAAACATAAACATTCAAGTTGATTGCCAACAGAAGTGAAAATTTAAAACTAAGACATAACAGTGGTTTTTTGGATTTTCAAATTAACTTTAGTATTCAAAATTAAATACATACATATGTATTGAGCAAGTCAATAAGGTGTAGACATAATATTCTCACCTACCAAAAATTGCTCAGCAAAAAAAAAAGTTTTCACTTCAAGTTTGAGATCTCATTTCAGTATACACAAAGCTTTAAGTTTGAAGGATGAATGATTTGATTCCTTTATATCATTACCTCTTAAGTATATGCCAATTTACAATTTCTTACATAAAAGGAGTACCTGCCAACATCCAGCTTCCCAAATTTCAAGTTATCCAACCCATAACTAGAAGACAGCTCGGCAAATACTGGTGCAAAGTTTACGCAGGCTGGGTGCCACGCTGCATAGAGACACACTATCCACGTTGTGTTCTTATGGCGCTTAAGTTCCTCCTCTAGGGTCTGAAGTCCACGGAAATATATCACGTGCTCTGGACCCGTATATGTTGGCTCTGGGAGAAGGAGTGATGTCAGGATGATGATGGCGCCAAAGGGGAGGCCATATCTGAAAAGTGAAAAAAAAATTGAATTTGTTTTAGAGGGAACATATTTTTCAAATAATACAGAATATTATGTGAACTATACATTGTTTTTTTATTAAATCTTAAAATATAAAGATCTCTAAGCCTATTCAACAATAGAGAATTAAAAATATAAAAAATGTAAGATATACTTTAAATAGTGGTAGACCCACACTGCAGATAAATACTTTGTCAAGAATGACAAAATATTTGTCTGTAGCATGAATGGGCCAGCTCGCCTCGGGAAGTACTACACTCTTGCAGAAAACCGGTGTCTGAGTGGTAGCTTAGTTACCGCACTTCGTATGGTGAGCAGCTAAGTTCCGGAGGCCCAACACCCTACCCTTACCCTGTTATTCCCACACCCATAATGACACTTTCTTTAAAGGTTGGCAACGCTTTCACCCTGCCTACTCTACTTACTACTACTACTATTATTGATTACTTTCCATCAGGTCACACACCTGCGCATTTGCCCTCCTATCCCATAAAAAAATATTTAAATGACTATCTATATAATATATAATGGCTAGGTGACGATTCTTGAGGAGATCTATGGCCAAAAGAAGACTGCCACTTGCTTTTAACCAATTGACTGCCAGACATCTCGTAGCTGGCAGTTTTGATACACACGCTTAATACGAGATATCTCGTAGCTGGCAGTCAATGGATTAATGATGACGATAAACTTACCTTATATCCGCATATAACCACAAAATTAAGTTTGCGATCTTCGTATAAACAAAAGACGAGGAAAGGTAGTTGACCATCGTAACACTTCCCGCCTTCCTTGTTCGCAACATGATCACAATAATTAGAAAGAATAAAATTTCAGTCTCGCGACTGTCCAATTCACAGTCCGCGTCCGGGAATAGGAAATTACAAATAATTGCAGTTCTTTTGGATGTAACATACGAAATACTGAGTAGAATGTTGACCCAGTAGTAAGGTTTTAGTAACTGTTTTAGATCACTGTTGAAAGACATCTTTTTTATTGAATATTTGTAACACAATCACAACAGGAGCATAACAACCGAATATAAAGCGAGGCTTAACTAAATCGTCTCAAATAGGTATTGTCAAAATCTGACACAGTTAATAAATAGTGTAGTTCCAAATATCGACAAACGTTCTATCAAAACATTAAATGCATTGTAGATTCTACGGCCGCATTTTTCGACCGTAAAGTTAAATTTGGGACATATCATAATCAGAATACTTAATAAATATAATAACTACTAGAAATATATTATAATATACAGCACAAAAATAAACTGATAATTCGTTGTAGTTTACATTTGGTGCGTGTATAATATTGTAGCGCTCTCTATATTTTTTTTTTCACTTGTATTTTCATTTATAATGGTTATATTCAGCAGATTTTCGAAATGATCGTAGGAAATAAATTTTTACTGACTTGTCGAGACTTTAGACTAATTTTTCATCAAAGTGTTTCCCCAAAAAGGGATAACCATATATTTCGTCTATCTATTAATAAGCGGACTATTATGACTGTATTTATGATGACCGGTGAATGAGATCTAAGTTATTTGAAACGTTTATTTCTTTAATCTGTATAACGCGTTTTTGAAAGCTTCTAATACAATTTAAATGATATAACATGTTGTATACAATCATGGAACTATAACGAGTGACGATCTATGCAGAGCGGCTGGCAGAGATCGGAAGTGTGTAGATGGATTAAAAAAGGAGGATGGATGATTAAAAGAGGCCTAAGTCCCGCATCAGACTACCGTAGGTTAATAGTGATATAATCACTGAGTGGCATAGCCACTTATGAAAACTATTACGTCATAAACCCCACCGGATGAACATAGATTAAAAATAAATTTATTTATTAACCCTTAAATACATTTATTTGTATTTCTTAAACGCAATGTATTATCCTTGTTATTTTAAAACGATTTATTAATTTGCGATATTTATTTATTAATTTACGAGTATATATTACATATAATTTTAGACAGTTTACGAATAGGGGGGGGGGGGCTGTATGTACTGCATACTGCATTGTTTTTGAAATCCTGCACAGAAAATGCTGCACAGGAAATAAATGGCCTTGATACGTCATAACTTTACTCAATTATAATGCCTGTATCATTGTTCACTTTAATCAAACAATTGCGCAGAGCAATGTGCGATTTTTAATTAGTGTGGAGGAAGCAAGAAAAGTATGCCGAGATCTTAGCAGATGGAGATCTGTGTTCACTGTCTACTCCTACGGGAGACGGGCGTGACAATGCACAGAAGATGTTCAAATTTCTATGAAATAAAAATAAATGGCCTTTACAAGTCATAACTTTATTCAACTATAATGCTTTCACCTTTGTCATTGTTCACTTTAATCGGACGATTGCGCCGAGCAATGTGCGATTTCTAATGAGTGTGGAGGAAGCAAGGATAGTATGCCGAGATCGTAGCAGATGGAGATCTGTGGTCTCTGTCTACTCCTACGAGAGACGGGCGTGACGATGCACAGAAAATGTTCAAATTTCTGTGAAATAAAAATAAATGGCCTTTACAAATCATAACTTTATTCAACTATAATGCTTTCACCTTTGTCATTGTTCACTTTAATCAAACAATTGCGCAGAGCAATGTGTGATTTCTAATGAGTGTGGAGGAAGCACGGACAGTATGCTGAGATCGTAGCAGATCGAGATCTGTGGTCTCTATCTACCCCTACGAGAGTCGGGCATGACGATGCACAGATAATGTTGAAAATTTCTATGAAATAAAAATAAATGGCTTCGATTAAGTCATAACTTTATTCAAGTATAATGCTTTAACCTTTGTCATTGTCCACTTTAACAAACGATTGCGCTGACCAATGTGCAATTTCTAATGAGCGTAAAGGAAGCAAGGAAAGTATGCCGAGATCGTAGCAGATGGAGATCTGTGGTCTCTGTTTACCCCTACGGGAGACGGGCGTGACTATACAAAGAAAATGTTCAAATTTGTATGAAATGAAAATAAACGGCCTTGACAAGTCATAACTTTATTCAACTATAATGCTTTCACTTTTGTCACTGTTCACTTTAATTAGGCGATTGCGCCGAGCAATGTGCGATTTCTCGATGTGTTTACGCAACTCGTGACTACGTACGAAATTAGCTGGACACTCCACACACTGCATACGAATGCCCTTGCCGTGCCTCCGTTTGACGTGTTCAGACCTCCGAGATGACGACAGGAACCTCTCGCCGCAATCGCTGCACTCGTACGGTTTCTCCCCGGTGTGCCTGCGTCTGTGGTAAACGGCGGCCATCTTCGAAACTAATTTCGCCCCGCAGATGTCGCACTCGAAGTTCCTCTCACGCGTGTGCACCACGCTGTGTTCGGCGAGACGGGTAGGCGTGTAAAACCTCTTACCGCACCACTGACACTGGTGTGGCCTGACGTCCATGTGTATCCAGACAATGTGGTTCTTCAATTGCGGTCGCGAGTGATAGATCTTACCGCAGTAATCGCAAATGAAGGTCGCCGGATCGCGTATATTCGAGCGTTTACTCCTCGGCACCGTTTTCCTGTTCGGTTTAGCGTCGGGTTCGCACTTGGAGCGGTGCTGTCTGTAGCATCCGCGGTTCGTAAACTGGGCGCCGCAAGTTCGACACGTCCTTACTGCGTGCATTTGAGTGTGACACTCGTAAGAGACGTTCCTCGGGAAGGTTCGTCCACAATCGCCGCATGTCAACGCGCCGATTCTGTGCGCTTTCTTCGTGTGATCCCTCAGGTCTTGTTCCGTCGTGAACAGGGCAGGGCAGTCTTTACACAAGAAGGCGGTTTCACCGTGGACCTTCTCGAGGTGCTCCTTCAATTGTTTACCTCTCAAAACCACCGCACCGCATATCAGACACGAGTCTTTCTGTCCACTGTTCTTTAGGTGCATGTTGAGGTAATACGGGCTGGGGAACTGCTTTCCACAGTCCGTACAGTCACAGGGTAGTCCGGCGCGCGCGCCTCGAGCCTTTTTCTCCGTCAATAGGGGTTTCTTTTTATTGAGACGGTTGACGAGATGGTCAAGAAGTATCTTTGTGTTCCCTATGAAATCGTTAGCTGAAAGAACGGAGAGGTCTTCTCCCATTATAGTGTAAAAGCTTTTGGATTTATTATTTATGACTTCGTCCAAGCCGTTTAGACAATTGGACCAGATTTTAACTGAACTTTTGACGAGAATCCTGAATTTGAATGCCTTAATGGCCAGCTCCATGCAAGCTACGCAGAGGCCTTTTGGACACAACGCTTCTTCGTGCATCTGTAACAACACAAATTGACATTTCATATGATGTTGACGGAGGCGATGATGTTAAATAGAACAAAAATTATATCTTAAACACAACACAAACGTGTAGGGGATTAGCTTTAATTTTTTTGCAGCAAAAATCTGGAACGATTTACCGCCACCGCTTAGAAATAAAATCAGCACGGTCAATTTCAAAAGTCAATACAAAGCAGCTTTGCTTAAAGGAAAATTTGATGATCCTATAAAGCGACTAAATTTAATGGATTGTTTTTAATCAATAAGACATTTACGCACCTTCTACCTATATCATAAATCAAATCTCTCCCCCTAAATTTAGGTTCCAGCTTCTACTAACAAGTCGATTGATTTTCAGAATTTTAGACAAATTTTTATTCAGCTGAATTTCATACGCAGACGTCAAGATTCACGAGTCTCAGAGCCTTTATAATTTACAGCTCGAAATAAATGTTCGGAATAATTCTTGCCACTGAATTCCATTACCGCACAATTCGCCCAAAGAGAGGGAGAAGGAGAAGGAGGGGGAGGGGGAAGGGGAAAGGGCTCCAAAGGGCAAAATTTAGCGTGACGTATTTTATCAACAGCCTAAAGGCTGTTCAAAAAGGGTCATTTATAAATTAAATCACGACATTTTTTTTGATTTTTGAACTCCCCCCCCCCCAGTTTTGTCACATATTTTTTGGTTACAATTTATTAAATTAAAACAGCACTTTCGAAATATTTATATATTTGCTTAACTATTGATAATAATTGGCAATATTTTTTATTTGATCATTTTAGTTTAGTTTTAGCACTAGATTTATATATGTTGTACAGGACAAAAAGTGAGTGTAAAGAAGAACAAATATAGTGAACAGTAAAACTGTTTATAAATGTTTTAAATAGATAATATAAATAGTAACATATAAAACAATTATAGACACAGTGATAGAAAATGATTGTCAAAGTGAAAGTCGCTTCAGTAACATCAAAAATAATAGGAAGAAAGTCTCATGCCTCCGCACCTAATAGAAGAAGAGTGAAGTGTTTTATTTCATCAAAATAGTGAAAACAGATATTCTACATTGCAATTAACGTCACGCTGTCCCCTCATCGGAACGGGAAGCGAAGGAACAGTACATATGTCACGTCACGAAGCTTAAGAGTCATCGTCCCCTGGTCACACCATGTCACACTATTTTTACGTGTGACGTACGTGTAACGTGTGATGTAATTTATGAATGGCTCATAATTGTTGCTTAACACAAGGGCATATTGACGCAAAAGGCGAAAACGCTGTAAACGACAAAGATGTTTGATAATTTTTAATGCATATTCAGATTTAAAAAAAAAACTGCGTCGAATGATCCGCGTCTCACATCTCTACGACACAACTGACTGTTTTTGAGTGATCAGATACAATATTTTCTTAAATCTTCAAAGTTTATCGACTCTGTCTGGTGCATAATTTTCATTTTGCGGTTTACTTCATTTTCGCTTTCTTATGTCGACATACAGCGAGAAATTCCCATAAATTACCTGGAGAAAACATATCCCTTCGGCAAAATCACCTCGACGTGCTATGGACAGATTGATAATGTTTCTTCAATTGCGATGGTCTGATAAATTTGGCTTGGCAACAATCACACGCGTGTGGCATATCTTTGGAACTGGCGTGTCGGCGTTTTATGTGATCCAAGCGTCTAGACGCAGACAGGAATCTATCACCGCACTCTGGACATTCGTACGGCTTTTCGCCGGTGTGGATTCTCTGGTGAAGATTGAAACCCAACAACGTAAGCATCTTCGCACCACAGTAGCACTGGTAGATCTTCCTCTCTGACATATGCACAGCGACATGAGCCTTATGATGACTGTGGGTAGAGCTCCTTTTGCCGCAATACTGGCAAACGTAAGGTAGGACGTTGATGTGCTTTTGCTCTATGTGTATCCGTAGGGACTGCTTCTTGTTATATTTGCTCCCGCAGTCGTCGCACTCGTAAACCGAAACTGGAGGTCTCTTGACACCTTTGCAGCGACTGACGTGGTATTTGTAACACCTGCGATTCTCAAAACTGCTATTGCAGAAGGTGCAACTGAAGAGGCTGTGAGCATAAACGTGAGCCCTTAACGCCCTTTCGTTGGAGAATCCATTTTTACAAGTGCTGCAGATGTGGGAGGTCAGGCTGTGTGCGGTTAGTGTGTGCTGCTTCAGTTCTTGGTGCTCTTGGAACAATTTGAAGCATATCTCACAGTGATAAAGGTTCCTCTTGTGTATTTTTTGCAAATGCCCGTGTAGTTTCTCCCTTGATACGATAAGTCCGCAATGCGTGCACGCGCGTTTCTTTGTCATTTTCAAATGCTGATTCAAATGATGTGGAGTGGGGAACTCCTTACCACAGTCTTTGCATCTGCATCTACTTTTGTAGTATCGCTTTTTTAGCTTTCTATTGGGTTTCATTGGACCCAATGACTGGAAGCCGCTGTTTACCTTTTCCACAGCCTGCGCTACATTTTTAATTGATTCCTTTGCTTTGATTAGCGCCAATTCTGTGTCGTTGTACAGTACACAGTACGCCTTATCGTCATCTACGGGGTCGGTGAGTTGGGAGAGAAATGAGACAACACTGTCCCACTCCTTTGCAGACTCCAGGCATATCTTTCTAAAGTTCAGAGCTGCGATCCCCGTCTTTGTACAAGTGGTGCATAGACTGTGGGGCAGGTCCGGCGACTCCTCGACCTGAAACCACGTTAGCAATCAGTCTGTTCATTCAGCAGGTCGTCATCTGGATCTACGAGGGTTCCATATGTTATACGTTCATTTGCTAATATTTCATAAATGTTTTTTGGTTATACGTCATATTCATAATCAATGCTGATTCAATTTTTTGAGTTTGACATCAGTGGACATCGCCACCCGTCACGTCCTGATTCCCACGAGGGCGAGAAGCGACGAACGGAGAGTCGTTTCGCCACGATAAATGTGAAAAGAAGGATGAGTGTGAAGGTAGCAATGATGGATGTGTGTGTCGGTATCGTAGCGGATGGAGATATGTGGTCTCTGCCTAACCCTACAGGGAGACAGGCGTGACTATATATATTTATGTATCAGTGGACATATAATTATTTATATTATTGGAGTTGGTATAATAATAGTTTGCCATATCATTGCATTGGACTAATAGCGATTAATCTTGAATTTATGCAATGACTAAACAAAAAATACCAGAGCGTAGAAGTGGCTCATGCCAAACACCACTTGCTCGGTTACATTCATGCTATTCTTTTTAAAAAAGTCATTACCAGACATTAGGGATCGCACAGATTACTGGCCATTCCACCAGTAATCTTTGTATAAAAGTATATGACAGTTGAGATATTAATTTTGTTATCAATAATTATAATTAAATATATATTTTTTATGTATCTTCGACTTTTGTTGTTTTAGACAATAACTCCTCTCTCACCTTTAATATATGACTTGATTTAATATATAAATGGATAACCCTTACTGATTATATGTACATAAGAAATATCTACAATATAACAAGCACAAAATATAATTAATTTTTCACCTGTTGTATGAAATCTTTTATTTTTTTATTGAAATAGAAATAGATTCATAAAATCCATATATAGTTATTTTTTATGGCATAGGATTGCTAACGAGTAAGTGTATAGCCTCATGGAAAGCAATCAATACCACTCATAGACATTGCAGAAGCGATGCTGGTTTCCTTTAGTTTTTTGTGGCATATACAGTAAGGTTTTTTAATTTTTTTATTCCAACCATTTTTACAATTATGATATAATTTATATTTTTTGAATTTATCAGATATTTTTGAGTTGAGGTTTTCAATATTTAATGGGTCTTCATGTATTTTATATAAATGAGAATGCCAGGTAGCCAGTCAGATACATATAAATGAAATCGGAGTATACAATGTTGAAGTTACTTTTCTTCTGATTACATCTTCTTCAGTTTCTTACATTTTTTTTACTAGCTGAAATGAAGTCGTAACTGACAACTGTTAATTTAGTCAAGTATTACTTTGCGTAAATTAATTGTAATTATTTCAACAGCAGATTCAATGGGAGGGAGGGAGGGAGAATGTATAATGTGCACAAAGTTGAAATGAATAAATATTTAGATGCTAAATCAAAAATTGATTTAAAATCCATATACACTAATTTAAAACAACATTAAATGTTTATAAACCAGTATATAGCTCAAATTATTTTATGCAATAATACTGGCATATCCTCAAAAACCATTATTTAATGGCAGTGGATGGAAACATATAACAAAATGACGGCTCGTTATACACACTACACATCTGACTACACATCTGATAGGAGATAACTGTATTTTATTTTGCTGCCTAAAACAGGAAAAACACTATATTTGGACACTCTGATCCTTTATCTGAACAGATTTTGGCGACTCATACATGAAAAGAAATTACAAGGAATAATTTGCATCACCTAAGTCACTTGAAATAGTTCATATTATTAGAATTGTATTTGTATTACTTCCATCATCAACTTTATCTGGTTTATTATAAATTTTTAATTTGTTTTTTAAATTTCTTTATCTGTAATTGAGTGTTCTGGTGTATTCTGCTGTGGTGCACAAGTCCACGACAACTGCTGAACTTCTCCTCACATTCATTGCATTCAAACTGAGGATCTTCCAAGTTCATACTATGGACAGATGATATGTGTTTTTTCATGATATATGGAAGACGAAATCTAGCTGGACAGTATAGACATGCATGCTTGAACATTATTTCAGAACTTTTGTGAATCTTGAGTATATGCTGTGACCGTCTGGACGATGCTGAAAATGAATCACCGCAATACTGACAGACATATGGCTTCTCGCCCGTATGAAGGCGTAAGTGTTGAACGTATCCCAGTTTAGTCTTAAGGACTAAGCTGCAGTGTTCACATCTGTAACTTCTGATTAGTTCGTGCTTTTTTACATGCTCTGTCATATGAGCTGCTGCTAGAAGCTTTCCACAGTAACTACAAGGTCTATGAGTATTTTTCATATGGACTATTTGAATGTGTGCGGAGACAAACTTCTTTCCTGCAAATTTCTTTCCGCAGTAATCACATATACATTGTTTGTTGGTACTTCCGCGCATCCCAACTCTAACCTTTTTGTTACTTTGTCTATTTTTGACCTCTATCATCTTTGTTTTGGTATTTTGAATTTCTTTTTTGTTGGAGTACAAGTTACAGCATCTCTTTACATGATACAGATAACATGTTTGATTGCGAAACAATTTATCACATCCTGGACATACTTTCAAAGTATGAATGGAGAGATGTGCTCGAAATCCATATGATGTTTTGAATCCACGCCCACAATCTCCACATGTGGAAGAACTATCAGTGTGAGCTTTTCCCAGGTGTTGTACATACTGACCAAAAGAGCGCAGTAATGCTGGGCATTTCTTGCAGGCATATGGTTTACATTTATGAACGCTGCTTAGATGAGTTACTAATTCATCTCGGGTCATAATTTGAGCACAAATATAACAAGCCCGCTTCAAATCTGTTGATTCCTTTAGGTGTTGGTACAATTGAGGTGCGTTTATGAACTTTTTACCACAATCGGGACATTGACACTTGTGTTTTTTAAAACCTTCTAGCATTTCAGGTTTAGCATTGGCTTCATTGCTAGGTTTTTGTTCAGGTAAGTTTATGTTGGTCGAATGGGTAATAAGGCCATCTCCATCATTTATAATTGTCATTTGATTTTCTTCTATAATTAGGAACATAGTTTTAAATTTATGGACATCTAATGGTATGTTATCTAAAAGTTTAATCATAGAGTCCCATTTGAAGGTGGCTTGTCTACATAAGATTCTGAATTGAGCTGCGTTAAGGGCCGAGTTTGAGCATGCGGTGCACAGGCCAACTGGTAGATCCTCACTTCGCGGCACCTGTAACCACCGCATGAATCAAACGCCCACGATATCATAGCATTGAAAAGAATTAAAAAAATATATTTCATTTTCATAATATTTATTTTATCACACCCCATTATTTCAACCAATATGCCATTGATAACTCTTCAAAATATGTGTATGATAAATATTCTATATTAAACCATACAATATACACATATATTAATAGTTTTTATAATAAAGCATAAGTATCACTAGCGAATGTTATTTAGATTCCACAACATACTTAAACATAATTATAATTAACAAAATATCAGTAGAGTAAGGGACAGTAATAGTAAAGAATTTATGGAAGTATATACTTTTAGTAATATTTAACCCGGCATCTAACAATAAATAATTAAAATTTTATGTTAGAGTTTAACGTACGTTATAACATGCAATTTTTGATTTATTACAGATACTTATCAAAATTTAAGCATTCATGTGTTTTAAATAGGTATAATGTTTTAAATAAGATAATTTTAGAATAAAAATCATCACGAAACAATATCAGGTCCGCCATTTTCAATGTGAAAAGCAATGACGCCGTTCCGTTTTTCGCAGAACTGTGTCCCTAATTCGCTACTAATGTTATTAACAAATGTACCTATACTAACCTCAACTCCTGATATGATCTCCAATAATTCAGATAATGTTATTTTGTGTTCACCTTCCATCAGTACTGTATCACTAAGGAACACTTGACCTTCCGATGTGTCTCCCATGCAAATTCTACATTTATTTAGACCATCTCCTCGTACTACATGTGAAACTAAAGCTTTAATGTCTACTTGCCGGTTCATTTTAAAGTTGCTTTTGAATCAAATTATTATATTCTACTATAATTAAATAAAATACTCTTTATAATGTCACATGCAGTTGAATTCCAATTTAAGAAATTTTACAATAAGTGCACGGCACAGGTAATACACATAAGTTGTTTTGCTTAAACAAATCACCACAGATTACATTGTTACATAGGAGAAATGTCACGTAAATGTCAGTATTAATTACAAAATTGTGTGTAATGTGTTTTGTTACAAAAACTGAACCCGCAATCATTGACTCCGAAACGCTTCTTGTTAGATGAGTATTATTTTTTCTTTCTTTGACTTGTTTAACGTGTATTACATACTAGACCGTTACGAATTTATCTGGTCAAGTATATCACTTTAGAGCAGGGATGAGCAACACCCGTCCCGTGGCCCGTTAAACATGTTTATGTGGCCCTCCAAGCATTTCTAAAATTGAATTTATTTTATCGACTTTCTCCCATCAATATATTGTTATAAAATTAATTATAATAAAATGTACATTTTAAACCGAAACAAATTATTAAGAAGTGTTACTTTATGTGCAGCCCGCCAAAAAATTTTAAAATTTAAATTGGCCCGTTGATTAAAAAGGTTGCTTACCCCTGCTTTAGAGTGAAGATGAAGTATTCTCAAGTAAATATTATCGCGAGGTATATTGTTTACGAGCCATCGTCGTTATTATCTACCTCTTGCTCGCAAGTCGTTCTAAGGAACTTTTTTATGGAATAGGAAGGCAAGTGAGCCAGCGTGTCGCCTGATGGAAAGCAATAAACGCTGCCTATAGATATCCACGACACTATAGGTATTACGGAAGCGTTGCCGGCCTTTAAGGATCGTGTAGGCTTGTTTTTTCAAGGGTTTAATGTTGAATCGGCTAACATGTATAGGCCCTAACCAATAATGCAATTTTATTCAAAAATTATATAATGTACGTTTATTTCTTATAAAATAGACTATATTATATCTCTAGGATCGTAAAATATTAGAATCAGTATTTATGGGATAGGAGGGCAAACGAGCAAGCGTATCGACTGATGGAAAGCAATCAACGCCGCCCATAGACAACCGCGACACTGCAGGAGTCGCGGAAGCGTTGCAGGCCTTTTAGGTATGTATAGGCTTGTTTTTTGAAGGTTCCAATGTCGTATCGGTTCGGAAAGACCGCCGAGGATAACTGGTTCCACAAACCGGTGGTCCATGGAAAGAAGTTACGAGAGAAACGCACGGTGCGTTTCTCTCGTAACTCGTAGTAGATAGCCACTCCTCCAGAGAGGTGGGGATGAAAATTTCCTTTACGGTGAGTTGTGCGGTTGTGGAATTTGGCGGCGGGAATTATTCCAATCAATTCCTCGGAGCACTTCCCATCATAGAAGCGGTAAATAATGCTGAGAGATGAGACATCTCCCCGCAGCGCTAGAGAATCAAGCCGATCGGTGAGATCTTGGTCATCGACGACTCGGATCGCACGACTTTGAATGCGGTCAAATGCAAGAAGTTGATACTGGGGAGTCCCGGCCCAGAGGTGAGAACAGTATTCCATGTGTGGCCTGACTTGTGCCTTCTATAGTTGGAGGCAATTGCCAGATGTGAAATACTGTCTCTTTCTACTGAGCACATCCAGCTTTTTCGAGGCCAGTTTGGCCTTTTCTAATAATAGTCTACAGTTGGATATTAGCCTTTCTCACGCTTAGCGGGTAAGTTTTGGATCACAGCTTGGTTGACGTTACTGAGTTAGACGCTGCTGCCCATTTACTAGTATTTAATCCCACAGTCGTCTTGTGTCAATTAAAACAAAAGCACAATGCTAAAATGATATCTTAACAAAATAAGTTTTAATGAGATATCAATCCTTATACGTTGATTGGTGTTAGTGTTGCTTTGGTTGACGGTATTTCACGCACCATGCTATGCTACATTTATTGCATTTCATTTCAGAAAATTTTGCCTGAAAAACTTTTTGTTACTCTTTTTCATTTATATGATCACGCCTAACATATCATCACACCTGTTTTCTATAGCGATCGGCACAATTTCTTTGTTTCATCCATACTCAGTTTTATAAGAACTATTAAATTAATTTTTTTGATTTTGATTATAATAATTTTATTTTTTACTAGTTTTGAATCTTAAATTAATGTATATTTTTCAGTATGAAAACAAAATATATGAGAGTCTTGGATTGGTTCATAATATTTTTTTATCTATTAGTATTATTTTTGTTTTGATTTGAAAAATAGAGGTCAGTACTTGATTCTCTGTGGTTTTATGCCTGTGTATACCTACTATAATATGAATCTGTGATACTCTGATATTGTGTTGTGATCTACTGTAGTATAATCTGTTTCTGGTTTAAGTGAAGTTTTCAAAGAAAATCCAAAATGGTAAATTAATTTGATTTTATTACGTTAATCTTTGTTTAAATATCAATGAAATGTTGGTGAATTAATTTTTTGGTATATAAATTATATGTTTCTAGCAATATTGGTTAGGAAAGTAGTAAGATTTTTAATAATTTAAATATTATTAGAACAGGTTAAATTACTATCAGTCTAGAATTTTAGATATCTTGAGGGAAATTTCTCTATTAAAATTAGTTACTAGTGAATATAAGATTCAATACTCTATGTATTTATGTAACAGATATTCACAAAATAAAAACATGTCATACGCATAATTGGACTGGACTTAACCGGCCATCTGATATATTTTTTTATATATTTTAGCTATAACATTGATATTATCTTTTTTAAGTATGAATAGTATGATATATTACTATGTAAAAATGTATTATAGTGATATATAAACAATACATTACTTTGTATTAATTAAAATATTGACTTATAAATATTTTTGGTTAGGTTTGATCTAAACGTATTAAATATATTTTTTTAATTTACTTAGCTCTTTTTTTATTGCTTAAAATGTTATAAAATCTTTATGTTAAAAAGGAGATGAAAAACAAACTTATAAATATTGAAAACCTAACCTCATTTGACACAGTAAATGCCTTAATGGTGAAGTAACCGGTTTCGGAGTCAGTGGGGTAAATACACGTATGACTTACTAGTATTTATTCTGAGTCCGAATTTCTCGTCAATCGGCCTTAAACGAAAGCAATGGGTCAATGTACATTCGCCCAGAAATCTAGAAGCTCCATGTCCATTAGTATATAAATAAAAATGTATGTAAACAAAAAGAATTTACGTTCTAGAACTTGTAAGCATTCGAATGTATCTATAATCTAATTGTCATCTTATATCCTTTTATGGTATAGAAATCTTCTATAAAATCACTAATTTTTTTAGATTATTTGTTTGTCTTTATCCCAATATTTCGTGGCTTAAGTCTTCAATATCGTTGTTGAGAAAAAAAGCTGTACAAAATTGTCTGTTGGACGTAGAGCTGTGAGCCTCGGACCATTCGATTCAGTATTTTTCTGATCTGAATGTGCAACAAAAATGTTTTGACATGTGTCATTTACAGCCATATTGGTTAGAGAAGTAGCGTAGATTTGTAATTGAAATATTAATTAAAATAAAATAAATAAAAAATATTAACAAGTTTTCATTTTTTTTGCATCAATATGTGTTCATTCAAAGTTAAAAATGCCACCCACAATTAAAGGAGTTATAGTATGAGGGCTTAGATTTAGTGTTTATAATATTATTCATTTAATCTCCATGCCTGTCCTGAGGGATAAATGCTCCCATGAGAAATCCTTCAATCACTGGTTACCAATGGTTTTGGGGATGAGCAACAGGCTTTATGAACAATCAGAAACCCTCCAAGGTGAAATTCTGATAGGGTTTTCATCCTTGAAGCTTGATACCCGCATCTCTTGGTCGTGTCTTCATTCACTTAATGTAATTTTAAAATTGGTTTGTATACCTTTTTCAGCAACCGCAGATCCTTGTACTAAAGGAGGGGACGGATCAGTCACAGGGGAAACCTCAGCTTATCTCCAACATAAATGCCTGTCAGCTAGTTGTTGATGCGGTATGATTTTCAGGTTTATACTAATAGAAATCATAGATTCTGTAGCTCACCTTAACAAATTGATGCCTCAACTATAAATTTCAACTGCTTGTGGTATATCCAACTGCGTAATAAAGGAGACTGTGACAGCCAACTGATGATGGATGTCATAGCTTGGTTTTTGTTGGTTCTTTATATAGGAAAAATGATCGAAAGTTCTTTTTTTATTTTTTTTAGTCTTTTCAAAATATTGTCCTGTCTCTATCCCGCACTCAGTTATTTTCTATTATCTATCCTAGTCAAGCTAACCATTACAAATAAAAAAATTCTAAAAGCTTGCTTGACCAGGATTTTGATATTTCAAAATGAGGTTTTAATTATTTTATAAAAGAATGATTTTTCATTACGCACCAATATTTTAATGCTCTTCAGTACATAAGGGGGATAATACCAGTAAATATACAGCAGCATCTACTTGGGTATTAAAAACCAATGTGTTATTTCTAATCTGGCAATGAAACTCAGGGGTTAAGACTCCATGATCATCCGGTAATTATGAGTAGCCAACATCCAGTAGTGATCTGTTACAAATATTTTGATTATAGCACGCAAAATAGGCACATGTTGACTATAAGTTGTAAAAGTCTGCCCTTCCTACCATCTACCAACTGTTTTGATGAAGTGAACCAATTGATTTCTTATATTTTTTGAATGTAAGAAATTGATTGGTTTCACATTTGTTTGATAGTGTATGAACTTCATTCCACTCACCAAGATAGATCCAATCTAAGATGGTAGATGGTGTGACGGGCTGGTTTCTGCAACTCGACGTCATCATGCGCCTATTTTGCGTGTTTTCAGAATGGATAGCTCCTATTCTATCCACCCCAGCTCCTCAAAGAACTGCAGCAGCTTTTTCAGCTTGCCTACAGCATCCAAGAGGGTGCACTCAGGTATCTGGCCTGGTAGTTGGCTACTCCTCTGCACTGAAGCATGATGTGAGCAGCTGTCTCCTCCTCCTCCATGCAGGCCCTGCATAGAGGGTTTTCTGTAACACCTAACATATTTAGATGTATGTTAAATGGACCATGTCCAATTATTACGCTAGTTACCATGCATAGTTGCGCCTTCCTAAGAAGAAAGAGTTTTCTTGCGAGGCTATGATTGATTGCAGGCATGGCCGTTGGTCCAGTGGTCATAATCCAAGATGGTATGTCACTATCTCCCAAAATTTCCAGTGGCTGCCCATGATTATTCATAAATCTTTCCAATTTCAGACTCACAAAAGACGACACATAATAAATGAGGTTATAGATACTTTTGAGGTCAATATATGTGTAAACAAAATGTGTCTTAGCTTTTATATTAATTGCCATTTAAAGGATTTGTCTGTGGCCAGGTCCGCACGACGCTTGGCCCTCGTGGCATGGACAAGTTGATCGTGGACCACAGTGGCAAGGCTGTTATCTCCAATGATGGTGCTACAATTATGAAGGTATGTTATCGTTGTTTTTTTAAATATTTACATCCTATGGCCGGATACGACCAATTGGTTTAGGAGCGGGGCCCCCGTCTATGGAAAGAATGGTCATAGATTTGATTTCAACATTGGAATATGTGTATGTACTACAGATATTATTTCCGATTTTTAGATATTTCTTTTTTATGGGATAGGAAGGCAAACGAGCAGGCGTGTCACCTGTTAGAAAGCAATTGACGCCGCCCATAGACATCAACAACGCCATAGCCAGTGCGGAAGCGTTGCCGACCTTTAAGGAAAGTGACGTTATGGGAGTGGGAGTGTGATGGGCCTCCGGAACTCAGGCCGCTCACCGTACGAAGCGCGGTACCTAAACTACCTCTTAGACGCCGGTTTTCTGCGGGAGTGTGGAACTTCCATGGGCGAGGTGATCCATTCATGCTACAGACAAATAATATGCCATTCTCGACAAAGTATTGGTCTGCAGCGTGGCTCTACCACTAATAAGTCTAGTAACCCCGCCAATTTATATGCTCAAATTCCAAATAATTTTATATTATGTTTATATAGAAAATTCATCATCTACCGGTTCTTTAATTCATTCATTCTTTCACCACTACTTATTATTACAAAAGTAAAAGAAAGTGAATGTTATATGGTGATTCAGATATGATATGAACTTTTTCAGCTACTGGATATTGTGCACCCAGCTGCCAAGACCCTGGTGGATATTGCCAAGTCTCAAGATGCTGAGGTCAGTATCGTTTACTCAAAGATTTTGTATATGAGTAGAAAACTAAGGTTTTGTGCGTCAAAAAGTTATTTAATTTTTTTTATGGGATAAGAAGGCGAACGAACCGGTGTGTTACCTGCTAAAAAGCAATCAACGTCACTCATAGACATTCACAGTGCCATAGGCATTTTAGAAGCATTGCCGGCCTTTAGGCAAAGTATAGGCTAGATTTTTGAAGGTTTCAATGTTGTTTCAGTTCGGAAACTACGCTGTAGATATCTGGTTCCCATATCCTATATATGATAGAAGATAGTGATGCATGAAAAAAGCACTGTACTGGACCCTTAATCATTAAAACAACGGATCCAATTACCTAATTTTATTGAGGATACTAATATTATGATGAATATTATAAATACAATATGTCACTTTAATGTATATCAAGATATAATGGAATATTTTTTTTAATTTCAGGTCGGAGATGGCACCACATCTGTGGTTATCCTAGCTGGAGAGCTCTTGAAACGCCTGAAGCCTTTTGTTGAAGATGGTGAGCTTTTTAATTTGCTTTGGTCAGTGCCATACATCTAAACAATATGTAGAAATTTGTCAAAAGTAAGACCCTCTGGAACTCAACCGCTCACCAGACACAATGTTGTACTTCCCCAGGCGAGCCGGCCCATTCATGCTACAGACAATATGCCATTCTTGACAAAGTATTCATCTGCTGTGTGTCTCTAACGCTTCAATATTTTTGCATTTCTCATTCATTTCCTGAGATTTTAAATTCTTTAGAAGAATTGTAAATTCTTCGTAGAAAAAGACCACTTCTTTATGATGACGAGAATTCAGCATTGCCAATGATTAAAATTGACGGATCCAATTTCTGAAAACTGTTATGTGGATCTTGATAGTAGATATGAGGCAATAATACCGAATTATTTTGCTACTATATATATACTAGTTATACTAGTTTCATCACATAGGCCTGATAATTTACTTTCAGAAATCTTATTTTATTATATATTTACATTTAATCATCTTAGTGGCTGTGATGGTTATATTCATATATATTTATTACGAAATGCATGAGACATATTTATACGATACGATGTATACAATACCCTGCCTGGGTATATAGCGAGAGCGAGCGTTGCCTGTCCCGACTTGAAAAAGGAGTGTAGGAAGACAAGAAAAGATGTGTTGATAACATATAAAAAGTAGAAAAAAATGGGATGAGTTAAGCGCTAGCAAAGAGAAATGGATAAAAATGAAGGAGGCTAAACCAGAAGGAACATAAGTACCAAACGATCACCCTTGTTTCTCAGGGATAGGCAGAGGCCACAGACCTCCATCTGCTACGATCTCCCTATACTTTCTTTTTTCATCCACACTCTGTGTGGCAAATAAAGCTGTAAAAGTAATAAATACGTAGAGGATGAGAAAACTCGACATTTCCATTTCGCTGGACGAAATATTGGTCCCTTTCATTTGAGCATCCGGGTCCCTCATGGATGCTGTAAGCAAGCCAAAGAGGCTGCTGCAGTGTTTTAAGGAGCTGGGGTGGATAGAATAAGAGCACATTGATTCCGACAACACGCAAAATAGGCGCATGATAACGTCGAGTTGCGGAAACCAGCCTGTTACACCATCTACCATCATCATTTTGAGTTGAATAATGTATTAATTAATGTGCCATGCCCAAGTTTCATTTATTAAGTCCACATACGCTTACTGCTGCTTCTTTATAAAATAATACTACATTCATGTAACTAAAACTTCTTTCAGGTGTTCACCCTCGCATCATCATTCGCGCCGTCCGAACGGCAGCCAAGCTAGCCATAGAACGGGTCAAGGAACTTGCTGTTAAGATCGAGAACAAGTCGCCTGAGGAGCAGAAGTAAGTGACCCAAACTACTTTTAGAGTTGTTAATATCACAGTAATGTTCGAAGAATATTTTTTTTATTATTATATATTCACGCCTATCCCCCGCAGGCGTTGGCAGAGACCACAGAGCTCCATCTGCTACCATTCATCGCAGAAAAACGGCTATCCACTGGTCGCTTCAGGACGTGACGGGAGGCGAACCAAGTCGCCGTCATTTTTCAACAAATTAGGTATATTAATTCGTCTTAGTGAATCCCACGAGCCGCAAGGGAGGATGGAGGTCAGCCCCAGCAGAGCCCTGCACGCTGAGGTAAGGCACCATAGTACCCGGGAGAGCCCGATTCCCGGGACGGTCGGCACGCTTGCGACTAAACTCGCCCTTAGCCACGCATCCTTTGGCACGGCAGACCGTGGATTGGCGGAGAGGAAGAGAAAGGATAAAGAAAAAAGGAAAGGGCAGGAACGGAAATGCGGATTTGGGGGGTTACCAGACTCTATTATTACAGAATAAATATTTATAAATCCATATATTTATTCCGATCCGGGAATCGAACTTGCGACCATTAACTCCGCGGGCGGGGTCCCCCCCCACTGAGCCAATCGGTCGTCGATGTTCGAAGGATAGTTTCAAACAAATTATTTAGAGTAGGGTCAGCACCAACAGTACTCCTGATGTCATAGTCGCATCGTTAATTTGCATCTAGTTTCTGCTGTATCTTGAGGCCAAGAACATCAAGACGTGGTCTCCCTTCCACCGATTGTCGATAGTAAAACCGTCTTAACGTTAATTTAATGTTTTGCTTTCAGGGAGTTGCTTCGCAAATGTGCCTCCACTGCCATGTCTTCGAAACTGATCCACCGGCAGAAAGACCATTTCTCCAATATAGTGGTCGACGCGGTCCTTTCTTTAGACGCACCTCTATTGCCACTGGATATGATTGGTGAGTACTTTGTATTATTTGATGTCAATAAGTTATAAATATAATATTATCAAATATCGTAACTTGTCATGTTGCATCCTGATAAAATGCTGGCTATTCTACCAAAACCTTATATGAAGTTAATTAAAAAAAATTCACGATATACGCATTTATTTCATATCGTTTCACTTATACGACTTAATCATACTATATTGTATAATACACCACCACAATTAAACAATATAACTGATACTAATACAAAATTGTAGAAAGTAATATATATATATATATATATATATATATATATATATACATTTTTTTTTAAATTATTCGAATGAGGATGGATGCTATTTGTCAGCTAGAATATTTCTGCACAATATGGTCCATTTGGTACTCTGACTAGGTATACTCTGATTTGAAGATATACAAGGGAGAGAATGTGTGGCCTCTGTTAGTTTTTTATGTCTTATTCAGCACTAGATTATTTCATCCTCGTTGTTAAATTTTCCCTATAAAATATAATACATATTTATAATTGTCAGGTATTAAGAAAGTGTCTGGCGGTGCTTTAGAAGACTCGTTCTTGGTCTCGGGAGTAGCGTTCAAGAAGACATTCTCTTACGCCGGATTCGAGATGCAGCCCAAGAGCTACACCGATTGCAAGATTGCTTTGCTGAACATTGAACTGGAGCTTAAGGCTGAGAGGGATAATGCTCAGGTGGGTTTTTAGATGGTAGAACGGGCTGGTATCCACAACTCGACGTTAACCTTGTACAATGGAAGATAGGCGCTGCTTAACATTGAGTTCTTGGAGAATGGAGACATTTGTTCTGAACTCGGTCCAACAGATACAGAGAATTCTCCGCCAACACCACATACCTAGAGCGTTTTTATCTTCTCTCTGTCAGCTCATCCTGTTGGCTACAAATGATTAAAACACACGGATCCAATTACAGACATCTCTGCTGACAACCCGATTTATGATGAGGCCTTCGCAAAATAAAATACAAATCTGGGAACTCCCGAAACTCATTTGTAATCTATCTGCAGATTCGTCTCGACAATGTGAAGGAATACCAGAAGGTGGTGGATGCAGAATGGCAGATTTTGTATGATAAGCTGGCAGCGTTGCATGCCTGCGGTGCCAATGTGGTTCTCAGCATGCTTCCCATTGGTGATGTGGCCACACAGTACTTTGCTGATCGGTGAGTAGCTGAGAAGAATTAATATATTGATAATTGATTTTTCATCACCATCAAAAGTCAAACTCTCAACCATTACACTGAGGCACTTATGTGTGTCGCCAAAGTTCTGAAGTGTGTTGCCAAGTTTTAAAAATTAAAACCATAGAAGATATAGATTAGAAATACAAATATTTATTTGTGATACACCTTTTGTTTTATTGAAATATTATTAAGTTTCTATAAAAAAAGCTTAAATTAAAACAGAAATAGATATTAGTGTAGAGTGTAGTGGTATGGCCACACTGCAAACTAATACTTTGTCAAGATTGGCATATTGTTTGTCTGTAGCATGAATGGGCCGGCTCGCCCGGGGAAGTACCACACTCCCGGACAAAACCGGTGTGTGAATGGTAGCTTAGCTGCCGCGCTTCGTCCGGTGAGCGGTTGACTTCTGGAGGCCCACCTCCCTCCTCCCTTCCATAATGACACTTTCCTTCAATCAATATCAGCCCGCGGCAGTCCACTGCTGGACATAGGCCTCACCTAAGACGCGCCACCTAGCCCGATCTTCGGCTACACGCATCCAGTCTCTGCCAGCCGCCTTGCGTATATCGTCGCTCCATCTAGCAGGAGGTCGTCCCATACTACGTTTGCCAAGTCGCGATCTCCACTCCAGCACTCGTCTACTCCAACGATATTTTCCTTAAAGGCCGGCAATGCTTCTGCACTGCGGATGTTTATGGGCGGCGTTGATTGCTTTTTATCAGGTCACGTCTGCTCGTTTGCCTTCCTATCCCTTAAAAAAATGAAAACCTATTCTTATATTTCTTGGTTAGCGTAAGCCAGCCAATTTTAAAAGATGATTTTTAGAAAACTAGGAAACTTAGGAAACTAGCAATATTTTAATATTACTATACTATATATTCTTGGTTAATAATTGCAACTAAGCTGATAGTAATTGTGCTTGGGAAAATATGATTTATATCAATCGCGAGAATTTTTTTTTAAGTTATATGCGTACATATAATTCTTCGATTCATTTTTAGACTTATATAGATTCAGCACTGTACTGCTCTGGTGGTTATTTTCAGTGATATGTTCTGCGCTGGTCGCGTACCCGCCGAGGACCTCAAGCGCACCCAGCGCGCGTGTGGGGGCGCCGTGCTGAGCTCTGTGAGGGACCTGCAGCCGGAGAACCTTGGCCACTGCAAGAACTTCACCGAGCGCCAAGTTGGTGGGGAGCGATACAACTTGTTCACTGGTGAGTGTCACCGCAATTTTTGGTGGGAAAAATAGTCTAGCTCTTTGCAATATACACTACAAAAAAAATACTACTGGTATAGACGAAAATTGAACTAGATGGTGCGCCTTAAGAGAGGCCTACATCCAGTAATGGGCTGCAGTAAGCTGATGATGACAATATATGAAAATAGTGATAGAACTATTCATGGACCTATACAACCCGGTGTAGTGTTATCGAATTCCGTACGGTGACTTTTTTATAGGATAGGAAGGCAAACAAGCAACCCTGTTCTCATAGAAAGCAATTAATATTGCCTAGAGACATCCGCAATGTCATCACATCTCACACGGATAAGTGGGTTAGCAGAAAACAAGGGTAGTAGAATGGAGTTGAACCGTGGGTCATTTTATTTGCATAACGAAGAGGGCTAACACAATAAAATGCTACCACTTAACTGATATTCTGCGAGGCTGTGCTACTTCTCCACTTGGACTGTCCCACTCATGCTAGCATGGCTTAATTTGTTTTTATGTAAACTAAACACATTTTCTGGTTATTAGGTTACGATAAAGAAATGGCTCCAGATGGTGAGAGTTTAATTTAAAATTAGTATCATCATGGTAGTTAGTGGCTTTAGCTGTATTAAAGTTATTTTAGCACACAATGTTTAAAACTTCTCAATTATCATAAAGAATTCTCTAATTTTTTTTTAAATAAAAGTAGTACTTTTTCTTCTTAGATGGCAATTAGCTATAACTATTATGAGAGTGTCAAGTAAAGTACAATATTATCAAATATCTTGAAATGTACTAGTCAGCTTGTCATGTTACCTCTTAATAAAATGGTGGCAATTCTACCAAAACTTACCAAGATTACTTTATTGCCAAAAGTTAAAAAGACACGATACATGCGTGGATAACTCAGGGGTAAATTAAGTGGACTATATATTTTGAATTTAAATATATCTAATAGGTTTCTATAGTACAATACGCAAAACAAATAATTCTCGGAGAGAGAACACGTGTGAACACGAGCGCTGTTGACACGGAATTAATTTCAAAATGGCCGCCCCGTGTCCAGTGGATGCGATGCGCGGCGCGGGGGGCGGTGACCGCATCGATGTCTAGATGTCTCGAGTGTTGTAAACAATGCGTTTATATCGTTTCACTCCATTTTAACGACTTAAAACTTATTGAATAAGCCACCACATTTAAAAAATATAACTGATAATAACACGAGAACATAAAAAAAAACACAAAGTTACTGCTGTAACTTGGTGGGAAAAGTTAAAAGTAGTACCTATTATTCATTGTAAAATTTTTTCTAGTTTTAAAGTATCATGAAAATTAGTTCAGTATGTTCATAGATTAAGTCCATACAGACACTACTTTTTGCATCTAAAATAAGATTGGTTTTATAAAAATTTTTTAAACTACAAAACAGACTCAGTTTTTTGTTTTGCGTGTAAAATTTACTTCTGTGGACTTTGAAATTCTGACTTTTGTGTAGTATATAAGTTTGGTATAGTATTTAGGCCATATATTACACTATTTTTGAAATTTGTGGGTGATAAAAATATGGGGGTAGTATTGTAGAATTACCATGTTGACAAATTTCACAACCATATATTACGAATTAATTATAAAAAAAATATAAGTAGTTGATTGTTTTCAAATAGTTATCGTTTCATGACCCAAGCGAACCTACCGTCTTCGGGGTCAGTGGTTTCTGGGGTCATCATTTCGGGACTCAGCAGGATAAAAATATGTGTCGATATAGATATATTTGGCTATTTATTCCGCCGACTTAATATACCGCACATTGGCCTGAGACAAGCTTGGCGGGTGTACAATCATTTGTTTAGAAATGGAGATGTAAGAAGGATCCCACTGCTGGGCACGACCCAGCAGTGGGATCCTTTGTTTTACAAGCTAGTAAAACAAAACCCCGTTTTCTCACTGCTATATTTTTTTTTAATATATATAGTATTCAATAATAAAGTTTATTAAATTTAATTTGTTGTAAACCAGTGATTTGTTTAAATGATAAATATTTCAAAGGAATTATTATTATGTCTTGTTATTTATTTATTTGAAATATCCTCTCATCCTTCCAACTTCATATTTACAGGCTGCCCGGCGGCCAAGGCGTGCACCATCGTGTTGAGGGGGGGCGCGGAACAGTTCCTCGAGGAAACGGAGAGGTCGTTGCATGACGCCATCATGATTGTGCGGAGGACCATCAAGAACGATGCTGTGGTGGCTGGTGAGTTACACTTAAGCTTAATGTTAATTGACAAAAATACATATCAATAGTGTGTCACCAGCCCAAACCAAATATTTTCCTACTTTAGCACCGTCAAGAGTACCCTTAACCGGCGGGCTTGCATGAGGAGAATAATGAGTGTGGAGGAAGCAAGGGAAGTATGCCGAGGTCGTAGCAGATTGAAAGCTGTACTCTCTGCGTACCCTTACGGGAGACGGGCGTGACGATATGTATGTATGTCACCGTCACCGATATACCTCTTCGAATTATCAAACAGATATGGCAATGATCTGGTGACGTTCGTTGGGGAACAGGTAAAGTGGAACAGGTGGAGTAGCTGAGTGCGACCGTCTATATGGAGCCACTATCTGCACAGGGTGGCTTAGATTTGGATTGTGCGAGCACACACCCACAAACACAAACAAACGAAAAAACACTAGAGACACCGGATACACACACACACACACACACGCACGCACACGCACACCCGCACACAAACACACACGCACACAAACACGAACACAAACACACGCATACAAACACACACGCACACAAACACGAACACACACACATATAAACACACACACACACATATAAACACACACACACACATACAAACACATACAAACACAAACACACATACATACAAACACACACATACCTACAAACACACACACATACCTACAAATACACACATACATACAAACACACACATATACCTACAAACACACACACATACCTACAAATACACACATACATACAAACACACACACATAAAAACACACACACATACATACAAACACACATACATACAAACACACATACATACAAACACATACATACATACAAACACATACATACAAACACACATACATACACACATACATACAAACACACACATACATACATACACATACATACATACAAACACACACATACATACATACAAACACACACATACGTACAAACACACACATACGTACAAACACACACATACATACAAACACACACATACATACAAACACACATACATACAAACACATACATACATACAAACACACATACGTACAAACACACATATACATACAAACACACACATACATACAAACACACACATACATACAAACACATACATACATACAAACACACATACGTACAAACACATACATACAAACATACATACATACAAACACACATTCATACAAACACACACACACACAAACACACACACACACATACAAACACACACACATACATACAAACACACACACATACAAACACACACATACAAACACACACACATACATACATACACACATACATACATACACACATACATACATACAAACACATACATACATACACACATACATACATACAAACACACACACATACATACAAACACACATACATACTAACACACACATTCATACAAACACACACATACATACAAACACACATACATACATACAAATACACACATACATACATACAAACACACACATACATACAAACACACATACATACATACATACATACAAACACATACATACATACAAACACACACATACGTACAAACACACACATACATACAAACACAGACATACATACAAACACACATACATACATACAAACACATACATACATACAAACACACATACATTCAAACACACACATACATACAAACACACACATACATACAAACACACGCATACATACAAACACACGCACACATTCAAACACACATACATACTAACACACACACATACATACAAACATACATACATACAAACACACTCACACATACATACAAACACAAACACATACATACAAACACACACACATACATACAAACACACACACATACGTACAAACACACACACACATACATACTACAAACACACACATACATACATACACACATACATACATACAAACACACACATACATACAAACACACATACATACATACAAACACACATACATACATACAAACACACATACATACATACAAAAACACACACAAACATACATACAAACACACACACATACGTACAAACACACACACATACATACAAACACACACATACAAACACATACAAACACACACACATACATACAAACACATACATACAAACACACATACAAACACGCACACACATACATACAAACACATACATACAAACGCACATACATACAAACACACACACATACATACACACATACATACACACATACATACATACAAACACACACATACAAACACACATTCATACAAACACACATACATACATACAAACACACATACATACATACAAACACACACATACATACAAACACACATACATACATACAAACACACACACATACGTACAAACACACACACACATACAAACACACACACATACATACAAACACACATACATTCAAACACACACATACATACAAACACACATACATACAAACACACACATACATACAAACACACATACATACAAACACACACATACATACAAACACACGCATACATACAAACACACGCACACATTCAAACACACACATACATACTAACACACACACATACAAACACACACACACATACATACAAACACACTCACACATACATACAAACACACACACACATACATACAAACACATACAAACACACACACACAAACACACATACATACAAACACACACATACAAACACACACACATACAAACACACACATACAAACACACACATACACACACATACATACAAACACACACACACACATACCTACAAACACACACATACATACAAACACACACATACATACAACACACACACATACATACAAACACACACATACATACAAACACACACATACATGCAATCACACACACATACATACAAACACACACACACAAACACACACACACACACACAAACACACACACACACAAACACACACACACACACGTACATACAATTACACACACACACACATAAACACACACACGTACGCGGGCACGCACACATAGTAGTTTAAACAATAAATTACGTATATTATATATAAAATATTTCATAGGTGGTGGCGCTATTGACATGGAAGTATCGAAGCACCTCCGCGAGTATTCAAAGGGCGTGGCGGGCAAGGAGCAACTGCTGGTGGCCGCGGCGGCGCGAGCCTTCGAGGCCATACCCAGACAGCTGGCCGATAACGCCGGCCTCGACGCCACCAGTCTGCTGAACAAGCTGCGTCAGCGGCATCACGCTGGTGAGTTCGCTTGACCACGTTTACCTTTTTGACTTTTAACACGTTCCGTGCCACGTGGGGTATATTCGCCCCCGCGCTCAAAAAAACTATTGTTTTGTTTCTCGTGTATCATCAACAGCCCGCGGCAGTCCACTGCTGGACATAGGCCTCCCCCATGGAGCGCCTACATCCAGCATCTCTCGTGTATGGCTTACACTAATTAAAAAAATAAAAAAGGAACATGCGGCCTGAACGACAATTCTTCAAACAACGGCCTGGCAAGGAAAGTGTTAAAAAAAACAGGCTTTCGTTCTTCCCAAAGGTTGGCCATTTCTGTGGCGTTGCAATAATAAAATAATATTTCTCTATATGCAGTAACGAATATATATTATCTATGGTTGTTATCTACTCTGTATTCGTCGCGTTGTAATAACGTAATGGATAACAACTACTATTTGAAAAATTAATTTTATTAATCACAACAATATTAGATCAAAAGTACTCCTTCTAAGAGTGCCTCTCCGACTTGCGAAGGTTGGCAGCCAATTCAGCACAACTCTCCTCATCCATCGCGAGGTGCAACAGTTCTGGTGCACTCGCTATCCCGGTCCACTCCCTGATTACGTAGCCCAGATTTTCTTTTTCGACCAACTTGTCTTTTGCTCGCGATTTTTCTCATCATGATCAGTTACAGCACCTTGAGCAACAGAGCGATATGACCCAGGTAAGCAACTTTTCTACCGTTGACGGTCTGCAAAAGTTCACGCTTGCTTGACTCGTCGGAGAACCTCGTCTTTGGCCACCATTTGAGTCCAGCTAATAGCGAGCATCTTCTTTAAGCGTTATCAAAAGTACAAACCCTAAAACTTACCCTATAACCCTATTACCAGAAATGTTCCATTCCACAAATACACGAATGAACATTATTACCCACCAGACCATTAGACCAGTTACTTTAAACGTTATGCAGATATAATTTTTCAAATAAAGGTTCATCCATAAATTACGTCACACGTTATAGGATTAGGGAGGGGGGGTTAACAAAAGGAGACATCGAGTGACAAGAGGGATAGCCTTTTGCGGTGTTCCCGAACCGATACGACATTGGAACTTTCAAAAAACAAGCTTACACGTTTCTCAAAAGCCTGCAACGTTTCTGCAATGCCTATGGATAGTTCGGATGTTTATCAATCAACAGCCTACGACAAACCACTTCTGGACATAGGCCTCCCCCATGGAGCGCCACCTAGCCCGATCATCGACTACACGCATCCAGTTTCTGCCAGCCGCCCTGCGCAGATCGTCGCACCATCTAGCCGGTGGGCGTCCCTGCCACTTCAGTTTGCTAATTCGAAAGGCTGTGTCGGTCGATGTGTTTAGTTCTCTGGCGGATTTGTTCATTCCGAATCATAGTCGCGTCAGCAACATGCTGTAGTAAAAGCAGCATTTAATATTACAATTAGTTTGAAATTTCAAAATACAGTTTTAAGTTTTCACTTTTGTTATTATTATTGTATGATGATTGGGATAATGAATTATTAAATGACTTTAATGGTTTGCTGAGATGTTTTTTTTAAAAAAGACAACAGTCTGATTTAGTGTTCCTCCACCAGGTGATATCTGGTACGGTATCGACATCCAGAAGGAGGACATAGCGGACAATTACGCCAGTTGCGTTTGGGAGCCCGCCGTTGTGAAGATAAACGCCATCACGGCCGCCTGCGAGGCCGCAACGCAGGTGAGCGTTTCTGCTTGCTTCTCTTTTCAGATACGTAGAGTACATGTTTGGAACGATATTTATAATTTTGTATGAAAAAAAAGAATAAAAACGATATTTTATAAAACAAAAGTTGATTAATGAAGTCAGGCGTTACTTTGCGGAAATCCATCACTATGTGGACAGTTAGAAATTTTACTTGGCTAAGATCCGCGACAAGCAAACAACAATAGAAAATTAATAATGTGGTTTTTACCTGCTGGATGAAGTGGGTTTACAGGGAACTTAAATTGAATCGTATACCAAAAAACAGCCATCAGCAACTCTACACCTACCAACCACTACACAACACCAAACACACACTACCACTTTTCCACCTTGCAAACGACACGTGTTTCGCCTCAACACGAGGCATCATCAGGTATCTACGGAAGACAACTTTTAAGTGACTTAACGGTTGCCTTCCGTAATTTTCCATTTTTGTTTGCTTGTCGCGGATCTTAGCTAAGTAAAAGTTCTGACTGTCCACATAAAACAAAAGTTATTGCTTTTGTAATAAATTAATAGTGGTTATTTATTTTTACATTCAAATGAGGACTCTTGTCTTACAAGAGGTAACCGTAGCTGAGTATAACTAAATTCTATATTGAATATCCCATGAAATATTCATCATTTCAGATCCTATCAATAGATGAGACGATCAAGAACGTGAAAGGAGAAGCGCCACCGCAGATGCCCGGCCGTGGGATGGGACGCCCACGGATGGGATAAATCTTACCCTTAGTATTGTAAAGAACTAAACACAACAACAGCTTTATTCTACGCCTTTAGGAGGGACGGGGGGGGGGGCGTATGTATAACTGCATTCCGGTCTATCATATTGCAGTCCGCAGTTATATATTCTGTAATGAAAATAATTCGATGCAAAAAAGCGATGCGCTGTAAATGACATAGATCTCAAATACTGTCTCGAATGGTTCAAGTCTCACAGCTCTATGACTAATAGAAAATTTTCTAGACCGTTGAAACTGATTGTATTTGATTGATCAGATACAATTTTTTCAGAAATAATAAAAGTTTTTGGCTTTGGTGGTGTGTTTTTGCTTTTTTGCGTCGATATGTTTATTTCTTGTCTCCCTCTAATTTGTCGCCAGTTCTTGTACTAATAGATTAGCTAGTTTCCTTTCGCTGGATATTTGTCGAATCGTACACAGGTTGTACGAAAGCAAAATTTGATATTACAACTGAACATTTATTTTACAACAGCTTTAAAAGTAATGTTTTACACATGATATTACAAAATTTGTAAGATACCTAAAAGATCAGAAAAATAAAATACTTTTATTTTTCTCACCGCACAGATGTAGGGTTTCCCCTTAGCTTTGTGTACAAAACAGACAGATTTTCGAAATTAGCTTATTCGCTAAAATAAGTCGCTATAGATATGACACCCGAACTCATTAATATCAACACCCAATCATCGATTTTATTCACTGAAGGCTGAACTAGGCGGCCAGACGTGACGTCACCCAGCTATCGACCTGCTTTACCGACTGTTGTCCAGTCATGGCTGAACTATGGCGGCCGGACGTCATCCAGATATCGGCCTGCTTTACCGACGGTGTTGGGTTCAATCATGCTGAACTATGGCGGTCGGACGTCATCCAGGTATCGGCCTGCTTTACCGACGGGGTTGGCTCAATCATGCTGAACTATGGTGGCCGGACGTCATCCAGATATCGGCCTGCTTTACCGACGGTGTTGGTTCAATCATGCTGAACTATGGCTGTCGGACGTCATCCAGATATCGGCCTGCTTTACCGACGGTGTTGGTTCAATCATGCTGAACTATGGCGGCCGGACGTCATCCAGATATCGGCCTGCTTTACCGACGGTGTTGGTTCAATCATGCTGAACTATGGCTGTCGGACGTCATCCAGATATCGGCCTGCTTTACCGACGGTGTTGGTTCAATCATGCTGAACTATGGCTGTCGGACGTCATCCAGATATCGGGCCTGCTTTACCGACGGGGTTAGTTCAGGCATGCTGAACTATGGCGGCCGGACGTCATCCAGATATCGGCCTGCTTTACCGACGGTGTTGGGTTCAATCATGCTGAACTATGGCGGTCGGACGTCATCCAGGTATCGGCCTGCTTTACCGACGGGGTTGGCTCAGTCATGGCTGAACTATAGCGGCCGGACGTGACGTCATCCAGTTATTGGCTTGCTCCATTGACGGGGCTGCCACTATCACGGCTTTTCAATAGTGACCGGAAGTGGCGTCAACCCAATCGTCACCCGAGTTTTTCAATGACTTTTTATCATTATTTCAATTGTAATCACTTCACATACAAATTATTAATTGTTGCATTTTAATTATTTCTCGCTAATTAATTTTAATTGCTTTCACAAACGTTAGTGACTAAGTCTATTTAGATATTGTAATTTAATAAATTATAATGTAACTATTTTTCGTTTATTTTTTATCCTAGTTTTATAATCCCCGTCACACACAAATGAGCAAAAGATAAAAATTATTTTAGTTATTGTTTTTTAATAATTACAATTCGCATTCTTATCCTGCTAAATATCTTATATAACAATTTATTATCACTCCCATATAAAACTAAAATTAGTTAATTAAATTTAATTAATGTATAAATATTTGAAAACATAAAGTGTCACCGTTACTGTATGTATTTGAATAATAATTGAATTTGAGTGGATGAATAAAAAGTATTTAATTAACGATTGAAAATTTGAACAAGGTATATTAGGTTGGGGAAAAAGAAATCCATTATTTTCTCGGTAGATAGCTGTAGTGATCGATATCTCGTAAAGTGTCGATGAAACAGCTTCAAGTAAACAAAATCACAAAGAGAAATTATCTTCGTAAATATATATTAAAAATTAAAATATAAAAGTTTTATATGTTAATATGTCTGTGTAATCATCTTAAGGTAGTGGTAAGAAATTCACCAAAAGCGCTACGAAACGCTTCGACTTGCTGGTTAGTCCGTGAGGAAACGGTCTCAAGCGCAAAACGTTTGAACAAATTTTTGATCAAACATTTGAACAAACATTTGGTCGAATATTTGCTCAAATATTTGAACAAGTACTTGAATAAATACTTGAACACATTGAAACAGATGCTTGTACATATAGATATATAACAAACAAAAAATACTTGAAGAAATATTTGTTCAAATAGTGAGGTATACCAATTTGATAAATGATGAATTATATAGTGATGATCAAGAAGGTGACGGAAATCAACGTGAATGATGAAGAAAGACAGAATCGTTATCGTTTAGTAAGAAAAAGGTCTTAGACGGGGGAGCGAAATAGCTATCGCTTATTAAAAAGCGTCGTTAGGTGACGAGGCAGCGTATCCGCTTATTAAAAAAGGTCATCGACCTGTTTTCGATGCGCTAAAAACCACGAATCCCTACTAATGCCATATCTCATAAAAAAGAGAATATAAGACGTTTAGTTTAGAACTAGAGTTTAGTAGTATACGGAAGAAGAGAGTAGAAGGACAAAGTTCTCGTAATCGATTACCTACAAGATGGATGGACTTATCATACAATAACGAGGGCTGATCCAAAAACATACCGTGACAAAATAACTATAATCACTTAATCATACTAAACTACTACTGTATTCTGATTAAAAGCTAATTTCGTTACAAAACTCCTTGCTGAAAATCATTGGCCGCTTATGTGTAGATCGTAAGACAAAACGAAGGAAGGAAGAAGAATGCTTATTAATGGAGTCAGGCGTTACTTTGCGGAAAGCCATCACTAACTCGCCACTCATTCTGTCCTTGTACAACCATATTGTACAATAGGCCACCACAATTATACAATATAAATAAAAACCCAACGTCAATGATGTAAGTTGGCGGGAAAAGTCCCATACTAAATATTAAATTGTCACCGCAAACGCAGTGAACAATTAATACGATGACGTCATTCTCATTCGACGGTTTCAATGACATTGACTCACTATCCACGCGTTTGTGATTTTATGAAACAATATAATTTTATACGAAAAAAATATATGACTACCGATTGACTCAGTGGCGGGGCCTTCCGCCCGCGGAGTCAATCGTGGTTTCGATCCCCGCATCGGAATAAATATATGTATGGATTTATAAATATTTATTCCGAATCTGGTAACCCCCCCAATCCACATTTTCTTTCCTGCCCTTTCCTTTTTTCTCTATCCTTTCCTCTCTGCCAATCTACGGTCTGCCGTGCCAATGGATGCGTGGATAGGGGAGAGCCTAGTCACAAGCATGCCGACCGTCACGAGATCGGGCTCCATCCTCCCTTGCGGCTGACCTCCATTCTCCCTTGCGGCTCGTGGGATTCACTAAGACGAGTTTTAATATACCTAATTTGTTGAAAATTGACGGCGACGTGGTTCGCTGTGGTCTCTGCCAACTTCTGTGGGGGATAGGCGTGAATATATAAGTAAATAAAAATATATATATTTATGAAAAAGCGTATTCTATGACTCTATGTCGAACTGTTGTTTATCATTGACTTTTAAGTATAATACAGTCTTGCTCTAATTTCGAAATGGTTATGTCGACATTTGGCCATCAAACCTTCATCCGGCATTTGATTGGATGCAATGCGTGGAGTTGCAAGTATACTCGTATTTTGAAATAATAATATAATGTTGGGCAGGCCAAAACTCAGGTGGCAAGACGGAGTCGACCAAGATCGGCCTGGAGGAAAGTTCTGGACCGGCTAAGTCCACCTGCGGCTGTAGCCCTGATGATGATTGTAATGTTCGGTGAGAATTAATGCGATATAGTCGCAATTTTCTGCCACGAGCTGTGCAAATGTGTTGCGTGAATTGTGCCACAAATACATGAGAAGTACCCACACTATACATTATAATATGTACACTTTTTTATGGGATATGAAGGGAAACGAGCAGGCGTGTCACCTGATGAAAGCAACCAACGCCGCCCATAGATATTCGCAGCGCCATAGGCAGTGCGGAAGTGCAGCCGACCTTTAAGGAAAATATCATTATGGGGATATAGTGAAGATCTGGCTAGTAGGGGTGTCTTGAGGAACTCTTCGTTCCCCACTAAACGTTATGGTTTAAAATATTTTTGATATTTAAGCGGGAATACCTCAGACAACGCGAAGTTCACTCAACGATTATTAAGTTTATAGGTTTATACGGCAATAACGTAAGTTTTCATATATTCATTACACTAATTAAATCTTATTGTAAATATGACGAAAATTCGCGTTATCAATAACTAAAATCTTACAATTAGATAACATATGCAACCGCTTGGAATATTTTAAATACGCATACATACATAGTCCGGTCTCTAGTAATGATAATTGATTCATCTATTACATACATTCAAACTGTTAGCTAATTCTAATTTTAACACACATTTATTATTATACATAGCATTATATTATACACACTTATTCTCACGGCCCTTAAATAAATTGCAATTTAAGACCTTTAACTTTCATTTTAATTAATAACTAGTGTATATACCTAATAATGTATGTCTAAATATTTTACCCAATTTTTTTTAAATAACAAACATGGCCGACGCCCGTCATATTGCTTACGTCTGCTTTTGGCGGGAACGCGAATGGTTTATCTCCTAGTAACTATTTTCGTGGTTTATCTTCGTGATAGGGCACATATTTTTTTTTATTTATATATTCAGGCATATCCCCCGCAGTGGTTGGAAGAGACCACAGAGCTCCATCCGCTACCATTCATCGAAGCGAAACGGCTAATCACTGGTCGCTTCTTGCCCTCGTGAGAATCAGGACGTGACGAGTGGCGAACCACGTCGCCGTCATTTTTCAACAAATTAGGTATATTAATTCGTCTTAGTGAATCCCACGAGCCCTGCATGCTGAGGTAAGGCACTATAGTACCCGGGGGAGCCCGACCCTGGGACGGTTGGCACGGTTGCGACTAAGCTCGCCCCTAGCCACGCATCCATTGGCACGGCAGACTGTGGATTGACGGAGAGGAGTGGAAAGGATAGAGAAGAAAGGAAAGGACAGGAAAGGAAATGCGGATTGGGGGGTAACCAGACTTGAAATAAATATTTATAAATCCATACATATATTTATTCCGATGCGGGAATTGAACCCACGACCATTGACTCCGCGGGCGCACTTGACTATGATACGCACTTTTTCTCCACGTTGCGGTCCGTAAGAATGAGGGTGCGTATTATTGTAGCTTCTGTAAAAATCAACTCACTTAAATTTTGTATATCGGATAACTAGGGCGGCGGTGAGGACGACATATTAAATAAATGAATCCTCTACTAATGACACACATTATTCCGAAAGGAAAAATTTCATTCTTTAATATGAAACTTTAATAATAACCTAAAAAGTTGATTGGCAGATAATGCTTTACAGAATTAGGTCCACCTTTTTAACAAAAACTTTACATTAAGAATAAATACAATTTTGGAACTTATGCGTGCGTATTATATTACGGCATGCGTCAACTTGTGATTAGGTGGAGAGTGGTATGTCCTAGCGGGTTTTGCATTCTGTATTATCGTTGTTTTCTCTCACACCAGTATATAGCTTATTTTTTTAATTTTGCACAACCGATTGTTTTCCTGGTTGTTTGTGAGAGTTATCTATAAGGTTTAATTTATACACACTAGTACATTGTAAAAGGATATCTCTTTGCCTATCATCAATATTACGCAATGTAAGTTTTTATTATACCCTGTACAAGTTATCTTGATCTTTTTGACAGATGGTCGGACGGATGGGACACGAATAACAGGCAGTATACAGTATAGACCGATGTAACATTGTACAAGCGTCTATTATTTTCAGTGTTCCTATTAAAATTTTACTTTGAAGCAATAAAAAGTCTCAAGATTTTCGGATAACGCTTGAATCTTTAGCGACTTTTAATTTTAAAATTTTAATATTTTTACAATTTTTAAAATCATTAAATTAAGAAAATAATATGTTTGTCATTGCAATGTTATGTCGATCGGAAAAATTTACATCTGTCAATAAGATCAAGCTAACTTGTACAGGGTATAAGAAGAATTTTGAACTGAATTTTATTCCGAAACTTAAGTGCCAGATCAAGCATTCGTGATAATTCGTGTAATGCAAATGTGCGTATTATAGTCAACGTTTTACGGTTATTGCAAAAAGGAATCGAATATTATGCGTAGAATCGTTGGAGGATGAAATATTTTCAACACATCCATACAATGGCCGCGGGAAGCGGGTCATTATAGCAAAAACTAAGCAGCGTCCGTCCGTCGGCGATCTGTATGCATCGATTTCTATTTAGTTACCATCGCGTTCTCGTGTAGAATCGTTGGAAAACGTGTGGCGATTGTAATAGAGACAAATACATATAATACAGTGAATTTGTGACACGTTAATTACAAAGAAAATTGTATCCTGCTCCAGTGTATTTGAAGTCGAAATTTCAGTATCTGGTTATTTATATAACATCGTTTTTTTTTGTAGCCCATTTTATGTCCCACTGCTTAGCACGGGCTCCATTTCTGGAGGAACGGACGTATCACGCTTGTCCAATGCGGATTGCCGGGGTTACCAGACTCGGAATAAATATTTGTAATCCATACATATATTTATTCCGATGCGGGGATCGAACCCGTGACCATTGACTACGCGGGTGAGAGGGCCCCGCCACTGAGCCAATTTGTCGCAAAGTAAAATCGTCTTATAAGATCTACCTTGGTTCAAAGGATAATCTTTAGCTTTTTGCGCCTTTACAACGTTCTGGAAATATATTTTTTTCTGGTTTAGTAATTAAATAATTTTTTTCCAAACGAGTATGCGTATGGTCTAATTGAGAGCAATTAAAGCCATCCATAGACAACTGTGACATCCACTCGCAGAAAACCGACGACTGATTGGTTATATTTGAAAAATAAAAGAATATTATATTTTTTCTTTTTTTTTTCTTTGATGGCAATTAGTTAAAACTATAATTCCAGTGTCAAGTAAAATACAATAATATCACATGTCTAGTCAGTTTGTCACGTTACGTCGTTGATAAAATGGTGGATATTCTATTCAAAACCTTTTATGGACTTTTTTATTAATTATTCGTCATTTAATCAAATTATATTGTATAATACCAATTAAAGAATTAACAATGTAACGGATAATAAAATAAAATCACTCAGATGAAATAAAAACACAACGTCACTGATGTAAGTTGGCGGGAAAAGTCAAAGTTATTTATATAATAATGTAAATTTGACATATGTCATGACTTAAATAAATAATTTATTTCATTAGGTCATCATTAGGTTACCCACTTGCTCGTTTCCTTATGACTCCTACCAAAAAGATATTTCGCAGCACAATTCTAAGAAAATCGTAGTATTTAGGTCTTATAGTCAATTTCTTTTTTAAAACAAAACTTTTTGCGACTTTTTAAACTTTATTTGAATTACTACACTTTTTTTATTTATTTCCCTTAATACATGATTGATGAGTAAATATAAATTGTTGAATTAATAACATTAAATACAATCTACAATTTACAATTTTTTGACAGTAGTGCAGAAATGACATCTGTCAAAACGTTTAGTTATTGCTTTCTATTTGTGCTGTCACTCAGTGGAGTGACTTCGTGGACGATCGATCTGCCGGAAGTGAGAAGATATTTTTGGGATAAGAAAAAGGGCGGAGAACATTTGTATGATGCCGATCCAAATTTAAATAATGACAATTTCGGGTATGGCAACATTATTCGACAGATTAATGATGCTTATAGCAATCAGTATGCTCAAGAATATGGGCATTTTGGATATCCACAAGGTTATATGGAAGGAGGTTATCAAAGTGTCCAAGGAAATTCCCAAGGAATTTCTCAAGGAATTTCACAAGGACTGACGCCACAAAGAATTTCACAAGGACTGTCGCCACAAGGAAATTCTTATGGACTTTCATCGCAAGAATATCAACAAGGGAATCCCTACAGAGTATATCAAGGTTCATTCGGTCCTTCCCGTACATCATCGCTTGGAGCTCACCGAGGACTTCTTGAGGATCACTCAAAGAAGCATTCTGGTCAAAGTTATCATGGGTTTCCTATAGAACCATTTTTAGGTATAGGTGTGCACCAAGGTTATTCTCAAGAAAAATCTTACGGGCATTCTTATGGTCATTCATACATGGAAAAACAGGTAACTTGGATCATTTTATTTTACCTTTTAGAAATCGATAGATGTATTGTTTGTGTGTGTTTTTAATATTACATACCAGAATTCTTGTTAACCATTCCAACAAAGCTGATAATGCTTGTGCTAGATTATGGTTTACATCAATAGTCTAACGGAATTTATAATCTAACGAATTCTGATCGTAAGCTCGATCCTTACCGTCTGAGCTGTTGCCTCTTAAATGTTTTTCTTAAAATGGCCGCCGTTTTACCAAGACTTGTACGAACTTTTACAAGTTAAAAAGACACGATTAAGCCATTTCACTTGCACTACTTAATCGTACTATACGAGTATTAAGCAATCCGCCATCAGAATTAAACTATATAAACATTTATTTCATTTTACTTCACTTCTTCGCCCTAATCAAAATTATAATAATTAAAAGTAAGATAAAATGGTGACTGATAAAAGAAATTTAGGTTGCAAGTGGGGATGGAAGGGTCGGTAGGGGGAGGCAAAGGAGAACATATTGTTACGAGCTGGAGTTCGGGGATCGGAAAAATTATATCAGCCACTAGTTTCACTTCGTTTCACTTTACTTCAACTTCTACTATTTTCTCTACTATGTTCTTCCGTATTCAACTTTTCTCTGCCTATTCAACGCGCCGGCGCCCCTTTATATAGGTAAAACGATCGAAAGTTCTGGCATTACAATATTCGAAACTGTTCCAGCAATGTGTAGTGTATAATAAAATATAGTAATGTTCCAGCATATGTGATATGTGATGAGTGTGGTTGAAGCAAAAAAGTTATCTGTCTACCCCTACGGGGATCACCCCGATCGTATGTATGTATGTATTTACGATTAAATAATATAACTGATAATAACATAACATTATAATATAATTAGTATTATATAACTGATAATAACATATATTATATAACTGATAATAACATATATTATAATTATTATTATATAACAGATAATAACATATGAAAATGAAATACAAACACAACGTCACTGTATGTAAGTTGGCGGGAAAAGTCAATCTTAGTTCGCTACGGTTTGCACTGATGTGTAAATTATAGGAATTATGAGATTTTCAATAAATTTTTCTTTTCTTTTCTTTGGTGGCAGTTAGTTATAACTATTATCCAAGTGTCAAGTAAATACGATAATATCAAATCTCTTGAAATATAACCCAGTCAGCTTATCACGTTACGTCTTGATAAAATGGTGGCTATTCTATCAAAACCTTCTATGGAATTTTTCAGTCGACTTAAAAAGTCACCATATATGCATTTATTTCGCCTTAATTGAACTATATTGTATAATACATTAATACAATTAAACAATATAACTGATAATAATATAAGATTATGTAAATGAAATAAAAACACAACGTCACTGATGTAAATTGGCGGGAAAAGTCTTCCAATAAATTGTCTATTTCAAAATCGTCAACCGTGTGTTGGTTCCCCACATTCACACGTACAGGCTATTAATTAAATTATATGATTCGTAGCTCAACGAAGTGGTCAGAAACGGCAGTGAGTACTTAGAAGGTCTGAGGACTGCGGTCGTACGGTACAAGGAGATACTGGAAAACTGCACCAATATGGGGCTCACACCGGTGAGTATCTCTGGACGTGTTCTTACACGTGCTTTGGAATATGTTTTTACTTTTTTTTTATGGGATAGAAAGGCAAAAGAGCAGGCGTGTCACCTGATGGAAAGCAATCAACGCCGCCCATAGACATCCGCAGCGCCATAGGCAGTGACGACGCGTTGCCGACCTTTAAAGGAAGTGACATTATGGGTGTGATAAGGGAAGGGGAAGAGGAGTGGGAGTGGGAGGGTAAGGGGAGTGGGAGGGGGAAGGTGGGCCTAGGAATAAATACCTGCAGGACATAGGGATAGGAAAAGCTGCAGATCTGTTTCGCCATGGTAACGACAGAGTTAGCTGTGCTGAATTGACTACCAATCTTCGTAAGTCGAAAGGAGAAGGCCATAGATATATTTTCTTCCGATGCAGAAATCAAACCCATTTACTCCGAAAGTGGTTACGGTGCCGAAACCTGGACACTGACGGTCCGTCTCCTTGACAAGCTCAAAGTCGCTACGCTTGGAGTTTCTCTGGTGGATAGAATTCGAAATGAAGAAATTCGCCGTAGAATCAAAATCACTGACATAGCTCTTCAAGTTAGCAGACTGAAGTAGTAATGGGCTGCACATGTTTGTCGGAGAACCGACAATCGTTGCAGTAGACGAGCGCTGGAGTGGAGTCCGCGACACGGCAAACGTAGCGTGGGACCACCCCCTGCTAGATGGAGCGACTATCTGCGCAAGGCGGCTGGAAGAGACTGGATGGGTGTTACCGAAGATTAAGCTAGGTGGCGCGCCTTGAGTGAGGCCTATGTCCAGCTGTGGACTGTCGCTGGCTGATATTGATATTGAAGTAAGTTCGATTTTCCCAGATCAACATAAGTACGAGCGCAAGCGTACCACGCGGGATGGATATGCCCGTCCAGAATCTCTTGGAGCTGGATCAGTACAACCGGACCACGTGTGCGAGGGTCACGAGGGATCGTGAGCTGGCCAGGCGATACGCTGACCTCGCGCTGTCTGTGACCCACGACTTACAGGAGCTGGATGTCGCCGGTTATTACAAGGTAATTGAAAAGAGTCATTGAGAAGAGTCATCATCAGATGCAGGTGTAGCAGTAGCATTATGCTACTGCTCTATTTCTTAAAGTTATTATCTATGAATTATTTTATTTCAAAATTATTGTTATTTTGTTATCACTGCGTCTGTATGCATGAAAATCATTGTCTATCTATAAAACATCAACAAAAGTTCGCGTAGTTGAATATGAAACATCAGATAAAGTTATGGAATCGATACACGGCCAAAAAGGGCCAGTTAACAGAAACGCAATTTTGTTAGTTATCGAACTGATAGCGCTAACGAAGTCATCCAGAAACCGGCCCTAAGTGATGTTGGCTATATTACAGCCGTCTCATTCCACGTGACGCACGCGCATACCAAGGACGAGTGTACTTTGTTTTAGGTGGGAACGCATTTAAGAGAACGACAATGGAGTGGTCGAATGAGATTCGAAGATGTTAATGCTGGTAGCCTTTTGGGTTTAACAGCTTTATCGTATTCTGCGCAAATCGCAGACTCCATCGGCCGGACGCCGTGTCGGAGGTACACATATGTGTGTGTGCTGATTTTAAACTCGTCATGATTCTACGTTAAACATGTAGGGGAGGATTGAACTTTAGTAACTATAGTCCCTATTAGTCCCATAGACCCTAAGGTCTAGGGGGTGAGAACCGACCGGGTACGTGAGAGAATCTCGTGTAAGCGGCCGGTGTAGAAGTGTTCCCTACTCTACGTGCTCGGCTAGAGCCGGGGTGCGTGTGAGTGTTGGTGTCGTGGTGAAACGACGCTGTTTCGTCGTCCGGATCGTCGTGTAACACGTTACGCGGGCGTCGTCTTTTCGGGCGCGCGTTTAAATCGGGTTCGAATGAGAAAGCTTTAGAGTTTCTACTACTACTAATGCAATCAGAGCCGTGCCTTTGGAACCCAAAACTGCAATGAGCGATTTGCTGCAGCTGCAGTTGGTGATGCGTGGCGACGCATTATCTAGTCTTTGTAGTTTCCAGTGACACAGGAAGAATTAGAAAAGAAAACAGAGTCTCTAACGGGATACTATCGTATTCAATTAAATATGTAAATATTGTATATAAAAATGTAAATTGAATGACGCTCATTGTTCTAGTCTAACTGCTTCAAACTCCATTGTATGTCTAACTTAACGCGTGTCTTCACGAGGAATTAACTCACGGCGGCATTGTAATCTAATTGTAGCCAACGCACATTTTTAATGGCCTAATTAATGTGTAGTCAGCTATTGTCATAAACATTAACGCAGATATAGCAATAGCATAATAGTGAATGTACCGCAGCAATGGTTTAAAAAAAATAATTCGTTTCGTAAGGATTAGATTTACGATCTAATGTCGTAATTTTGTATTTTCTATTGAACTATTGATGTGAACCATTGCCTAGCAGTAAAAAAAGTGAAAAGTATAATTAGTTTTGTTAGAACGGATGACAACAATTATAATATTAGAGTAAGAATTGTAATTAAGAGTAATATTAAAATAACACACTGCAAGTCTTCGTTTTAAAATATATTTAACTGGATAACGAGAGAGTTTTTGAATGTCGGCAACGCTTACGCAATGTCTATGGCACTGTGGTTGTCTATGGGCGTTGTTGTTTGCTTTCTATCAGTTAAAACTCCTGGTCGTATGCTTTATTATTCCACAAAAAAATAGCGGGCTCGTGAAAAGACTAATAGAGTCTGTAATATTAGAAGCCAGTGAGTTCCATAACTTTACCGCGGTAAAGTAAGTATTGAATATATAATATTATTTTTGCAGGTTCGAAGCACAGAAGAAGAGAACGAATTGGTGTTGCGACTCGCCTGGTTCCTCGAGAAGTTAGCGCAAATTACTGGTTATGATCCGAACTTAAGCGGTTTCGCCTCTACGAAGAACAGTACGTTAAAAAAATAATTTTATCATATATATATATATATATATATATTATACATATATATATATATATATATATATATATATATATATATATATATATATATATATATATATATATATATATATATATATATATATATATATATATATATATATATATATATATATATATATATATAGAGAGAGAGAGAGAGAGAGAGATATAGGATAGATAGATAGGATGTCTATGGCGCTGTGGATGTCAGTCAGATGACGTGCCTGCTCGTTTGCTATCTTATCCCATAAAAACAAAATATATAATTGAACCATCTTTTGTTTTGATTTTAAGTTCTTTGTTTTTTTTTTATTATGGTTTATTAATAAAGCTTTCATAATTTGGTTACAATTAATAGTTTCATTTTATTAACTAGTTACATTTTATGTGTTTTTAGATCAATTTTTTTTTTATAATTATTTTTACCCCTCAATAACTATATTAGTGGTCTGCGGGATTTATATTATGAAATAATTGGTCTGTGAAGTCAAAAAGCTTAGCGACCGCTGATATTGAGATCAGCGGTCGCCAAGCTTTTTGACTTCACTGACTTTTTGACTTGACACTCCCTCATAAAATTCCGATGATCCAAAAATTTTTCTCAGCGTACACAAGCACGACGACCGCGGCGCCCTCGAACCCAATGGAGATGCCTATGCCGGATTCCGTGAAGATGGCCATGATGGAGTGCGTCATGCAGAACTCTAGCGTGCCGGCTACCCAGCGCTGCTCCTTCCCCCTACCCATGCCGCCCTTCATGAGGCAGTTGTTTAACCTGAGCGGTCAGTACTGGATATTTATTGAGTACTTAAGGTTTATTGTATGCCAGCGTTTGGCAAACGAGCAAGCGTGTCAACTGATGATAAGCAACCACCGCCGCCCATGGACTTCTGCAACACCAAAGACACTGGAGATGCGTCACTATAGAATACATATATGTATATACATACATACATGTGGAGAGTTAGAATTTTTTCTTAGCTAAGATCCGCGACAAGCAAACAAAAACAGAAAAACAATAATGTGTGTTTTCTATGGAAGAAGTGGATTTATTGGGAATTTGAGCTAAATCTTACCGAAGAAACGCCATCAGCAACTCTTCGCTTCCAAACCACTATTAATAACACCAACACCATTCACACACCACCACTCTTCCACAATGTACACGACACGTGTTTCGCCTTAACACGAGGCATAATCAGGTGGGCTCTCTGCGGAAGACATACGTTAAGTTTTCGTTTTCGTCTTCCGTAGAGTTTATTTGTTTTTGTTTTTATTCTATTCAGCAAATTACTTTCGACGATACAAATAGAAAATGTTGTATAGAGTTGAAGATGTTAAGAGACAGGTGGACTGTTTTTGTTTAAACAGTTACAATTTTCTTAGATATCTTACAAGTTTTTTTTCGGCTCTAGTCGCAATCGTGTAAGTTTTGATTTTGCGATTTAATAAGTTTTCGCTTTTTTGCGTCGATATGGCAACATTGGACGAGCGGGCTTGAATTCAGAGTCCTAAATCTATTTAAAACAGCTAAATAGATTGACTGAATATAATATTATATTTTCTGTGACTGATTTTAATTTTGAAAAACATTCCATTTTCTCTTAGACACATCATCGGGATCCATAGAACAAGCTTCAGGATCTACGGAGTCTCCTCCAAGCTCTGCGGGAGAGTCTGTCGGAACTACAATCCAATCTTCTAGGCCCGTAGAACCTTCGACTCCTACTGATCCAACTACGGGACCTATAAATCCATCTGCCGGTTCAAGTTCTTTTACTCCGTCTTCAGGATCTATAGAAGCTAGCGTCCCAATAACGGGTCCACGTCCAGAGGATATGCGCACTGCCATAAACGACTGTCTGCAGCAAAATTCTCCCGAACAATGCGGGTTCCCCTTTGTGACCTCACCAAATGGGATACAAGGCTTAAACATGACAGGTAGGCATAGACACATCAATTTTTTTTATTAATATTTTTCATGTAGATGTTCACTCAATGTTTGGCTAGAAATGAGATTGTTAACTAAAGCTCATCAATTTTGTTTATTTTTTAAAACAGATAAACTGGGAATTCTTTTAGCGTCAATATTAAAACTAATTATTTTCAACGCGTCGAAAACAAAATGGTGGTCTGAAAGAGAAAAAATGGCGTAGTAACTCTCTCAAACTTGCGCTTTTTTTTTAAAAATATAATATACAAATATATATGTAGCTACCTGCTACAGAATATAACTTCAAGAACAAATTCGCGGAACAAGCTTTGTTACTACGCACTTGCAGAATGCGCTTTGTTACGCCGCATTCATGGAATGCGCTTTGATTCTCCGCATTCGTGGAACGCGCTTTGTTGCTGCACACGTGCAGGCACAACCGCGTCCCCCGCACCCCGCGCTCTTCTCCCGCCATTCAACAGTTGTATATATAATAGGTGCACTTGGTATAGAAAAAAGAGTGTTAAACCAGACGCCTGTTGCATCACTTCACAGTTAAGATACTACCTCTTACATATATATCTAAATGTATAGATATTATATTTAGCCCCAAGCAGATTGATCATTTTGGTCATCTACAGTTGAATAATAAATAGAAATTAAAATATAAATGTTTATTTGTAACACACCTTTTTTTACAGAAAATTAATGCTAATATTAATAAGCTTTATTGTATACCGTGTTGGCAATCTGAAAGATGGCGCTGATCGTACCAGGGGCGTAAGATTATCGTACCTGACGAAATAACATGGAGTGTTACGGAAGACAAGCAGAGAGTATATCATCATCATTAAACTGCGGCAGTTTTATGCTGGATATACAACAAGAATAACACCCCCAAAAACCCCCTTAACGGGGAGCGGGCGGGAGGTGAACGGGGGTGTAGGCTAATTTATACAATCTCATTATAGATGGTGCGACGGTCTGCGCAGGTCGGCTGGCAGAAACTGTATGCGTGAAGCCGTGATAGGTGGCACTTCTTGGGAGAGGTCTATGTCCATCAGTGGACTACCGCAGGCACTTGATGATGATGATTGTATTTGACTAGGTTTATAATATAACATGGATAAATATTGTATTTCTTTTCTTTAGAGTACGCAGTGACTTTGGTTCAGTGAATGTATGAAGGGCGAAAATTGATTAATGTGTTTTTTCTTTAAAACAAACTTTTGTCTTAGGAACATCCAGTTCAACTGCGACCCCTTACAATGGAGCATACGCTCCGCCGGACGCCGTGCGAAAGTCTGTGATGAGATGCTTCCAGTTGGACTCCACTGGAGCATGCGCTTTCCCGATGCCCGTGGCACGATTTATGTTGCAAATGTTTAATATGACAGGTTATCTCGTACTTTAGTAATGTTATCCTCGTGTATTACGCGTATTTCATTTATTTGTTGTATCAACAGCATACATTTTCCCAGCCTATATATGACCCAATAAAAGTTATTAGTTGGCTAAATTAATAATTTATAACATTATTAATGGAGTCAGGCGTTACTTTGCGGAAATCCATCACTATATGGACAGTCAAAAGTTTTACTTAGCTAAGATCCGCGACAAGCAAAACAATAACAGAAAATTAATAATGTGTGTTTTTCCGTTGGGTTAAGTGGATTTATTTGGAACTTAAACAAATGTGGTTGGTGGGTGGAGAATTGATGGCCGATTTTCGGTAAGTTTTTGGTTTAAGTTCCAAATAAATCCACTTAACCCAACGGAAAAACACACATTATTAGTTTTCTGTTATTGTTTTGCTTGTCGCGGATCTTAGCTAAGTAAAACTTTTGACTGTCCATATAATTTATAACAGTAAACATTGGAATATTAATATTAGTAATGATGGAACTTAAGTGGAGAATGTCAAATTGACTTTGTTTCTCGCAGTTATGCTGGAACAATGTAATTGGAAAAGTCATATCAACGCATTGTAGTGGTAGAGCCACGCTGTAGACGAATATTTTGTCAAGAATCGCATAATATTTGTCTGTTGCATGAATGGGCCGGCTCGCCCGGAGAAGTACTACACTCCCGCAGAAAACCGGCGTCTGAGTGGTGGTAAAGCTACCGTGCTTCTTCGAGCTGGTGAGCGGTTGAGTTCCGTAGGTCCATAGGTAAAGCCGCCTCAGATTCTCTATACGTAGTTTTCTCAATTATTTGGAGAACATGAATGTAACACAATAACTATTTCGCGCTATCTCTTGAGCCTGTTACAGTACTACCAACATTTTGTTTTAAATTAAAAAAGTAAAAGGAATTTAGTGTTGCTAGCAAAAAAATATATATTTATTCCGATGTGATATAACTACTCTGAAAGTGGTAACGTTTACAGCGAAACAGTGTGAAACAAACAAAGAAAACTATAAAGATATTTTCCTTTAATTTAGAAACACCTTCTACTCCAGCGCCATCGCTTCCCACCAGCTACAACTCAACAGAAGACATCAGAAATGCATTAGCCGACTGCCTCCAGCGGAACTCTCCTGAACAATGTGGCTTCCCTATGTCCATGTCGCCCTATATGACTCTACTTTTTAACAGTACAGGTAAACTAGTTTATTTATAGGTTCTCTGATTATCGCTGTCTATATTATTTATAGGTTCTCTGATTATCGCTATCTGATGGTCGCTCCGCCAACACATACAGGCACCACGGCTCTGGAGGCGCCGGGGTCACCCCGAACGAACAAACGAACTATCTCTTACATCATAATATCAAACCATAGAAAATTCAGCAGAGCCCTCACAAGTTATTATCAAATGAAACTAGGATAGAATCAAGATTTCCATTGGCACTTAGCGCCGAGCTTCATGACTAGTTTTCTGCGCTGCTGCCGCCGCCAACTGACCGATATTTAATTAAACAAGGACATCTACACCCCACGCAGGGGTGTGGGATCGATCGTCGGGAATGTTCGCGCAGTAACTCAATGGGGCGACCGCTACTCGGTCCTAGTAGCCGCTTTTGGGCGTCCTTTAACGACTTCGCGTCGTCGAGATTTGGCTGAACCTATTTCTACGTTGGGTCCGTCGCTGGCCCTCAATAGCTACATAAATATATATCATTTTCCTTTTACAGGTAACGGTACCCAGTTGCAATCAAATATCAACAGAAACCCATCAACATTGCCTCCCGCTAACATTGGACAAGGAACGCCTCCAGAACAAAGCGTCCAATCGTCCAAACTGACCGAAATTCTTCTACCAGTGGAAAATAACGCGTTGTCAAAACTCCCGCCATTATCAGCTGTCAAATCCATTCGGAAACGTTCCATCGAAGATCCAATGTTGAGAGTTGTAAAGTATTACGTAAAACATAAACTATGGGAAGGATCCAATGTTATAGTCGATAAAAATATCGATAGTGATAAAGTTATGGATGTCAATAATAAATTACCAGTGAAATCACTTGAGAAAAGATCTACTTCATACCAGAATGCTATCGAGGTAAAGATACCGGAAGATCCCTTCCAGGATATAAGTAAAAATGTGAAACACCACGCTAAAGTTGATTATAAAATTGATTACAATACGAAAGATAATATTAAGGAGTATTTGGGTAAAATAGATAAAAATAATAATTTCCAAATAAAAGATATTCCCAAATCCGTTCAGAAACGTTCTGTTATGTACGAACCACCGATATTGTTGCGCGCCACGGAAAATCCGATGCAAGATATCAGTTACTACATAAAAAACAAACCGGGAACCAACATGAACCCCTCTGTAGTCGGCGCAGTCCAAGCGCGTGCGGGCCTCGAGAGAATTTTTCAGACTGGCAATCTTTTAACCGTGCAAAGGTATGGCTCGAATTTTAACCCCGCGATTCCCGCGCCGTTTTATTACGGTATTGCGAAGAGTATAGCGGACATATAACTATAATTGTAATTGTATGTACACCAGTACATTTAAAGGTTATTTGCAGTACCGGTCTCAATTATGTAGACGCCCCAGGCGAGTCACTCCTTAGGCGCCTTTATTATATAATAATACATATAATTAAAAAAAAACATGAATTGGTATCATATTTTTGTAAAATTTAATATAACTCTAAGCAACGAGCCTGTCTGACAGTCTAATCTCGAAACATTTAATGAAAGATAAATGTAAATAAACAGCTGAATCTTTTATTTATCTAGCTTTGACATTTTCATACCGTTTTTAATAACATTTTTGGGCATATTTAAAATCCAAAAGTTTTATAAAATCGACGTTTTTGAGTCAGTAACTCAAAAACGTCGATTTTATAAAACTTTTGGATTTAAGCGTTACAAACATTTATGTTTAGTTAATTTTAGACCTAACATTGTTCAACTTCTGAAATTTTTTTTTTAAAATGCGTTAATGGTGAAAGTCCACAAAAAAAATTCTTATTATTTTTTGTATAATTTAGTTTATGGTATTCAATAAATATTTGTTTAAGATTTTGTTGCCATTAATAAATTTACAGATACATATTATACATTTGATTTTCTAAGTACAATAATTGTTGTTATTATTATTAATGCGAAGACTGCCTTCTACTTTAGCCGGACAGATTTAAATTTTAATAAAAATAAGAACAGTCTAACCCTGTTTTAACCTTTGATTTTTAACATCACAATACTGTTTGACAGTTTGTATTTCACTGACATATATATGTCATAGATGGCAGCAGTTGTACGTTCAATCCGTAATTATTATTATCTGTGCACGAGTATGTCAAATGTTTGTATTTTTATATTGTATTAAAAATAAAAATTGATACTAAAAACAGTACATATCATTTATATTTAAAGACCCCTAACAAATTCTAGCTGTTCGATGATATCTTGGTCATCGACAATACGAATAGAAGTTGTACGCGGCCAAGAGGAAGAAGGTGTTCCAGCCCAGAGATGAGAACAGTATTCAATGTGCGGCCTGACTGGTGCCTTTTAAAATTGGAGGTGATTACACGGCTAGAAATACTGTCTTGCTTCACAGAGTACACCTAGCTTCTTAGAGGCCAGTTTGGCCTTATCTTCCAAGTGGCCGCAGAACTCAACGTCAGGTTTATGTATTGTCTTTAAGTCAACGTTTGGTATAAGCTTTCAGAGGCCAGTGACGGGTTGCAGCGAGCAGTCTTGTTCGTTGCTTGTTAATTTTCCTAACCCGAGCGATATAGCCAAATTCCCTCGGCTTAGAATAATCCTCTCAACTTAACGGTCTGCGTTAAGCAGCTATACATTTTCGGACACATACGACATTGGAAGCTTCAAAAGTCCATACTTTTCTCAAAGACCGGCAAAGCTTTTGAAATACTTCTGATGTCTAATTACGGCGTTCAGTGTTATCATACATTAGCTCGTTTGTTTCTCTATCGCATAAAAAATATACTGATGGTACCTAAAGTTGTATAGCTGTAACTTTTTTGGCAGTTCTAACATGTCGCTTTAGCGGAATCGGCTAGAATGGTTATCATATAATAGTATAAAAAAAAACTAAACTCATTATGCAAAAATATATTTATTACAATAATTACGTTCAAGCAGTAACATAAGGCGATGAGCTTTTACAAAATTAGCTCCCGTAATACAATAAAAAGACAATATGTAACTCACGAAGGTGTCTTAACTAGCAACAATATGTGTCAAATAAAACACAGATTATAAATCACTTATTATAATTTTTGACAGAGGTCATTTGTTGTATTTCTTATCTGTTATTTTATTGTACACTACTGGATTTGAACTGCGCTGTCGTTCACATTAATTAGAAAGCGTTTATGTCAAATTCAGCAATGTATGCTCAAATTGAACTGGAAGTGACGCTGAAATAAAAGATTAACGATTATATAAACTAAAGCAAATTCAACGATTGTATATTATCTGTGGAGGGTGGATTCCGTTGTACTTTGTGTGGGGAAGGCGGTAAGAAAAACAATATTTCGGCGAGACTTTTAGTTCTATTATCGACGATTTTTTGGGTTGGTAACACTGGTTACCCTCGTCTCTTAAAAGACAAGCAATATAAATGTTTCAACATTATTTGTATTATTCGTGACCATATAATAGACTGAAGGCTAAGAGTTACGGTCTAAAGATAGAATTAAAATGTGAGAGGAAAGCTAATGTTGCCATCCAATCTAGATATGGAGGTTTAATCCAGTGATACACGATCCAAAAAACGAATTAACTCTTAAATTAAAAAGTCGTAGTGATATTTTTGAATGACTCATTCATTATCCTGGCGTACGCTGTACAGTTGTACGCTGTAAGCATGTTTTATACTTTATAAATCGTAAACAAAATTTCTAAAAATATAAAACTAATTAATAAAATACTTTTAACGTTTCTAAAAAAGCTACTATGTATTTTTCACTTTTACAAATATAGAAATAGAGACGTGTTCGAACAAAGGACCGCCATCGACTGATCATCGCCGTGAGGTTATATGATACGTACTCGAAACAAGGATGGCAATATATGTGTGAACTGTGTAAACATTTAATTTTTTTATGGGATAAAAAGGCAAACGAGCAAGCGTGTCAACTGATGGAAAGCGATCAACGCCGCCCATAGACATCACTACATATCTTCATTCGCGTACGTCGTGCGTCATCACATCATCAATTAAAATTAGGCTATGACATTTTTGCATGATAACAAAAAATTAATGAAGTTTAAATAGATTCCATATCTTAAGATAATTTATTAACTGTTATTGTCTATTTAATTGCTTTCAACGTAGGAATTATAGATAATACTTTTCATTAAAGACAGACCTTTAAAATATATTAAATAGAATAGAATAGAAAATGTAACTTTGCATTTTAAATATTGCATTTTTTTTACAACAGAATATTTTTGATGTTTTCTTGACCAGAAGGTACAAGTTTCCTGTTTTGACATCTTCAAATTGTACTATCAAAAAATTGCTACCATATTTTTATTCTGTAATCTAGCATATTGATACGTTTATATAAAATTATAAATATATTGATATTTTTTTATGTAGAAGGTTCTGTCTCTACATGGTCCCAATGCTTTGGAACGTTGGTGACTTATATCGGAATGTTTTAACAGACTTGCGTACTAATGTAAAACTTGTATAACATTTTTCAATCAACTAGTCAAATTCATAATTTTTCAACAAAGTTATAACATTGAAAAGAATTTAATATATAAAAATAAATGATTTTCTAAAGGCACGATTGTTCTTACCACAGATATATCAAAATATATATAGATAATACTATCAAGTTACAAGATATTGGGGAATGCAAGAAAACTGATATGGCAACACATGAAATGTCAAAGTGACGTATCAGATTTTTATTCTTTTCCCGTTTTGTTTGCATGTGTCACCGTAGGAGTATAGAGCCGTAAATAATGTTTACAACAGAGACCTCGCTTGCTACATATGGCTTTGAGGTCGTTTCTTTCTGCTGAAGAGCCCTCCAAAGACCCCCTTCTTGTCCTTCTTGTCCTTGGTAACACCGCTCACCGACAATTCCGACTCTCCTGATGACCTGCAGGGACAGAAAAAGATGTAATACAATTTTCTAGTTATTCTTGGTTAGGTACATTCCATGTGTTTTCGAAAAAAGCTCTCGGAGCATTCCCCAAGGTATAAGGACCTCTCTACCTATACGGGAGGCAAACGTGTAAGCGTATCGGGTGACGGATAGCAATCAACGCCGCCCATAGACATCCACAGTGCCATAGGCATTGCAGAAGCGGTACCGGCCTTTAAGAAAAGTGTAAACATGTTTTTAGAAGGCACCAATATGGTATCGGTTCTGAAACACTGTTGGAGGTAGCTGCTTCCACAGGGTATTAAATACATTCACATCGACACGTCTTCCCGTAGGGGTAGGCAGAGACCACAGATCTCCATCCGCTACGATCCCGACACACCATCCTTGCTTCCTTCCTCATCCATCCTTCACCACATTGGTAGTGGTGCGTGGAAAGAAGTTTCTTCAACAAATCCACACCGTACTGTTACGCCACTCATCCATAGTATCGTGGTGAGATCTGATCCAGTAGTGAGTTATGTCGCCTGGAGGAGTATACTCTACCTGGAGGCGGGTCGTTGGTCCAGCGCTGGGGAGCCACCGCTGCCGGCGACGGAAGCCGGTCGCGTGCTTCCTCCGTACGCTGAAGAACAGAAATGTTTATCAGTTTTATGCTGTAAGCCTACCAAACCCAGGGGTCGGCAACTGGCGGACCGCGGTAGGTCAAACTTCGGAACGCCGTATTTAATAAAATATACCTATATAATTTAAATAATACTTACAAATTTTGCATATTATGTTTAATATATTAATTTGAAAGCAAAATATAAAAAGCACTTATGTGGACAGTCAAAAGTTTTATTTAGCTAAGATCCGCGACAAGCAAAACAACAACAGAAAATTGATAATGTATGTTTTTCTAGATATAGTAGACTCTACGGAAGACAACCGAAAAGAGTCTTCCATAGAGTCTACTATACCTGAAGATGCCTCGTGTTGGGGCAAAACACATGTCGTTTACAAGATGGAAAAGTGGTAGTGTGTGTTTGGTGTTGTGTATAGTGGTTGGTGGGTGGAGAATTGATGGCCAATTTTCGGTAAGTTTTTGGTTTAAGTTCCAAATAAATCCAGCAGAAAAACACACATTATTAATTTTCTGTTATTGTTTTGCTTGTCGCGGATGTTAGCTAAGTAAAACTTTTGACTGTCCACATAGTGATGGATTTTCGCAAAGTAACGCCTGACTCCATTAATAAAAAGCACTTAATCATTATCAGTTTTTTTCTGGACCTGCACTAAAACTACTAAAAAAGTTCCATTATTTGACAGTTGTATGTACAAATAAACACACACTTTTCCCGCCAACTTACATCAGTGACGTTGTGTTTATATTTTATTTTCATAATCTTAAATGTGTGTATGGTGACTTTTAAAGTTGACTGAAAAAGTCCATAGAAGGTTCTCGTAAAATAGCCACCATTTTATCAAGACGTAACGCGATAAGCTGACTAGACATTTCAAGAGATTTGTTATTATTTCATTTTACTTGACACTGGCATAATAGTTTTAACTCATTGCCATCAAAGAAAAAAAAGAAACAAATACACACACACACACACACACACACACACACACAAATATGCATATAATAAGTACAAAACTAAACTACATACTAAAGCTTCCCCACTCAAACAAACTAATGTAACAGATAAAGCTAGAATAAAACTAGTTTATGTACGAATCACACTTGACGTGACGTATCAGCGTGTATAAGCATATCGACGCAAAAAAGCGAAAACGCAGTAAACCGCAAAATGAACACTTGACGAGTTTTCATTTTTCGATTTACAGAACAAAAAAATAACTTTTGAGATTTCTGAAAAAATTCTGTCGTACAGCATTGACTGAAAAAAGTCAGTTAGAATGTTGTACAAAATTTTCTATTGGTATTAGCTAACTGTGAGACTTTATGATGCAGTATTTTTTCTGATCCGAAAATGCCATATATTTTTTTTGACATCAGTGTCACTTATAGCATTTTCGCTTTTTTGTGTTTATATGTACCGTCTAAAGTTTAGAAGGTGCATATTTTAAATACGCTGAGACGTGTGTTTAAAATCAAACGTACGTTTTTATCCTTGAAGATTATTTATAAAATACTTGTCACTTTTGAATTCCTCCACGATATCCATCAAATGGGAATCGTACATTACAAAAATTCAAGCTTACAAACTACTAAAATCAAAAGTCAATCTATATACCCCAGCCAAATTGCGAAAAGAATTGCGAAAAAAACAAAGCGTTGCCTAGCAACCAATATTAAATTTAATCTTATTATAAGTTGTATTGTTTTATTGTGGTGGTCTAATATACAATGTAGTTCGATCAAGGTGTATCAGTGAAGTGATATGAAATAAATGCGTGTATCGTGACTTTTTATGTTGACTGAAAAAGTCCACAGATGGTTTTGGTAGAATAGCCACCTTTTCGGTTGTCTTCCGTAGAGTCTACTATATCTGAAGATGCCTCGTGTTGGGGCGAAACACGTGTCGTTTACAAGATGGAAGAGTGATAATGTGTGTTTGGTGTTGTGTATAGTGGTTGGTGGGTGGAGAGTTGATGGCCGATTTTCGGTAATTTTTTGGTTTAAGTTCCAAATAAATCCACTAAACCCAACGGAAAAACACACATTATTAATTTTCTGTTATTGTTTTGCTTGTCGCGGATCTTAGCTAAGTAAAACTTTTGACTGTCCATAGAATAGCCACCACTTTATCAAAACGTAACGTTATAAATTGACTTATATTTGAGTTATATTTCAAGAGATTTGATGTTATCGTATTTTACTTGACACTAACATAATAGTTTTAACTAATCGCCATCAAAGAAAAAGTAAGAAACCCTTAAAACGGTTTGTTTCATTTATTCTTTACGGAATTTGGCTAAGGCTTAATACATTAAGCGACCACAGACAAAGGCAAAGAGGGTGACGTACACTGAACTCTATGCAACACGTAGAGAAGATGACTCGATCCTGAATGCGTTAGAATACCGACACCATTAGATAAAGTTTAGTAATATAGTTGTATAATAAAATATATTAAATCCCATTATTTCATTCTTCCATCCGTATTCTCTAAGGTAGACAATACATTGTCAGTGCTCTTAACACTGCAGATGCCTGTGTGACGGTGATTGCTTGCCATCAGGAGACCGGCTTCTTCGTTTTTCAACTTCTTAGGGACCATCCATAGATTATGTTACACGTTAAAGGGGGGGGGGAGGGGGGCAGAGTCAACAAAGTGTAACACCAAGTGACAAGAGAGGGATGAGTTTAACCTTCGTTGTCGAAACATGCAACAAAATCATGAAATTCATGTGACGTAAGTTATGGATGGCCCCCTTACATGAAACAATTCTGGGAATAAATTGAAATATGTATGTCAATTGCGTTTCAAAGAAGATACATCTAATACCGCTTCTTAAAAAAATCCATTCACTATAATTCCATAATGAAAAAAATCATTTAATTGAATGCGCAAGGAAAAAACCATTGGAGCACGAAAGAGAAATTAATGTTTTTAATTATTGCAGCAGAGAAATACTCAACGTACTCTGAAGCTATTTCTAAATAAACACGTTAAAAAAATGCCACACCTTCGATATCAAGGCATATCTAACAAGAATTCTTATTAACCATTCCAACTAAGCTATTAAACGCTTGTGCTATAAATGAATTAGTGATTGACATTTAAATTTTGACAGCTGTCATAGTCGATTCTAAGTATGACAGCTGTCATAGTCGATTCTAAGTATGACAGCTGTCATAGTCGATTCTAAGTATGACAGCTGTCATAGTCGATTCTAAGTATGACAGCTGTCACAGATTGTTCAAATGTTGAGTCACCACAGATAATTCAAACTATGACAGCCGAGTGTTACTGTACTTTCCAAAATAATGTTAGTAAGTCTACCAGCGGAAAAGAAGAAGGACTCAAGCACCAACTACCCAAAAAACTGACCGAGCTCGCTTGCGGAGTAGAAGTGTGACGTTGTCTCTGTCCCCTGCCAGTTATTGTTCTGTCTCTCGTACTGCCAGGAGGTAGCTGAGTTCCTATTCTGGTCCTTACCCTCCCAGCTCTTCGTCATCCTCTGCTGGTAACTGTTGACGAGGGCTGTGACAGATTGCTGAGGATCTTTTCCCTGACCCATTTCTCTTTCTGAGGCTCTCTCTGTAGTGCTAGTCACTTTTTCAGATCCCCTTTCTTCTCTCTTTTCAGTTATGTTAGATATTCTTTCGGGTAGATTCGGTCCTCTCTCTGGCAAGGCTGGGGCACGATTTGGTACCGCAGGCGGGCGTTCCGGGGGAACTGTTTGTGGCAACGGTGGTGCTTCGGCTACGTGTTAATCGGTTATGGTTAGGTTAGATTTGATTGGGTTAGGATATGTTTTTAATTTATTAAGTTGACCGTGCTGTAGTTAAGGTTGCAATTAATAATAAACTAATAATCGAAAACCATTTATTATTTCATTAAATGTGTGAAACTTAACGTGACGGTTATATGTAATTAACTGGAAAATTAAAATACCAATTCAGATCGAGTCCTGGACATTCACAATACGACAAAAGCGTAGACGTCATTCACAAGAACATTTTTATTAAAAAGACAACGAAAAACACATTACATCATTTTTTGAAGTTATATTTACTTAAGAAAAAGATATGTGCAATGATATTTGTCGTTAACTATGCTGTTTAAGGACGGAATGATGTTTTAAAAGTTAAGAGTTGGACATTTGAACTTTGTGGTCCGTATCTTTTATATAAAATTCTGGTCCTTCGAGCCGGATCTGAATCGGAGATCTATGAATATATGCACATGCAAGATAATTTAAAATGTTTAAACATTAATCACCTCACTAACTCAGATCCGTCTCGAAAATACATATCGTTTAATATTAAATAGTTCTTGTACCATAATCATCATAGATTACATCGTCCCATTTATAAATAGTTACTTACCATCTCTCTGTGAGCGAATAAACTCTGAGTTGATGTCTCTGCCATTGGAGAATCTTGATCGACCCCATGAGGTGCCCGACTCAGATGTGTTTCTGTAAACACAAGATGTCAATATCAGACCAGGGCAGGCGATTGCTGGGCATAGGCTTCACCCATGCTACGCCACCTAGCCCCATCTTCATTCAATCTCTGCCAGCCGCCCTGCGCAGGTCGTCGTTCCATCTAGCAGGCGTACGTTTGCCGAGATGCGGTCTTCACTCCAGCACTCGACTACTCCAACGGTTGTCGATTCTCCAACAAATGTGTCTAGCCCATTGCCACTTCAGTCTGCTAACTTGAAGAGTTAAGTCGGTGATTCAGGTTCTCTGGCGAATTTCTTCGTTCGCAATTCTATCCATCAGAGAAACTCCAAGGCCCTCTCCATAGCCCTTTGCAGATTTGAGCAACTTTGAGCTTGTGAAGCAGACGGACCGACAGTGTCCACGTTTCGGCACCGTAAGAGAGTACAGGCAGGATGAAGACTTTTGTCTTCAAGCTTAGATGTATGGGCGACGAGGAGACAAGATGTCATAAAGCAGAAATATACAATTTATACACATCAACTTGCGGTAGTACCATTAATGAATGGACCGACTTGGCAGGGTAAGACTCTCATAGGATCTCGGCGTCAGGTCTGGGGGCCCAAATCCTTTTCTCTTCCTTTACTTCCCTTTCCATTAAATTGTACCCCTCAACACTATTGACATCCTTATCGTAAGATGGGCAATGTGCCCTTGGTGTTGTAGTAGTCCAAGGGCGACAATAACTGCTTCCCATCGGATGTGCCGTATAAAAAATATTGTCATTTAAAAAAAATATAATGTTACCTTAAGATCACATCAGCGGCATCCTCTTGGGGTGGTGGCTGTCTAGGTGGGAGGGATGGAAGTACCGAGGATTCTGCGAAACGAATAACAATTTGTGCGGTTAGACAATTTTATCCATAGAGTAACATACAGTACGTTCACGTGTAGAGTAAGTCACAGTAAACAATACATACTCTTCATTTTTAACACTGTTCTTTTTTGAACTTTTTGATTTAACATCATACATCGACAGCCACAGACAACGCTAGTTGGCTTTTTTATGGCTAGGGAAGGGGGTGGCGGAAAGGGGGAGGGGAGGCGGAAGGGGAGAGGGAGGGTGATGGGTCTTTTCTGCGGGAAGCACATATTTGGAAGAAAGCTTTATTTGCAGAAACCTTGTAAGATTGTACGTACTGTGGCGTCGCGTAGTACGGCGACGTACGTACCTGCCTGCGTACAGATAATAAACGACAGCACCAAATTAGATAATTTTTTTTTGAGTTGGTCGTTTTGGGTCTAATTTTTTTCATTAGGTACACCACCGTGCGAAGCCGGGGCGGGCGGCTAGTCAAAGATAAACGTACGTACCTATGGTCCGTTCGGGGGTGGCCGAGGCGCGTTGCTGGCTGTTCCTGTGCTCCTGCAGTATCTCCGCCTGCGTGCGGGGCTTGCGTTGCGGCTCGGGCGACGACTGCGCGGACGACGATGAAGACGCGTTCCTGTGGATACATCGGTTCGCTTTTATCGAAAGTACATTTACTGATTTCGATGATGAGTGACTTGTTAAGTTGCAGTTAATAGATTTCACCGCCGTATACTGAGGTCGTGCGTCACGAGTCATACGATTTAATACACTTGAATATCACTCACAAACACTCACAAACACTTTGAATATCAATATCAGCCCGCGGCAGTCCACTGCTGGACATAGGCCTCACTCAAGACGCGCCACCTAGCGCGATCTTCGGCTACACGCATCCAATCTCTGCCAGCCGCCTTGCGCAGATCGTCGCTACATCTAGCAGGGAGCCGTGCCACACTACGTTTGCCGAGTTGCGGTCTCCACTCCAGCACTCGTCTACCCCATTGATTGTCGGTTCTCCGACAAACGTGTCCAGCCCATTGCCACTTCAGTCTGCTAACTTGAAGAGCTATGTCGGTGACTCTGGTTCTCCGGCGAATTTCTTAATTTCTTCATTTCGTAATGCGATGTTGGAACTGTGCAGCTGAGAGGAGATTGAACAACTCATGCGGCATTGGCCGTAATAAAATCGATACAGTACGCAGAGAGATTATGCATCTCTGCTTACGGATAAATGGACTGTGAAATGTGTAACTCACTCGTGCAACCGTCTTCTGAGCTCGGCGGTGGGCGACTCGCCCGGCGGGACCGAGGAGTACGGCGTCAGCTGCAGTTCCGGCGGTAGTTGCGCGTGGAACGACAGCTTGGCCACCCACTCCTGCATCAGCTGGTTGGTGGAGCAAGCGAACAGATACTCGGCGCCGTCGGCGCACGACAGCCGGAACACATTGGCGCGCTTCGTGTAGTCACCAGCGGCTTCACAGCGAGCCTGTATGAAGAGATAAGGAGGAATGAGTCTTAAACTTTGTGACACCACTTGCATACATTTACGTCGCTAATAATAATTTAAATAATTTACGTTGCGGATGTGGATGGAAGGGTAGATAGGGGAAGATCAAGGAGAATACCTTGACCAAATTGCCGAAGTTTTTAGGAAAGGTCAGGTCAAGAATACCCTTAAACGACGGGCTTGCATAAGGAGAATGATGATTGTGGAGGAAGCAAGGAAAGTGTGCCAAGAAGAGGTAACGTATTACTGTAAGCAAATGGGGAGACACTCACGTTGAGGATGGCGACCGGGGGCGCTGCCGCTTTGGCGCTACCGAAGTCCTGCTGGTCGCGGAAGAAGCACAGCAGTTGCCCGCACAGCACCGCGTAGTAAGTTCGCCACGACCGCACCGTGGCGCGCTTGCCACCGCAGCCAGCCTCTTGCTTGCGCTCCAAATAGCCTGGGAAGGAGATTATTACCATGGCTTAGTCTAAAGCTACTACAGTATATATAAAATAAAATAAAATAGCCCTTTATTTTCTGCATCTTAAAAAACATTTCTCTGTAATAAATAGTAATCTTATGTTGATTTTATTTTGCCGCCCGTAGACTTCGTAGCGCCATAGGCAGTGTGGAAGCGTTGCCGACTTTTAAGGAAAGTGTCGTTATGGATGTGGGAATAGTAGGGGGAGGGGGAGGGGAAGGAGGGGGAGGTGAAGGAGGGGGAGGGGAAGGAGGGGGAGGGTGTTGGGCCTCCGGAACTCGGGCGCTCACCGTATGAAGCACGGTAGTTAAGCTACCGCTCAGACGCCGACTTTCTGCGGGAGTGTGGTACTTCCCCGGGCGGGCCGGCCCATTTATTCATTCATTAATTTTCAATTAATCCTACATATGTATAAATATATTCTTTAATGTACACCAAAAGCAAAGTTGTACAGCTATTAATTGTAATATTTATAATGTAATATACAAGTGGCGCTCTTATCGCTAATAGCGTACAGACAGCCGTAGGGTGCACGCAGTGTTAATAAGGTAATGTGGTGTAGGTTGGTGATACATTATCGTCAGGGTGATAGAAAATGTGAGATTGGTGTACTTGTGAAGATTGGTTAAAGAATTTGGTATGGTGAGTAGGCATTAGGCATTATCTATCTATTGAAAAATCCTTCAAACATGCTTATATTACGGTCTTTGACAGCAAAGTCCGTTGTTACCTTCAATCTCGACTGGAGGCAGTTCATCAATATCACCGTGCCGGTGGCGGCGGAAGCTCTGCGTGCGGCGGCGGGTGGTGAACGACGGCGTGCGCTTCGGTGTCTTTACCACCTGTGAGGGGAGGGGAGGAGGGCGTGAGTTCGGTTACAAAAGTCACCAATAGTACGTAAACGCATATTGTTTTTTTAACAACCCGTATGTCGCAGTGCCGAGCACGGGCCCCTCCATTTCTGGAGGAACGGAAGTTAACCCACCGCGCTTGTCCAATGCGGATTGGCGGGGTTACTATACTCAGAATAGATATTTGTTATCCATACATATATTTATTCCTGTACGGGGGGGGGGAGGGGTGAGCGGCCCCGTCACTGAGCCAATTAATTGGTCGTATCTTAAATACCGTTATGTTACATGTCCTCTACATTCTATTCGTTTCTTATCTCGACCGCAGGGATTTATCTCTTTCGTGTCTTCCCCATTCTACGTGACATTGGCGAAATTATCCGCGCTATTTGGTACCATTGAAAGCTATTTATTCAAATGAATGAAATACCGTTGTAAACTCCTGAAACTTCAAAACGCTAACAAGGATAACAAGGCGGTTTGCGAACAAGTGACGTAATGCACTTTCTGGGATTTACTGTTCACCTGATTCGAGAGTGATATGATTGTTATATGTACATGTGGCCGCATTTTAATTAATATCGTTGTTAAATTATTTTATGCAACAGACAAAACTTAATTTTATATGATTTGTGGCGCCATCTGTTGGCAGATGATATAAGATTAATGAATGCTGGTTTATATAAATTGTTATTTGTGTAGAATAAATTATAATTCTTTTAAATATGTATTTTGGGTTTATAAGCCACATTTTAAGAATTATTTTACAGTAATGCATTTGTTTATAAAAAAAATTATTATTGCCAACATGGCGATAATTATATATATAGCAAATTTATTTTAGAATTTTTGGCACTCTTTGTCTTTGTTCGCTTTTGTTTATAAAAGCCGTAATTCAATCGGGACGTCATTTATTCTAACTCCAACAATTGCACTGAAATATACGTTATCGATTAATTTATGTATAGAGAAAGAGATAATCGATATTAAGCTTATCGATTATCTCTTTCTTTAGACTACTCACACTCATGCTCTCGGCGCGTTTGACGTGCGTGTCGGCTCGCGGCAGCCTCTCGAACTGCGGCGCCGGAGTGAGCACCTCCTCCGAAGAGGCGGCCGAGGGCACCGAGCCCGCGACCGTGCTGCCCGCGCCCGCGCCCGCGCCCACGCTGCTCGACGTCGCTGCACCCAGGCGCTCCACCTGAAGATAGAGAGACGTTTCAAATAAAGTGTTCACGAGAGGTCTGCAACGCACCGGCGACATGTCCCGGTTGCGGATGTCTATGAGCGGCGGTGATTGATTACTATCCAATGATCCGCATGCTGCGAGTGCGTTTGTCAGCTCGACTGTTCAGTGTGCCCTGCCTATTCCATAATACCTGCATATTCCAACGCCTCATCGAGGCTAACGCGATCTGCTGCTGCAGTGGCGAATTACGGAGCCGGAAAGATATAAGTCGAACCACTGACACGAAAAGCTCTGCTATAAAAAAAAATTAGTTTTTTTACGGGATAGGAGGGCAAACGAGCAAGCGTGCCGTTTGATGGAAAGCAATTCACGTCGCGCACAGACACCCGCGACACCGCAGGAGTAGCGAACGCGTTGTCGGCCTTTTAGGTATGTGTAGGCTTGTTTTTATTAAAAAATCCTTCACATTTAGAATAGATAGGGAAGTAGGATTGGATTTTAAATGAAAACGGTATTCGAAAGATCAAAAGGGGAAATTTTAAGGAAAAGTAAAGGTAAGGTATAGAGATTTGAAGGATCTTATTTCGAATCGGAATGAATAGAAATTACAACGAAAAATGCCAAGAAATTAAGTTATGGATGGATGGATTCATAAAAATAAGTAAATGCGCATGCAATTATCATATAATACATGATCATCACCTCTCTTATCATCTGCACAGGCGGCGCTGTTTCTCTTCTCCTCTCCTCCGTAATCCTCTCCATCTCTCGCTTTCTGTACTGTTGCAGGCGATCCGCTTCCTGCTTCTCTGCATATCGGCGTCTGGCTTCTTCTTCCTCGTTTTGCTGTTGTTTGAACGCTTGTTCCACCTGTAAAATGTTTTTAGTTTAAGTTTTATAAAAAAAGTCGTCCACATAATACCACTAACGCGAGTAAGCCATACTTATAGCCGGTTTGTAACAATTTATTACTGGACAGTCGGTGTTAATTTGTGGCTAGCTAGCTTGTAACTGTGTGGACAGTCGAAAGTTTTACTTAGCTAAGATCCGCGACAAGCGAAACAATAACAGAAAATTAATAATCTGTGTTTTTCCGTTGGGTTTAGTGGATTTATTTGGAACTTAACCACTATACACAACACCAAACACACACTACCACTTTTCCACCTTGTAAACGACACGTGTTTCGCCCCAACACGTGGCATCTTCAGGTATAGTAGACTCTACGGAAGACAACCGAAAAGTTACTTTTCGATTGTCTTCTGCAAAATAACGCCTGACTCCATTAATAGCATGTAACATTCAATGACTTGCTGATTTGTGATATTTCATGATTGCTGAGCCGTGGAAATACACGGACGGCTGGCATGTGACCGTACAATGCTATTTGAATGAATTTATTACAAACTTTTTATAATATTATCTTGTTCCGATAATAACAAAAAAAGGATTTTGTGCAGTCGTTCCGAAGTTATGCGCGTACAATACATTTTTGCGATTAATTTTTTATTTATACAGGGTGACCCAGAACTCAACGTCAACCCGAAACGGGGTGACGGGATTGATTGTAACCATCGTGAGAAAAATCAGAAAGAAAATCTATCTGAAGATCTTAAAATTAAGAAGCTACCAAGAGCTTGTGCGAATAAAGAACATTGTAACTGAGTATAATGGGTTAGCAAAAATCGGGTTACTTGAGGTTTTTATTTTTTTACTCGTTGTTTTTAGTATGAAACCAACAAGTATTGTACCATTTTACAATCCTGATTAAATGCGCCAACTTTTAATGGCACTTGCCAAGGCACTCTAGTACTTTTTTTTAAAGGACGGCCTTTCAAAGTCGACAAATTTTGAAAATTTGAAATTCATAGTTTTACAAATAGTCTTAATTCTAGGAAACTTGGAGCAATTGTGTCATCATTTTTTACTGTGATTCTAGAAATGTTATTTAGGGTTACGGTTCCAAAGTTTAAATTAAAAATGGTTACAGTTTGACCAAATTTCTAGGGTTTTTCTTAAATGCCCATAATTTTCAAACTGCATGGGATAGATTTTATTTCTGATTTTTCTCATGATGATTACAATCGATCCTGTCACCCCGTTTCGGCTGGACGTTGAGTTCTGGGACACCCTGTATAAGTTACTTACTGGATTGTAACAATTTATTCTATGATTATAAAATATTCAGCTAAACAGAAAAAATAATCCGAGCTGTCGTTCAGAAATTCAGCGCATATTATAAGTTAAAGGTCATCACGGTATAACATACCAGGGTGATACGTTTGAGCGCGTTGAACTTCTCGCGTTGGGACTCTATGGTCTCCTCCAGGTCCCGGTGCCGGTTTATCAGCTCTTCAGTCTGCGCCACACTGTCACCGTACTTGCCATCGCGGACCAGCGGCATTCTGCGGATTCAATCAAAAATTATATATACATACATACATACATACATACACACACGCACACGCACACGCACACACACACATACATACATACATACATACATACATACATACATACATACATACATACATACATACATACATACATACATACATACATACATATCGTCACGCCTGTTTCCCGTAGAAGTAGGCAGAGACCACAGATCTCCATCTGCTGCAATCTCGGCTCACTTTCCTTATTTCCTCCACACTCATTACTTTCTTCTTATAAGCTCGTCGGATAAGGGTACTACTTTATAGGATATATATATATATATATATATATATATATATATATATATATATATATATATATATATATATATATATATATAATAGGACAGAATGCATGCCACAAGTATTTGAAAAAATTTGTTAATAATTAATATTTTGCGCAAAATCTTATCTATTATAAAAGCTCCGAAAACCACCTTCTCCATAGCTCTCAGCGACAGCATAAAACAGACGGACTGTCAGTGTTACTGTTTAGACAATGTAAGAGTATAAAGGCAAAATGCACTGGTCGAAGACTTTCGTCTTCACGCTGTGAGGTACGGGCGACAAGAAAACTCGACGAAGTTTCCTTAATAGATTACAATAAATTCATGGCGAGAAGCATTCCGCTAGGCTCCCTTCGCTTATCGTCGCACCATCTAGCCGGAGGAACCCACACTACGTTAAATAGACTTCAATATCAGCCTACGACAGTCCACTGCTGGACATAGGGCTCACCGAAGGCGCGCCATCTGGCCCAATCTTCATATTTACATTCATCCGGCTATATCCATCCAGTCTCTGCTTACCTCCTAGCGCAGATCATCACTCCATCTAGCAGGAGGACGTCCCACACTACGTTTGCCAAGACGCGGTCTCCACTGCAGCACTCGTCCACTCCAATAGTTGTCAGTTCTCCGACAAACCTATCTAGCCCACTGTCACTTTTACGGAAGGCAAACGGACAAGCGTATCAACTGATGGAAAATAATCAACGTCGACCCATAGACAACCGCAACACAAGAGACATCACAGTAGCGTTGCCGGCCTTTAAGATATAAATAGGCTTGTTTTTTGAAGGTTCCATGTCGCATCAGTTCAGAAATACCACCGAAGGCAGTTGGTTCTATAGTGTGGTGGTGCGTGGAATGAAGTTTCGAGAAAAACGCACCGTATTGGATCGCTTCAGATTCAGACGGTGGGGATGAAGCTTTAGACTAAATAGACTTGTTAGTCTCAATACGTGACACCCACCTGGTGAGTATCCAGTGCTCGAGGGTGTCCGCGTCGCGCAGGAACATGAGCGCGTCCAGGTGCTGTTCGTACACGTGGGCGCGGGCCCGCCAGGCCGCGTGCACGGCCTCGTGCCTCGCCCGCAGCGTGCCCATACGCTCTTCGATCTCCTCCGACATGAAGTGACCCTCGCCGACCAGCTTCTCACCTGGAGACAGGCACCGTTACATCGTCATTATAAGGAAATCAACCGCTCACCGGACGAAGCGCGGTAGCTAAGCTAGCTACCGCTCAGACGCCGGTTTTCTGCGGCAGTACGGTACTTTCCCGGGCGAGCCGGCCCATTCATGCTACAGAAAAATAATATGCCATTCTTAACAAAGTATTCGTCTGCAGCGTGGCTCTACCCTGAAGATGACCTATATTCCGAGATTGGATTCTCCACTAATGCGCTTTGAACAAGAGTGATAGAGAGAAGATATCCGTTTCCCGTTTTACCTGAAGACTGACAATATTGCATCGCTATCAGGTTAGATCTAAGGCGATGGTGCTTTCAAGGTAAAATTCACATCTCGTCTAGAGCTGGACCACGCTCTCACTGAAAAATTTGAATTGGCTCAGTAGCGAAGCTACCGCTTACGGCACGATGTTTGCGTGTTAAATAACCTCATCGGAACGAATATGACGGCGCTTCGGCGCCGAGAGTGATTTGTCTTTGTCAACGACAAAGAATGAGTCATTTTAATCAACGAAAAAGAGTGCGTTGTCTGTGTCAAAAACAAAGAGTGGGCGGAGTTTGTTCGCCCCTCTAGCGGAGCGTCGTATATATGGACGCGGGACGGCCATATTTGAGACAGTTCGAGTTGAGGCGTCGCCAGCGCACCGTGTCCGCGACGAATCGCTAATTGTTCAATTTAATTGTACAAGTGATTTGTGTCTAAAGTGTTTTATATCTAAAGTGAATTGCCACGCCCATGATTCTCAGGATGAATACTGGTAAAGGCCCTCTTGCGCTTTCAAATATATGTATGATCTACGGGTATTTATTTCGAATCAGGATGCACCACTAATCCGTCTTGGACAAGCTTGGTGTTCTAAACGTCTGTTCTTCTACAAAGGGGGAACGCAGCAATTAGACATATTTGGGCTGTGTAATGGAAAAAAACCGAAGCCCCAAGTTGTTCATTTTTCAAACGTATACGCACCTGTCTCGTAGAGAGCGTTGAGTGCATCCTGCTTGGCTCGCACCTCGACGAGGATGTCGCGATGCCGGGCCAGAAGACGTTCTGCAGCCGGCACGTCGGCGCCCAAAGCTGGTGCCGTCACCCGAGCTAGCGTCTCGTTCAGCCAAGCTCTGGACATGAGCATACGATTCAGTATTGCATAACCAAAGGTATACCGTATATATTTTTTTTATACATTCACGCCTATCCTCCGCAGGGGTTGGTAGAGACCACAGAGCTCCATCCGCTATGATCCCGGCACACCTTCACCGCCTCCTCCACACTCATTCATCCTTTTATCCATTCTTCCTCTCCCATTCATCGCAGCGAAACGACTCTCCATTAGTCGCTTCTCGCATTCGTGGGAATCAAGACGTGACAGGTGGCGAACCGCGTTGCCGTAATTTTTCAACAAATTAGTATATATATATACCGTATATATAGGTGATATTATTATTATATAGTAAGTTTGATTATTATTAGGTGTACAAATAAGTTTCCGCGGTTTGTCAAAAGATGGCCCCACCAGAAGGTTATGGAGAAATTGTCAGATGTAAAACGTAATATCCCAAGTTTAGTCATCTGGCAACACCATAACCTTAAAGTACTAGTGATTCCGTATCAGCATCACGTAATTTTTTTCGTGCAAAAATGTCGTTTTATTCCGAATAAGCATCATTTGCGGGAACTTTTGATTTACTTCTTTAATGTGAAAAAATCTGCAGCTGAGGCGCATCGATTGCTTCTAGAAGCATATGGTGAAGCTGCTTTAAGTGAGAGAAGTTGTCAGGAATGGTTTCAAAAGTTTAAGAACGGTGAGTTTGACGTTAAAGACAAAGAACGCAGTGGAAGGCCGAAAGTGTACGAAGACATGGAATTAGAAGTACTATTGGAGGAAGATTCGTCCCAAACGCAAAAAGAACTTGCACTTACTCTACAAGTGACTCAACAAGCAATTTCACATCGTTTAAAATCGTTAGGAATGATTCAAAAACAAGGAAATTGGGTTCCATATGAACTAAAGCCGAGAGACGTTGAACGCCGATTATGCATGAGTGAAATGCTGCTTGCCAGGAATAAAAAAAGAGTTTTGCATCGTATAGTCACTGGTGACGAAAAATGGATTCACTACGATAATCCAAAGAAGAGAAAGTCATGGGTTAAGCCCGGCGAACCATCAACATCGACAGCTAAGCCGAATATTCATGGAAAAAAACTCATGCTGTGTATTTGGTGGGATCAGCTTGGTGTCGTGTATTATGAATTGCTGAAACCAAGCGAAACCATTACTGGAGCTCTCTACCGAACACAATTGATGAGATTGAGTCGGGCACTTAAGGAAAAACGCGCCCATTACTACTCCAGACACGACAAAATTATTCTTTTACACGATAATGCTCGTCCACATGTTGCGGCGCCGGTAAAAACATACTTGGAAACACTCAACTGGGAAGTTTTACCCCACCCGCCGTATTCACCAGACTTAGCCCCTTCTGATTATCACCTGTTCCGGTCGATGGCACATGGTCTGTCTGAGCAGCGCTTCACATCATATGAAGACACCAAAAATTGGGTAGATTTGTGGATAGCGTCAAAAGATGAAGAGTTTTTCGACGGGGTATCCGAATGTTGCCAGAAAGATGGGGAAAAGTAGTGGCAAATGATGGAAAATACTTTGAATAAAACGTAATGTACTTTTCCTTTACAATAAATTCCTAATTTTTTATAAAAAACTGCGGAAACTTATTTGTACACCTAATATATATTTTTGCTAAATTAATTTTATTTTCATTATTCGTATAAATAAATAATAATAAGCGTAAAAAAGTGAAATATAATATTTTAAATATAATATTTCATTTTTATAGGCTAAACCACGGGGGTAAAAAAAAAAACTGAAATGCTTGAATAGAACCCTCGGAATATCTCAGAAATCAGGCACTCTAATCACTGGGCTAAGCGGTCGGTATTTTATATACCGACGAACATAATACAGAGCACGTGAGGATCACCGTTTTATAATAGAACCAAAATGGCGTACTACAGCCTACAGGCGTAGTCTTCTTTCTTCGAAAGAAAAAGAAGCCTGGGCTACAAAATAAAGACCTGAAATGTCAATAGAACCTACCTCAAAAGTCAGGTACTCTAATCATTGAACGAACAAAATACAGAGCATATGCGGATCACCGATTTGTAATAGAACAAAATAGCGTACTATAGCCTATAGGCGTAGTCTTCTTTCTTCGAAAGAAAAAGAAGCCTGGGCTACAAAATAAAGACCTGAAATGTCAATAGAACCTACCTCAAAAGTCAGGTACTCTAATCATTGAACGAACAAAATACAGAGCATATGCGGATCACCGATTTGTAATAGAACAAAATAGCGTACTACAGCCTATAGGCGTAGTCTTCTTTCTTCGAAAGAAAAAGAAGCCTGGGCTACAAAATAAAGACCTGAAATGTCAATAGAACCTACCTCAAAAGTCAGGTACTCTAATCATTGAACGAACAAAATACAGAGCATATGCGGATCACCGATTTGTAATAGAACAAAATAGCGTACTACAGCCTATAGGCGTAGTCTTCTTTCTTCGAAAGAAAAAGAAGCCTGGGCTACAAAATAAAGACCTGAAATGTCAATAGAACCTACCTCAAAAGTCAGGTACTCTAATCATTGGACGAACAAAATACAGAGCATATGCGGATCACCGATTTGTAATAGAACAAAATGGCGTACTACAGCCTATAGGAGTAGTCTTCTTTCTTCGAAAGAAAAAGAAGCCTGGGCTACAAAATAAAGACCTGAAATGTCAATAGAACCTACCTCAAAAGTCAGGTACTCTAATCATTGGACGAACAAAATACAGAGCATATGCGGATCACCGATTTGTAATAGAACAAAATGGTGTACTACAGTCTACAGGCGTAGTCTTTATTCTTCGAAAGAAAAAGAAGCATGGCCGACAAAAGAAAGAGACAAGGACACTCTTCTATTGTAAAAAAGAGAATTCTTCTTTTTGAATATTCAACAAGAATTTTCTCGTTGAATTTCAGGAATAAAAAGAAATCGACAATATCACTCACAATAATTCCTGGTAAGTGTCAAACCAGGTCTGCAGTTGGTCGGCAAGTTCCAGCTGTTGCTCGCAGTGCTCGGCGTGCTGCGACAGCGCTTCCAGCGCTTCTGTCACGTCCTCCAGTTTTGCTGAGACATGCTCCTTTGCATCCGGGAACGCTGCACCAAGTCTGGGAATAAGTGAAGATTTTTTCAATTAGTTATTCATCATCATCAGCATGGTGAGAAATAAGAAATGGAGTGAAAAGGACTTTATATACTAATAGCTCTAATGGGAGAGGAAGAATGATGTATTAGGAGGGAAGAATACATTTATCGCCACATACTTGAATGCCGTGTCTTGGATTATAAACACATATATGACGACCAATTGTCTCAGTGGCGTGGCCCTCCGCCCGCCGAGCCAATGGTCGCCGGTTCAATCCCCGCATCATAATTAATATATGTATGGATTTACAAATATTTATTCCGAGTCTGATAACCGCGCCAATCCGCATTGGACAAGCGTAGTGGGTTAATGTTCCGTACCTCTAGAAATGGAGAGGCTCGTGCTCAGCAGCGAGACATATATGAGCTGTTAGTAAAATAATATGACAAGGAAATATCGACGTAAATAAGCGAAAATGCTGTAAATGAAACAGATTTAAAAAAAAAATTTCTTACACGTTCGTATCAGAAAAAAATACTGCGTCATACGGTCCGAGTCTCACGCCTCTACGACCAATAGAAATTTTTGTACAGCGTCGAAACTGACTGTCTTTGAGTGATCAGATACAATTTTTCAGAAATCTTAAGTTTCTTTTAAGACTCTGGTGGTAGCTTTTCATTTGGCGGTTTACTACGTTTTCGCTTTTTTGGGTCGATATGCAACAAATATTTATCGTGAAAGAACCCATAGTCGAAGCCATGCCCCTTGGTTCAGAGAGTTATACTTAGCGACCACGCTATTTGAGTCACGACGGGAGTGAAATTAAGGAAATAAATTGGTCCTTCAAATCTCAAGGTCACTTCTGAAGCAGCGAGTTACCTCTCGGCCTCTGCCCGCAGGTTGGTGTGCGCGTCTCGTATAGCGAGCAGGTCAGCTCTGAGCGCCCTCAGCTGGTGCAGCTGGTGTAGCTGACGGTGCAGCTGAAGCGCCGCCTCCTTCTCCGCGATCCAGGCGGACGTCTCCTCGGCGGCGCGGTCGAACTCGTGCACCTGGCGCGCTCCCGCCAACGCCTGGAATACGGGAATAACATATTTGAAAATCCCCCTTTACAGATGCTTTTAATTGTTTTAATATATTACACTAAAAATGTTTACTAGCTCAAAGGTGAAGCGAGTTAGATTTCTGCATCGGGATAAATACAGCATTGGCCAAAAGTATTGAGCACCCATGATATCGTCACATTTTCGAGGAATGCTATAATAAAATAAATTAAAACAATAAACAGCATTGGCCAAAAGTATTGAGCACCCATGATATCGTCACATTTTCGAGGAATGCTACAATAAAATAAATTAAAACAATAAACAGCATTGGCCAAAAGTATTGAGCACCCATGATATCGTCACATTTTCGAGGAATGCTACAATGAAATTAATTAAAACAATAAACAGCATTGGCCAAAAGTATTGAGCACCCATGATATCGTCACATTTTCGAGGAATGCTACAATAAAATTAATTAAAACAATAAACAGCATTGGCCAAAAGTATTGAGCACCCATGATATCGTCACATTTTCGAGGAATGCTACAACAAAATAAATTAAAACAATAAACAGCATTGGCCAAAAGTATTGAGCACCCATGATATCGTAACATTTTCGAGGAATGCTACAACAAAATAAATTAAAACAATAAACAGCATTGGCCAAAAGTATTGAGCACCCATGATATCGTCACATTTTCGAGGAATGCTACAATAAAATTAATTAAAACAATAAACAGCATTGGCCAAAAGTATTGAGCACCCATGATATCGTCACATTTTCGAGGAATGCTACAACAAAATAAATCAAAACAATTTAATACATATTCACATCATTATTTATTCATATTAAATCAATATTTTATGGGTCCACCCTTTGCTTTAATTACTCCAGAAATTCTTTTCGGCATTTTTCAAAAAATTAGGTATATTAATTCGTGTTAGTGAACCCCACGAGCCGCAAGGGAGGATGGAGGTCAGCCCCAGCAGAGCCCTGCATACTGAGGTAGGCACCATAGTGCCCGGGGGAGCCTGATCCCGGGACGGTCGGCACATTTATTATGGGTCGCAAACGCATTTGTGATGTATATGGTGTTGTAGATTTCTATGGACGGCGTTGATTGCTTTTAATCAGGTGACACGCTTGCTCGTATGCCTCCCTATCTCGTAAATAAATAAGGTGGCACCTCACAGCGAGTGACGTCCCTACGTCGCTAATATTGGTTCGAGTAATACATGATTAATGGAGTCAGGCGTTACTTTGCGGAAATCCATCACTATGTGGACAGTCAAAAGTTTTACTTAGCCAAGATCCGCGACAAGCGAAACAATAACAGAAAATTAATAATGTGTGTTTTCCACAAGTGTTGTCTTCTCTTTTCTTTTCACCAGTCACTTTTCGATTATCTTCCGTAGAGTCTATACCTGAAGATGTCTCGTGTTGGGGCGAAACACGTGTCGTTTGCAAGGTGGAAAAGTGGTAGTGTGTGTTTGATGTTGTGTATAGTGGTTGTTGGGTGGAGAGTTGCTGGCCGTTTTTCGGTAAGTTTTGGTTTAAATTCCATGTAAATCCACTTCATCCAGCAGGAAAAAACACATTAATTTTGTTATTGTTTGCTTGTAGCGGATCTTAGCTAAGTAAAAGTTTTGACTGTCCACATCGAGTAATACAAGTCACACAGTGTTGTGGAAAGCATTACCTCCTGCCTGGCCACCGCCAGCTCCTTGAGGTCGTCCCAGAGGCCGCGGATGTCGTCGATGCGCTGGCGCACGCGCGGCGCCTCCGGCGTGTTGTCCTCCATCAGCGCGCTGCCCGCCTCGCACACCGCCTCGATGCGGCCCTCGTTGGCTGCTCGGATTTGAGAATCATTAACACGTTGAAAACCAAGGGGATAAAAGAATGAACTTAGCAAATACTGTTTTATTAGTGGTAGAGCCACGCTGCAGACGAATACTTTGTCAAGGATGGCATATTATTTGTCTGTTTGAGGTTTGTCTCATTATTCATTAGGTACACCACCCGTGCGAAGCCGGGGCGTGCAGCTAGTGGATTATTAGATATCATTATGCTTTCTATCAATAAAATAAATGTTAAATGGTCAGGGAGTATCTTTGCCAAAGTCTGGCGTGCTAAAGGGTGCGTGGCTAGGGGGAGAGCTTAGTCGCAAGCGTACCGGCCGTCCCGAGATCGGACTTCCTCGATGCCGGGAATGGTTGGATGAGTGTGGAGAGAGCAAGGAAGGTGTGTCGGGATCGTAGTGGATAGAGATCTGTGGTCTCTGCCTAACCCTACAGAGACACAGGTATGACTATATGTATATGTATTATATTTATCACGTAACAGAAGTATTTCTCACCGTGCAGCTGCGCCAGGAAATTGTCGAAGGCCTGCTGCAACGTCTCCACATGTTCCACGTCGAGTCCGTACTCCTCGCTGGCCGCCGTTGCCATCTGTTCCCCGATCCATTCTTGCACCTCTTCACACTCTTGCACGAACCTGAAAAAGAAGACAGATGTTAAAAGGAGTCCGATCAATATTAATAGTCATTTTTTATTAAAAAAAAAAAGAATATTATTTTATCCAGGATAAATTAAGGGTATTTATCCTGAATAAAAGCTCCCGAGCTACTACCGTATCACTCTGTGACGTGACGTGGTGCGCCACCCGTCACGTCCTGATTCCTACGAGGTCGAGAAACGACGAACTGAGAGCCGTTTCGCTACGATGACTGTGAGAGAAAGTATGTGGTCTCTGCCTAACCCTACGAGGAGATAGGCATGACTATATGTATGTATGTATGTATGTATGTATGTATGTATGTATGTATGTATGTATGTATGTATGTCCCACCATTATACATATATATGTTGTTATTCCGATTAAAACATTATGGGAGTTTCTACTCGTGTAATGGGCGTTCTTCTCAAAGACTCATTCCTAGACCCCGCAAAGCCTGGAAGAAAAGTAACAAATGAATCGGAATGGAGAAAAAAAGAGATCGTTGTCATACTTGAAGTATTTGAGACTCTGCTCCAACCGCTGTTGTCTCTTGGCGGCCAACAGCTTCAACTCCTCGTACGAACTCTTCAATTCGTCTATCATCTTTTTCACCAGTTCCGCGTCTTGCGGTGATCGCTCCTGAGGAAGACGCCAAAGTTTAAATAATAAAAATAAATATTCATAGCATCAGAAGTGAATTAACAAAAACAATGTTTAACAAGAAATTTGTTTAATTATTACAACTTGACACAATCAATAAAAGGTAGTTTCATCCCCACCATCTGGATGAGTGGCGATCTACTACGGTGCGCTTCTCTCGAAACTTCTTTCCACGCACCACCACCACTAGCTACCTTCGGCGGTTTTTCCGAACCGATAAAACATTGGTGCCTTCAAAAACAAGCCTACACATACCTAAAAGGCCGGCAACGCTTCCGCGACTCCTGCGTGTCGCGGTTGTCTATGGGCGGCGTTGATTGCTTTCCATCAGGAGACACGCTTGCTCGTTTGCCCTCCTATCCCATAAAAAAATCTGCAGTGCTTTTAGTATTGGCAGCAGTGGTTGCTCACCATCAAGTGAGTCATCTGTTCGTTAGCATGTCTCAAGTATTACTTCCATAAATAATGTCGTTGTTACAAACCGATGCCGAAGCGGCCTTCTCGATCTTCGTGATGGTCGCATCGAACGCCGCCAACTCGCGGACGTACGCATCAAGTCTTCTGGCGAGCGCGAGCACGTCTTCCTCATCTCGACCGACATCTAATGCCGTGAGCGGGGCTCTTCGAGCCGACAGCCAAGCGGACGCTTCGGCCCCCTCGGCCAACAGGGAGAGGAGCTCCGCCCTAGCTCGCAGCGCCTTCGCCCTGACGGAGGCAGCTTCCAACAATGTTTGCAAGCGACGGGACAGCTCGCGGCTTCGCGCCTCCAACTGTTGGGCGGCGAAGTGCCCGCGACGGGCTAGGGTGGTGGCCCGCCCGCCCAAAGCCTTTATCGACGGCTCTCTGAAATTGTTGATAAAGAAGGTAAGATTTTGGATTTGGAGTAAGAATGCATAAGTGTGTTACCTGACGTGGGTGGAGTTGCCTTTCCACAGACATTGCGCAGCCTGGGACAGAGTCTTTTTATTTATTGTTTATAGCAGCAGAGCAAGCAAACGAATATGCGGGTCACCTGGTGGCTGGCGTGCCGATGTCTATGGACATCCGCACCGCCGGAGGCATCACAGATGTGCTGCCGGTTTTTAAAGAACACATATGCTCTTCTCTTGAATGCCCCAATGTAATAATCATGCGGGAACACCGCATATTAGTACCACCACCGCAGAGAGGTAAATTGTTCCACATTTGCACAGTTGGTAGCAGAAAACTGCGACTAAATCGTACGGTGGTTGACAGCTAGCCACCCAGGTGATTGGAATTGAACCTATTTGGTTTAGTTTGAGTTAAGGAAAATGCAGCTTTGGTCAGAACCTGTATTACCCACAGTACAGTACGGTGTGACCCGAAATATACGGCAGATTTCCGAATCTGACCTAGCTCCACATGTATGAGACCGCCTCTCCTATGGAATTATCTAAACAGAGGGAACGCATAAGAGATCAAAAATTATTATGAAAAAGGGGTAATTCTTTTAAGGTTTCCGATGTAGGCGATCTATGTAAGCTCCTACCTGGCCAGCAGTTCAGCTTCCAAGGCCACGTGTTTCTTGAGCAGCGCTTGCGTCTCCGGCAACGAGTCACCCAGTGGGGCATCTTCACGCTCCAATTCAGCACCGCGCTCGCGCAACCTGACAGACGTACAAGTTTTTATGTAGCGTACCAAGCAAACGAACACGAACGTCACCTGATGATAAATTATCGCTTACGGCGGTATCGTTGTTGGTGTACGGACCATTTGAGTATGTGTACGTACTGTATGTGACGGCGCTATAGCGCCGAGAGTGATATACCTTTGTCAACGATAAAGTATGAGTCATTTTAGTCATCGACAAAGCGTGCGTTATCTGTGTCTGAAACAAAGAGTGGGTGGTCTTTGTGCGCCCCTCCAGCGGAGCGTCGTATATATGGATGTGGGGCGGCCATATTTGACACAGTTCGATTTTAGGCGCCGCCAGCGCACCGTGTCTGCGACGAACCGCTAAGTGTTCGATTTAATGAGTGACTAATGTCTAAAGTGCTTTATATCTAAAGTGATGTGAAATGTACCGTAGTAATTATAATCTATTGCCAGTGAGTGTTTCATTGAGATAAATTCCTACCGCCACGCCCACGATTCTCAGGATGAAGACTGGTGAAAGCACTCATGCGTTTATATATGCATGTATAGGGTATTCGGTGGTAGAAATAGGTTTACAAACATAAATAATAATAAAAAAACAACAAGTGCATATGTGTGTGTACATTCGATCGCTAACACCACGGCTATGTAGATGTATTAAAAATAATACAATTGTTTGATTATTTTACGCCTTAGACAAAATTTAATTTTATATGTATTGTGGCGCCATCTGTTGGCGTATTATGTAAGAATAATGTTGATTTATATATCATGATTATATTTTATGGACCTTTCTCACCAACTTACATCAGTTACGTTGTGTTTTTATTTTATTTACATAATCTTATATTATTATCAGTTATATTGTTTAATTGTGGTGGCGTATTATACAATATAGTTCGATTATATATATTTTTGGTTCTATGTTGGAAAATGAGCGATGGTGTATACTTTATAACTACGAGCTTTATGAGCTGTACAATGAGCCGAAATTCAACGAAACCATCAAAATTGGCCGCCTTCGTTGGGCTGGGCACGTAATACGGATGGACGAGACTAGAGTACCCAAACGTTTACTCGACGTTAAACCAGGTGGTCGTGGAAACCGCGGAAGGCCTAAGCTTAGATGGCTAGATGGAGTCGAGGACGACTTAAAGGCAATCGGTGTGAGGGGCTGGAGAGAAAAAGCCAAACTAAGATCCGACTGGAAAAATTACTAAACCAGGCTAAGCCTCACCTGCGGCACCTTAATGATGATGATTTATAAAAAAAATGCCTTTTTCCAAGTGTTGTTTGGATCAGATGGATGCTGGATATACCCGGCCCTCTACCACACAGGTTACCGGATGGACGGCGGATATATCCGGCGCTCGTCCGTACAGGTCATCAGATGGACTCCGGATATATCTGACACCCGTACCGAAAGGGTTAAAGACAGCTGGTAACTCACCAGTCGAACTCCTCATCAGCGTCGCGATCCCAGCGGTGCAGCAGGGCGGCGTCCTCCAGGTTGTCGCGGCGTATCTGCATCGGCTCCTGCAGCTGACGGTACCTGCGACAATCCAGCAACATTGTACAATGGGCGACAGTAAGTGTAAGTACTGTAGTAATACATTGATGTAAATGTACCACTAATGTGATAAAAAGTAAAAACTTTTTATTTGAATAATATATAAAAATGTGGACAGTCAAAAGTTTTACTTAGCTAAGATCCGCGACAAGCAAAACAATAACAAAATTAATAATGTGTGTTTTTCTGCTTTCCACTTCATCCAGCAGGAAAACACACATTATTAATTTTCTGTTAATGTTTTGCTTGTCGCGGATCTTGGCCAAGTAAAACTTTTGACTGTCCACATAGTGATGGATTTCTGCAAAGTAACGCCTGACTCCATTAATAATATATATAAAAACCTTATTATATGATATTATTTCTTTTAAAATCGTAATTTAAAATAATAAATAAATGTTTTATATTAAAACAAACGTTCAAATATTAAAACAAAAGTTCGTCTGACGTCTTTCAATAGACACCCATCTGGCATTCTGTCACCCATCCGGCATAAGAAATTGAAATTATATACATTGGGATTGAAGATATAGTACTAGATTAACTAGAGAATATTATTGATTTGATAGAAACAAGATAAACATCTAGTAGCCCTCCCTTGCACAAATTAGTTATATGTATTTATATTATATGTGTTAATATAACGATATATGAGCATGCAAGAATAAACTAATATTATAGAAAGAGAGTTTTAATACTAAGAAGAAACCCCCTAAAGATCCCGTTTGTCGCCGGAAGCAGAACGGCAGGCAAGCCACAGTACACTCTCTAAGTGTAACATCGATTCTAAAAAGCAAATTTCTAGTCATCTACAGTCCCTGACCAAATTATTAGACGCACTATATTTTTTTAGTAATTTTACGTTTCTTACAATACGTTTTCATGCAATAATGGTATATTTAAACTACAATATTATTGTAGTTTAAATATAATTTATTGACCGGGTAATAGCCCTGATATGAACCCAATTTGAAAGTGTGTGGGAGCTGGTGAAATGAGAATTGGCTAAAGATGTGGTTACCAACAAAACCCAGCTCCTAGAAAAAAATATTTATGTGTGGAATCATCATCCTCAAATTCAGGAGACAGTACATTCTTGCATTGATAGCATGCCGCGCAGAATTAAAGCTTTGATAGCGGCTAAAAGTGGCTCAACTAAATATTGACTTTTACTAACATTAACTTCACTTTTCTTGAAAACATAATAAACTTATGCATTTCTAAATTAATGCTGTTTTATTTATGTCAAATAAATCGTAATTCATTGGATAATATAAAAATAAAAAAAAAATCAATTTAAAATTATTAAACGGTACAATATCACTCGGTAATTAACATTTTATCTTGCAATGCGTCTAATAATTTGGCCAGGAACTGTAAGCTAATGACATACTAAAAATATTAATGTTATCCATAGATAAGCCAATGACTGTAAGGTGCCCGGTTTTTTTTGCAATGGAGTATACAAGTATATATGTGCTTACCTGGTGACGGCGCGTTCGGCTCGTTCCAGAATGTCCTCGGCCATGAAGTGCCGTCCATCGGCCAGTTGCCGCGCGTTGTCCGCCAGTTGGGTGGCGGTGTCCGCCTTGCTGGCAGACTGCTGCTCGAGCCGTGAGTGACGCTTCAGTAGTGCCGTCACCGATGACAAGTCCTTACCTGGAGACATTCGCATCATGTTTAAAACACCATTAGATTGCCCGAGAAGATATTTTGACCACTTTTTTTTACATTAATTTAGATAAGGTCAGGGAGTATCTTTGCCTAGCCGCCTATCCGGTAGTTATGGTATTGGTACACGGGTACGCGACCCCGGCCTCCCGAGCTACTACCGTATCACTTCTCGCTTTCCGTTGCGGTAGTATCATATCCCTATCATCCTGTCTAAATCCATCTTTTCTTTAAAAGGATAAAAAAGAAACGAAATTTTAAGCCTTTTCGTTTCTTTTTTATCCTTTTACCTTCCTCTCCGCCAATCCACGGTCTGTCGTGCCAAAGGATGCGTGACTAAGGGCGAGCTTAGTCACAAGCGTGCTGACCGTCCCGGGATCGGGCACCCACGGGTACTTTAGTTCTTTACTTTAACATGCCGGGCTCTGCTGGGGCTGACCTCCAACCTCCTTGCGGCTCGTGTGGGATTCGTTATGACGAATTTTAATATAACTAATTTGTTAAAAGATGACGGAGAGCTGGTTCGCCACTCGTCACGTACTGATTCCCACGAGGGCGAGAAGCGACTAATGGAGAGCCGTTTCGCTGCGATAAATGCGAGAAGAAGAATGGAAGAAAGGATGGATAAGCGTGAAGGAGGCGGGAGGGTGTACCGGGATCGTAGCGGATGGAGCTCTGTGGTCTCTGCCTACCTCTACGGGAAACGATGACGATGTGTATATATGTATGTAAAACTAGGAACAAAAACTTGATAAAATAATTTAATTTTGTAAGAACAAGGTGCGCAAAGGTAATAAAGTTGATTTTGAACTGTCAAATCATAATACATTTTACAGTACTAATCTTAAATGAAATCCGGGTCGAAGGACCATGTTAGTATAAAAAACAAATCACCATGATCTTCGCTGAGAAGTTGCGCTTCCACGTCGTCCAGCCACGCAGTGAAATCGTCCAAGCCTCTGAGGTACACCCTCGCCTGGTAAGCTTCCTGGAGTCGTTCGCGCCGGAGTTTCGCTGCCGCCTGTATTAAACGTATTGTGATGTTACGACTGTTGTATGAAGCTATTATTTATTTAATATTCTCGATGATCTACATTCAACCAAATACCTGAAGTTCTCGCCACAGATTCTCCAGGTCTTCGACGTGTTTGGCTATTTCTTGTGAGGCGTAATGTTTCGCTTCTGTGAAAAAAAGATAATGTCACCAAATTATTCTTACGATATAGTTAAACATATGTATGTGTGTGTGTGAGTGTGTGTGTGTGTGCGTGTGTGTGTGTGTGCGTGTGTGTGATGGAAGAGGACTGAATAATGTCGTATCACCTCACCTGCACGCGGAACATTCTGCTAATAAGCGAATGAAGTCTAAAGAGCGTCCTAAGGGAAAAGACTACATCCAGCAATGGACTGTAATAAGCTACTGAAATGCCATGCATGCAATGCTGCAGGTGAATTTATAGAAATAGAAAATCTTTATTTACGACACCTTTTTTTACAATAATTTTTACTTATAACCTTAATAATATTATAATATACAAAAGAAAAACAAAAAAAAAAATAATTTTAATCAAACTAATGTCACAAAATGGTTCTGGCTCAGCTATATATGCCGGGCGCTCTATTGGAGCACCTGGCGCTGGTTTTCAGCAAGAACCAACGTGGTTAGATCGCGGACCACAGTGACGACATTCATGCGGACACACAAACGTACATCCATATATATCTACCACTCATACTCATATACACATACAATAAAATTAAAAACAACTAATAAATTCACCGCAACCGGAAGAATAAGTTCCTGATTGCATACTTAAAATTATATTTTTGTATTTTTTTTTAAACATATGGGCAAGTTGGTCCAACACTTGGTTGCGGTGTATTTAAAGCTATCACGAATCGCACCTCAGCAGTGGCGAGGAACCACTAGCTCTAATCTTTTAACAAAAATGTTCAAAATATCAATATTAATAATCATATTTTTTTGCTATAATACAAATGGACCGGCTAGACCGGGTATAGTAATAGACTTCAAAGGTTTCGTAGAGTCCATAACACGTAAGAACGCTGCGTGTTGAAGCAATACGTACTTCATGTATTTTGTTAAAACGTGCGTGCGTGTGCGTGCGCGTGCGTGTGCGCGTGCGTGCGTGCGTGCGCGTGTGTTCCGTATGCACACAATTTTGTTCCTTCGAATTAGTTTTTTCATTGATCTAAGCAAGGTAGTTGTTGGCTCTCTGTCTAATAAGTAAACGATGTCTGAATTAGGTTTTGAATATTTTTTTTCGTTTTTTTGATGGCAATTAGTTTTAACTATTATGCGAGTGTCAAGTGAAATACGATAACATCAAATCTCTTGAAATATAACCAGTCAACTTATCACGTTACGTCTTGATAAAATGGTGGCTATTCTACCAAAACCTTCTATGGACTTTTTCAACTTAAAAAGTTACGATACACGCATTTATTTCATATCACTTCACTTGCACGCCTTAGTTATTCTGAGTCCGGTAACCCCGCCAATCCGCATCGGACAAGCGTGATGGGTTAACGTCCATTCCTCCAGAAATGGAGAGGCCCGTGCTCAGCAGTGGGACATATATGGGTTGTTAATGGACGTTAACCCATCACGCTTGTCCGATGCGGATTGGCGGGGTTACCGGACTCAGAATAAAAATCTGTGGCAAATATACAACATATTTATTCCGATGCGGGGATCGAACTCGCGACCATTGACCGAGCCAATTGGTCTTCGTACGCCTTAATAAAACTATATTGCATAATACTTCACCACAATTAAAAACTATAACTGATAATAATGTAAGATTATGGAAATGAAATAAGAACACAACGTCACTGATGTAAGTTGGCGGGAAAAGTCCGGTCGTATGTTCCTTGTTTGAAAGTAGTGGTTAAGGTTGAAAACCTAATTCTACCACCCCACCGGTCCTGACCCGTTAATGTCATAAAATGAGGGTACCTATGAGTTCTTCTCCCGTGTTGGCGACGTCGTCGATTCTCTTCTTGTTCGCAGCCAGCTCGGATTCGAAAGCCGCGTGCTTTTGGATCTTGCTTTGCAGGTTGGACAGCTCCCTATGAACGAGGAAGGAATAAACAATCAGCTATATTTAATCAAAACATTTCAGGGTATAAAATGTATTTAATTTTTATAGTGGTAGAGCCACGCTGCAGACGATTACTTTGTCAAGAATGGCATAATATTTGTCTGTAGCATGAATGGGCCGGCTCGCCCGGAATAGTACCACACACCCGCAGAAAACCGGCATTTGAGTGGTAGCTTACCTACCGCGCTTCGTACGGTGAGTTCCGAAGGCCCGACACCCTCCCCCTTTCTCTCTACCCCTCCCATTCCCACTCCCATAATGGCACTTGCCTTAAAGGTCGGCAACGCTTTCGCACTGCCTATGGCGCGTTGAGGATGTCTATGGGCAGTGTTGATTGTTTTCCATCAGGTGACACGCCTGCTCGTTTGCCTTCCTATCCCATAAAAAAATGTTAGCCACAAAGAAAACTTTGATTTGACCATCTGAATGAGCGGCGTAGCCTTGAAAGAAGGATCGGTACGGGTAGCTTCAATAATGGTGTAATATGAACGACCCCCCTCCCTTGGGAGCAGCTTATATCCTATGATGTCTGGTATGTTCTGTCTATCTGACCTGTAGTTTTGGTCGTTAGCGATCTGCATCTTGAGCTCGATCCACTCGCGCTCGTGCGCCAGGTTGCGGAGGAACTGCTGTAGCTGCTTAGCCTGCTGCAGCGTGACTCCACGGGCTGCACAGCGCTCCTGTGAGAGGCAATGGGAATAATTATACATTCATCTCTTCACGCCTATCTCCCGTTGTCCGCTCCGAGAGACCACAGATCTCCATCCGCTACGATTCTGGCACATCCTCCCTGCTTCCTTCACATTTATCCACCTTTATATCCATCGTTCCTCTTATATTTATGGTAGCGAAACGGCTCTCTGTTAGTCGCTTCTCGCTCTCGTGGGAATCAAGACGTGACGGGTGGCGAACCAAGTCGCCGTCATTTTCAACAAATTAGGTATATCAGTTGTCAGGTATATTAAATTCGTCTTAGTGAATCCCACGAGCCGCAAGGGAGGATGGAGGTCAGCCCCAGCGGAGCCCCGCATGCTGAGGTAAGGCAATATAGTACCCGGGGGAGCCCGACGGTCAGCACGCTTGCGACTAAGCTCGCCCGTAGCCACGCATTCTTTAGCACGGCAGACCGTGGATTGGCGGAGAGGAAGGGAAAGGATAGAGAAGAAAGGAAAGGGCAGGAACAGAAATACGGATTGTGGGGGGGTTACCAGACTCGGAATAAATATTTATAAATCCATACATATATTTATTGCGATGCGGGGATCGACCTCGCGACCATTGACTCCGCGGGCGGGGGGCCCTGCCACTGAGTCAACCTATCTACTTAGATTGAATTGTTCACCTTGAGCGTGTCGCTCCTCTCGAGCAGCGCGCGCACCCGTCGCTGCACGTACGCGGCGTCGTAGTGCCCGCCCTCCAGCATGCCGTGCGCGAACCGCCGCAGCTCGTCCACGCGCCCCAGCTGCGACACCAGCAGCTTGTCAAACTCGGCGTGCTTGCGGATCAGCGTCTCCACCGCTGGGTGCACGCAAACGAACGAAGTACTGGATTAATAATATTGTACGGATGTGGACAGTCAAAAGTTTTACTTAGCTAAGATCCGCGACAAGCAAAACAATAACAGAAAATTAATAATGTGTTTTATGTGCTGGATGAAGTGGATTTATTTGGAACTTAAACCAAAAACTTACCAAAAAACGGCCAGTGACTCTCCACCTACCAACATTATATACAACACTAAACACACACTACCACTTTTGCACCTTGTAAACGACACGTGTTTTAAACCTTAAACCTTGTAAACGACAACCGAAAAACCGAAAAGAAAGTTCCAAATAAATCCACTTTTTTAATTTATCATTTAAGACAATAATGGTAGAGCCACGCTGCAGACGAATACTTTGTCAAGAATGGCATAATATTTGTCTGTAGCAAGAATAGGCCGGCTCGCCCGTGGAAGTACGACACTCCCGCAGAAAACCGGCGTCTGAGTGATAGTTTACCTACCAAGCTTTGTACGGTGAGCACCTCCGCCCTCCCTCTTCCCCTCCCCTCCCCCACCCACTCCCATAATGACACTTTCTTTAAAGGTCGGCAACGCTTCCGCACTGCCTATGGCGCTGCAGAAGTCTACGGGCGGCGTTGATTGCTTTCCATCAGGTGACACGCCTGCTCGTTTGCTTTCCTATCCCATAAATAAGGCGAATCCTGCAGCTATTGTAGTCGCGAATAACTGGGCTGAAAAAATATAGTTCGAACCGCTGACACGAAAATAAGTAGAAGAAGCACCGTGAAGAAGAAGAGACGCAAGAGAAGAGAGGAAATAGCTATGGTTTCAAACGTGCTCTCATAATTAATTAATAAAAACTACGTGTAGTTGAAAGTAAATAAATAACTACACTTAACGTTACTCTCCGACACCTGTACAGGGGGGGGGGGGGATAATTGTAAATCGCGGTCGTGAATATTGTATTTAAATATACACCCAGTATTTTTTTAAATAAAAATCTTGTTTCTTCTATTTGGTTCGGAGATAAAGTTGAGCTTTCTTTTTACTGTTCTGTGTTGCTGAAGATTTGCTTCCCACATTATATGGCAGAGACAAATGTCCGATCTATGTGTATGGCATCCATTCGTCGTCACGTATTGGGTGAATTCACAGAAGAAAAATAGCTAACGTTTATAGACAAAGGAAAATACTCACCGTCCAAGTTTTCGCCTAAATCGTCGTTGTTGAGGAAAGCCTCCTTCGAAGCCAACCAGTCCTCCAGCTGTTGCGCTTGTTCCTTGAACAGCTGCAACTCGTGGGCCTGGAGTGACAGAAGTAGAACAACATATAGATTATATTTCACGTCATTAAGTTGCTGTGCTGCTCAACAATATCAAAGACCAAAGCATTTTTTTATGGTAAAGGAAGGCAAACGAGCAGGCGTGTCATCTGATGGAAAGCAATCAACGCCGCCCTAAGACATCATCCCGAAAAAAGGTTCTTATAGTCATCCACATCATCAGTTTGCGGTATCTCACAAGCTGGACATAGGCCTCCCCGAGATGTGCCACTGTCTTCGGAGCCACACATCCAGTTTCCGCCAACTACCTTGCGCAGATCGTCGCTCTATAGCCGAAGTCTTAATACTACCTTCGCCAATACGTTTCAGACTAGCTTCTGTCGATTTTCGAAAAAACGTGACCAGCCCATTGCCAGTTCAGTTCGCTAATATACAGGAGCTAAGTCGGTGATTTTGACCTGACGAACACTTGGCTCAGTGGCGGAACCCCCCACCCATGGAGTCATCGGTCGGGGGTTCGATTCCAGCATCGGAATAAATATATGTATGGCTTTACAGATATTTATTTCGAATCTGGTAACCCTGCCAATTTGCACTGAACAGGCGTGGTGGGTTAACGTCCGTTCCTCCAGAAATGGGGGTAGGCCCGTGCTCAGCGGTGGGCTGTGAAAAAAAAGTCGGTGTCTTTAGTTCTCCGGCGAATTTCTTCATTTCGAGTCATATCTACCAGAGACCCTCCGAGCGTAATTTTTCTCATAGATTTCTGTGCGATTCTAAGCTTATGAAGCAGACCGACTGTCAGAGTCCGTTTCACTCCAGCACTCGTCTATTGGTCGTAATGCTAAACATTAAAATGATTTCAGAAATGGCGTTCTTCTGTCAGGATATTTGTACGTACCTGAGTGAGGTAGTGCTTCCTCTTTTGCCAGGCTTGGAGGAGGCTCTCGGCCAGGGTGTCGACACGTTGCAACTTCTCCGGCTGTCCCTCCGCCTCCTTCCTCAGCGCCGCTATCGCCTTCTGACGCCCATCTATCTCCGCCTATATCATGATAACAAAAGCATTCATTCAACGAAAATACAGTAGGGAACAACGCATTTGTTTTTTTTAAGGGATAGCAGGGCAAACGAGCAAGCGTGCCGCCTGATGGAAGGCGATCAACGCCGCGCAAAGACAACCGCGACACCGCAGGAGTCGCGGAAGCGTTGCCGGCCTTTTAGGTATGTGTAGGCTTGTTTTTTGAAGGTGCCAATGTCGTATCGGTTCGGAGAGACCGCCGAAGGTAACTGGTTGTCGTTGTATATTGATATTCTTTGTCAATCTTTGGGAAAGTGTTTAAACTAATACACAAGTACATAACATTGCTAAAGAAATTTAAAAATTACTTTTTTCAGAAAATAAATTCTTAAATATTGATGTATTTCACGTTAAATTTCCCTCCAAAACACCAATAATGTCACGTGGTTTGCGAACAAGTGACGTAATGCCAAGGAGAAAAAATGAAATATAAGAAGAAGAGATATAACTTATCGCATTTTATATTTTTCTCTTTGCATTATACCGTGGAAGACGAAATAAAATGTATTAAACTATAATACGGTAGTTAAAAAGAGACAGATGTATATACCTTCCTCTCCTGGTGCAGCTCAAGCAGGGCCTCCGCGTCGGCGACGCTCTCCGGCGGCTCGGCGCTGTCCATCCGCTTCACGGTCTCCGAAACCCACAACTCCAGTTCCTGGGAACGAACAAGTTCGTTAACTACATCTGAAGAACCATATGAAGCATTGATAAAGCCATAGTTCGTTGTACATACATATAGTCACGCCTGTCTCCCTGTAGGGTTAGGCTCTGCCTCCACGGATCTCCGTTCGCTACGATCCAGACACAGCGTCCTTGCTTCCTTCACACTCATCCATCTTTCTATCCATCCTTCCTCTCACATTCATCGTAGCGAAACGGCTCTCCGTCTCGCTCACGTGAGAATCAGGATGTGACGGGTGGCGAACCCCGAAAGGTTCAAATAAGATTAAAAAAACATCTAACCGTTGTTTCTTTTACATTAAACTTGTAGTTTTTAAATATACAGAGTGTTTTAGAAATAGAACACTCTGTATATTTAAAGAAACATACATACACTTATAACATACTTAATTGTATAAATGTATATGTGTACGTACAAACACAGAAGCCACTTTTAATCCGAATTCTCCTTTACCGATTGAAAAAAAAATCAATTCGATCGGAAAAGAATTCTGATGCAGTGTCTTCGATATACGTATGTATGTACGTACGATCTCGCCTGTTTTCCGTGGGGGAAGGCAGAGATTAAATACCTGCATCTGCTAGGATTCCGGCACAATGTGTTTGTGGACAGTCAGAACTTGTTTGCTTGCAGCGGATCTTAGCTATTTTCTATAGCTAAGATCCGCGACAAGCAAACAAAAACAGAAAATTAATATGTGCGTTTTCTACTTACAGTTAACGGTTATCTTCCATAGAGTCTACTATACATGATGATGCCTCGTGTTGAGGCGTAACACGAGTCGTGTGCAATGTGGAAAAGTGGTAGTGTGTGTTTGGTGTTGTTTATAGTAGTTGGGAGGTGGAGATTTGCTGACGGTCGTTTCTTCGGTAAGATTTAGTTTAAGTTCCCCCTAAATTCACTTCTTCCACTAGAAAACATGCATTATTATTTTTCTGTGTTTGTTTGCTTGTCGCGGATCTTAGCCAAGTAAAAGTTTTGACTGTCCAAATAGTAATGAACTTCCGCAAAGTAACGCCTGACTCCATTAATCACATTTTCTTTGCTTCATCCACATTCATTATTCTCTTCATACAAGCTTGTCGTTTAAGGATACCTTTGACCAGACCTTTCTTGAGAACATCAACGATTTAGTCTCCTGAGTCTTCCCCTATCGATCCTTCCATTCACATCCGCAACGTAAATTTCTTTTATCAGTCGTCTTTCATCCAGCCACTCTTTATGCCCAAACCATCTATCTAAGCATCCTTTTCTCAACTCAAAAAAAGAAGCCAGCTTCAAGTATTGCTAACCTTAAGGTTTTCGTCGAACTTGTGTTCCGCGATGGCTCCATCCAACATGGCGGTGCGCTTCGCAGCCAGCTGTTGCAGGTTGTCCCACGCGGCGTCCAGCTCTTGCAGGCTGGCGGAGATCTGCTCCGCACTTTCTGGATGGCTGGTGAGCACAAGTACACAATACTTTAATTTTTATATATTCACGCCTATCCCCCGCAGGGGTTGGTAGAGACCACAGAGCTCCATCCGCTACGATCCTGGCACACCCTCCCCGCTTCCTCAACACTCATCCATCCTTTGATCCATTCTTCCTCTCACATTCATCGCAGTGAAACGGCTCTCCATAAGTCGCTTTTTGTCCTCGTGGGAATCAGGATGTGACAGGTGGCAAACCACGTCGCCGTAATTTCAAGTACATAATATTCTTTACTTTATATAAATAACAGTCTACAGTTTTTGGTCCGTCGTGGCCGATCTGAACCGATCGAGATTAGCGAAGGGTTATGATTAAATAATAAAATTTTATTTTCCAAAATAAGAGAATATACAATTTTTATTTTTACAAAATAGCCTTACATTAAACTTTTAACTTATAATTAACTATTTATACGATAAATATAATTTTATCCAAGGCAAAGGTAGTGAGTGACTTGGCTTTTGCTAACAGGGGGAGCACTCTACTTGTATACTACGTGAGAATGGTGAAGTGTTAAACCGAGTTATCGTAATGTGTCAAATATATTTCTTTAAATCAGTATTTATACGAGCTACAGATGTTTTTTTTTTAACAGCCCATATATGTCCCGCTGAGCACGGGTATCTCCATTTCTGGAGGAACAGACGTTAACCCACCACACTTGTCCAATGCGGATTGGCGGAGTTACCAGACTCGGAATAAATATTTGTTATCCATACATATATTCCGATGCGGGATCGAACCCGCGAGCATCGACTCCGCGGCCAGAGAGTCCCGCCACTGAGCCAATTGGTCGTCAGATACAGATGTTATTGAATCTGAATGTTTATTCTCGTTATTGTGCTGAAAACATAATAATAGAGAGAGAGAGAGAAATGCAAAAAAGAGAAAGAAGAAAATAAAAAGAGAGGGCGAGAGAAAGAGATGGGAAAAGAGGAAGAAAAAGTATGTGACAGTACCTGGCAGCGAGTTTCTTCCCGTCCTCCCTTAGCGCCCTCAGCCTATCCCCGACGGCGCTAGCCTCGGCGGCCCTCGCCACGTGCCGCCGCTGCAGTTCGTGGGCCGCGCTGAGCTCGCGGCCGCAGTCCTCGCTGGCGAACAGCGCCGCTTTCTTGGCGATGCGTTCGCCCGTGTCCTGCACGTCTCTGTAACGAACGCGTGCGTTAGCGCGAGGACGTATGGCGTGCCCGCCGTTCTTCTTACGGCGGCACCCGGGATCTTTAGGGGGTTTTTATCTTCTAATAAAATTTTTCAAAATTATATTAATTTATTCTTCTATTTTATTGATTATTTATATCTTATTCATATTAATACTTTATTAAATTTTACACTTTTCATTTTACATTTTATATATGTGCCGAACCGTATTCTCCTACGGCGCCGAAACGTGGACGCTGACAGTCCGTCCGCTTCATAAGCTCAGAGTCACTCAGAGAGCTATGGAGAGAGCTATGCTCGGAGTTTCTCTGGTAGATATGATTGGGAATGAACAAATCCACCAGAGAACTAAAGTCACCGACGTAGCCTTTCGAATTAGCAAACTAGAGTGGCAATGGGCTGGTCACGATAGTCGGAGATCCGACAATCGTTGGAGCAAACGAGTGCTGGAGTGGAGACCGCGTCTCGGTAAACGTAGTGTGGGACGCCCCCCGGCTAGATGGTGCGACGATCTGCGCAGGGCGGCTGGCAGAAACTGGATGCGTGTAGCCGAAAATCGGGCACGGTGGCGCTCCATGGGGGAGGCCTATGTCCAGTACATTTATTAATGTATCACTACAGTATGCACGTGTATCATAAATCAGAGTGTATCGAGTAAGGTTTATCATCTGATGGCGATTTGCCGTTCAAAAGTGTCCTCTCTTCATAGCTTTGTGACGGCAATATCGCTTCTGAATATGGAGTCATAGAGAACGAATCAGTATATAAGTTTTAACGTTCCAATTCGGTGGCGGTTCGAAAATATTACTGAAGGTAGCCGGTTCCATATTGTAGTTGTATGTGGAATCAAGTTTCGGGAAGAAGAAGATTCAAGAGAAGAGCGTATACGTTCGTTAAAGGCCGGCAACGCCGGGGGCGGTGGTGATCGCTTACCATCAGGTGACCCGCTCGTTTGCCTGCTATAAAAAAAATAATTTTGACGATGTTAGCATACTATTATTAGATTTGATTTACCATCTAAATTTAGATTGTCAAGTCAAAAATGAAGGATGCACCTGTTGAACGAGTGCAGTAGTAGCGCAGCGTCGAGCCTGTCCCGGTATCTCTGCAGGGCTCCGCTGAGAGCCTTCCAGCGGCCGAGGACAGCGTCACGGCGGGCGGCCACACCGCCGGCCTGGGCGGTTGGACCCTGGGGAAGATGAGCATTCGATACAATTTTAATTTTTTTCTGCAGACGCACATCCATCCATGATCCATTCATCCATAATATAAGTATGATACTATTAATATAAGTAATATTTTAAAAAAAATTAAAGTCAAATTCTACTTTTTTTCCAGCGATCTATACTATTCGCTATAGAATTGCTAAATTTATATTTACCTGCTAAATATCTTATATAAGAGTATTTAGCGTTATATATACTCGTATATCAATATCAATATCAGCCCGCGGCAGTCCACTGCTGGACATAGGCCTCACCCAATGCGCGCCACCTAGCCCGATCTTCGGCTACACGCATTCCAGTCTCTGCCAGCCGCCTTGCGCAGATCGTCGCTCCATCTAGCAGGAGGGCGTCCCACACTACGTTTGCCGAGTCGCGGTCTCCACTCCAGCACCCGTCTACTCCAACGATTGTCGGTTCTCCGACAAACGTGTCCAGCCCATTGCCACTTCAGTCTGCCAACTTGAAGAGCAATGTCGGTGACTCTGGTTCTCCGGCGAATTTCTTCATTTCGAATTCTGTCCACCAGAGGAACCCCGAGTATAGCTCTCTCCGTAGCCCTCTGAGCGACTTTGAGCTTGGCGACGAGACGGACTGTCAGTGTCCACGTCTCGGCACCGTGAGAGAGTACGGGCAGGACGCACTGGTTGAAGAAGAGAGAACTCTTATATGAGCATAACTAATGTATTAGTATAATTGAAACACTGAATTATTATATATTAAAATAAGTCTTAATTCCCGAAGGTTATTTTTAACATTCAATAAATAAAATGTTATTTATATTAATACCTTTACTTCGTTATTTTCCAAAATCACCGTTTCGTAAGAAGATTTTCTGATCGGAGAAGAAACGGCGAAAGAAACTCCACAGATATGTCATCTTTTTAATTACAGAATAATCTAACATAATACAATTTAGGTCAGGTTGGTTTATTATCTCATATTAAACTACAACTAATTAATTAAATTTAATGAATTTAAAATTGAAATTGAAAAAACTGTACAAACATCAAGTGTAAAATGTGTATGTGAGTGTGTGTTGTTGTGTGAAGTGTGTGAGAGTTACCTAGTTAGTAGGAATTGAAAATGTCGAGTGCACAACAGACACATACACAATCACACATATATACACCGCGGACTGAAATTCGCCCAATGTGACTGAAATTGGCCGATGTCTAAGTCAAAACTTCATACATTCAATGAGTAGAGAAACTGATGAGATGAGATGAGATGAGATGAGAAAAAAAATATACAATATTACTTAAAATTAGATCCTTATGTTACATTTATAATTAATTTAAAAAAAGCAATCAAAGTACTCGAAATTCCCGTGTCAAATGAAATACGATAACATCAAATCTCTTGAAATATAACTAGTTAGCTTGTCACGTTACGTCTTGATAAAATGGTGGCCATTCTACCAAAAGATTTTATGGACTTTCTGTCAACTTAAAAAGTAACGATACACGCATTTATTTCATATCACTTCACTTGCACGCCTTAATCGGACTATATTGTATAATACGCACACCAAACAATATAATGGATAATAAGATAAGATTATGAAAATGAAATAAAACACGCGGGAAAACGATTGAGTAAAATTCTTCACCTGCTGCAGAAGTCTGTCGGCGAGCGTGCACACCCCTTTCACGTGCTTGTCGTCAACCTTCATGTCGCTGTCCAGGTCGTCCAGCTTGCGGAGGAGCGCGCTGCAGTGCTCGTAATCGCGGCCCAGCTCGTGCGCTTGGACCTGAAAGAGGGAAGACCACATTCAACGTGGTTATCTAACCAGCAGTACTACTAGTAGTAATATTCATAGTGGTAGAGCCACGCTGCAGACGAATACTTTGTCCAGAATGGCATATTACTCTTTATTTATGAACCCATGAAAAACTTTATTTATGACACCATTTTTTTTACAGTAGCTAAAATTAAATCCTTAATAATATTATATATATATACAAATAAATACACAAAACAAAAACATAATAATTTTAATCTAACGAGTGTCATAAAATGGTTCTTGCTCAGCATATGCCGGGCGTTCTATTGGAGCACCCGGCGCTGGTTTTCAGCGAGAACCAACGTCGTCAGATCGCTGACCACAGTGACGACATTCATACTGACACACTCATACATACACATACATCCATATATATAACTACTCATACTCATATACACATACACATAGATACACATACAGTACAATAGAATCAAAGAACAACTGAGTCATGTACTAAATTCACCGCGTCCAAAAGAACAAGTTCCTGACTGCATGGTTAAAATTAGAATTTTGTATATTTTTTTAAATATATTTGTTGTATGCAAGTCACGAAGAGGTGGTGGCAAGTTGTTCCAACATTTGGTTGCGGCGTATTTAAAGCTACCACAAAATATTGAAAGCCATTATAATTCTATTCCTATCCCATAAAAAAAAAAAAAAAAAAAAATTCAAATGAACGAATGAATGAAAAAAAAATTGTAAATTAGGGTCGAATGTCGACCCTCGAGACGGGCTTAGTGAGCCAGACGCCGGAGGAGCCCCGGCAGAAGCAGTTCTTTAAGAGATCCCGAGACTCTTCCTTGGTGCCGATGGCGGCCGTCGTGGGGTTTTAGTCGGTAGACGCGCACACGCGGAGTCCGATATAACTCGCCGTCCCCCCTAGGGCGGCAGGGGGTATCCGTAAGGAATTTCCCCACCACTACCGATACACTATATAAAGCCAACAGATACACTATATAAAAAAAAACCTACCATCATCTCCTTGTCCCTGATCCAAGCTTCCACCTTATCCAGATGCTGGTTGAACTCAAGGATGTCTTGCGCCTCTTCTAATCCGCGACCTGAGGAAAATGGAAATTACATACATGCATAAGATCACGCCTGTTTCCCGTAGGCGTTGGCAGAGACCACACACCTCCATCTGCTACGATGTGGAATGGAAAGATAATTTCTAATATATAGTGTTCTCGTTCGACTAAAAGAAAGAAATTACCCACTTGTAGTTTATGCTTAGACCAATAAAATTTGTTTTACAAAACATCGTTTTTAATATATTTTTTTCATACAAAATTATAAATTTTATTCCTTACAATTACAAACGTGTGGGCATTCTGTCAAAGTCAACGGGGAAACGTATCAATGGATGACGTCATCGCATCAAACGTTCGTCGCGGTTACGGTGACACACTTTTATGTTTAATTCGAAACAAACTATTTAACCTTCCTATACCCGCGCGTTTGTCTGAGAGACCGACAGAATGATTTTTCGATTTTAAATAAAGAACGAATAATGCTAGTTTAATGGACTTGGTTGCACGTCACGTCAATTTCAAGGTCGTATCAAATTAGGCAAGCACTAGAAAGTTCATTAAACTAGCATTATTCGTTCTTTATTTAAAATCGAAAAATCATTCTGTCGGTCTCTCAGACAAACGCGCGGGTATAGGAAGGTTAAAAAGATTTTTCAAAATAAAAAGTTTAAGTTGTTGTATTTAACTTGAATTTTATCTACGTATTCGGATCCGATCCGACACCAGAAATGACATCTTCAAAATTAAAATTATTTGGCTAGAGATTTCTAGAAAGATTACGCACCCCTCTGTTCGGTAGCAGTTTCCAGAAGCTGCCAATCATTCTGCAACTGCCGCAGCTGTTTCTCGACGTCCTCGTCTGGAACCAATTGTTTGGCCAGCACCTGGACCTCCTGAAGCCGTGGTTTGTTGGCCGCCAGCTCTGCGGTGAACGCCTGGTGCTTCTTCAGTTTCTTGATCTTGTCCTCCAAGTCTGTCACTTCGCCTGGATAATAATCGACACGTGTTATTTTTTTTTTAAAAACAATCAACGCCGCTCAGAGGCATCTGCAACACGAGTGTTGCTAGCAGTACTGATGTTTTTAATACAGCTAATGATAACGCTAGTCTTCACCGGCGTGATACCCAAAGATTAGTGCCGGATGATCACCTCAGACTTAGTAAATATATCAAAAGCTGCCTGTTCGTGTGTATACGCATCTACAACAATATAGCTTATCTAAATATATATATATATATATATATATATATATATATATATATATATATATATATATATATATATATATATATATTTAGACTATATATTTAGATCTTTACGTACGTAACAAAGCGTGCGTGCGTGTGTGTGTGTGTCGATTCTAATTTCGTCATGACGCTACATTAAACGTGTAGGGGAGGATTGGACATAAGTAACTATGGTCCCTGTTAGTCCCCTAGGCCCTAAACTCTAGGGGGTGAGAACCGACCGGGCATGTGAGAGAATCTCATATAAGCTGCTGTAACGTGATGAACTGACTTGTTACATTTGAAGAGATTGGATATCGTATTTTACTTGACACTGGCATAAAAGTTGTAACTAATTGCCATCAAAGAATAGAAAAGAAGTCAGTTGTGGTGGGTGGGGTTGTTTACCGGCTTGCGCGGGTAGCTGGGCCAGCTTGTCGGCGACCCAGGCGCGCGCTTCGGCGGCGTCGCGAGCGAACTGCGCACGCGCTCTGCTGCGCGCGAGCTGCGACCGGCGCCTCGCCGCCGCCTCGTGCAGCTGTCGACAAAGGTTAGCGTTGTACTTATAACCCGGTCCATATGAAATGGGAGTGCAGTGCGATAAAAAAAATAATTCGTGTCTTCTTCACTCTATTCCAACCTGCTCTCGACCGCATCGATTAATCTCTCTTTTTTTATTAATACTTTTTTGCACACATAAAACACGCCATATAAAAATTAAAATGAAAGAAGATGTACAAAGGCGAGCTTAAGGCACTTAGGCAGTGCGGAAGCGTTGCCAACCTTTAAGGAAACTGTTATTATGGGAGTGGGAGGGGCAGGGGGAGGATGTTGGGCCTCCGGAACTCAGCCGCTTACCGTACAAAGCGCGCTAGCTAAGCTACCACACAGACGCAGGCTTCCTGCGGGAGTGTGGTACTTCCCTGGGCAAGCCGGCCCATTCATGCTACAGACAAATATTATGCCATTCTTAACAAAGTTTACGTCTGCAGCGTGGCTCTACCACTATCAGAATGACTTGGTGGTTTAAGGTTAAGACGGCTAAAGATGGTAGAAGTTGGGGTTGATGGATGCCCGATCTCACGACCAATCACGACGGAGAGACTACCGCGCTTTACAGCGCTTGGGGCGCTCCATGTGAGTAACGTAATAATTACTTGGAACGTTCAATACTTTCATTATTTAAAGCAAAACGTTTCCAAGTAAGGCGGAGTTATACCTTCTTCCTCCGCTGGTTGATCTCCTGCAGTTCGTCCGCGATGCGCTGGCTCTCCACGTGGTTCTGCTGCAGCAATTTGTCTCCGTGGCTGTTTAACGTGGTCAGTTTCTCGTCCTGGTGATAACAGTTAACTTTAGTATACCATACGTTTTTAAAATAAAAAATACACTATCAAAGATACAACCCACAAATGACAATTTTAGCTTGGTATGGCGGCCATCTTGTTGTCCGCCATTTTGATTTTTTCCCTCCCCCTCCCCCACACACATGTTGCTAATTTGAAGGTTGCGCAAGTCATCCTCCACCACGTCTCTCCGGCGGTAACTGGGGCGCCCCACAGGACATCGTCAAGTTGGGCGACGCACATACGCTCTGTTGACAGCGCTATCCCTCCCATCCTCTCAACGTGGCCCAGCCAACGAAGTCGGTGAGCCATAGTCACTCCTATTACATTAGGTTGGGCCACCAGATGCTCGATTTCGGCATTTTTTCGAATGATCATTAAATAATATTATAATTATGCATATCGACATATCATTCTCAGGTATTGAAACTCAGGTAACCCGAGTGCTCATTTGCCAACTACATCTACTCTCTCTTCAGTCTATTCTTCTGTCTATTTCAGCCGATCAAACAATGTTTACGAGGCAATGTCTTTTGTTGTGGCTTTGTTAACTAATGCGTTAGGGCCACATCCTACCGCAACTATTGTGTATATGTTGATGATATTTAATGAGTAACTTTAACAACTGTTTGCGGAGGTACATACCTGGGTAGCTAACAACTTTTCAAACGCCTCGTGTCTCCTCAACTGATTGTCGACTTCCTCCACGCTGCACGTGGGGGATATCTCTGTACCTGAAAATATTAATCAAAATGGACAACAATCGACTGATGGGTATTAATCTCCCCTAAAATCGAAGGTAGATCCATGATGGCAAAAAATGGGCCAGTTCGACTGGGGAATTACCTCACAGAATATTATAAACGTTGAGTGTCAACATTTTGCTTTATCCGGATCCAGAGGATCAATTCCTTTTCTTTTCTTTTCCACCTTCCATCACTTCTTTCATTCCCTCCTATTATTCACATACCTTGAGGTAAGCAACGCTGGAGAAGAGCCGGAGTCCGATTAACCCGGCTATTTCCCCCAGAGCAGCAGGGTATCCGAAACGAATTTCCCCACATTCCCCCACGGCGACGGATCTATAGTGCCTTTAATAATGCAAATGTTCACGGAAAGAATTGCCATCAAATAATACAAACTTATAGTCGCGAAAATAAGCATTTGAAACATCGGTTATGTTTAAGTGACATTAAAGTTTCAAAGAAAATAAAAAAATGATTACATGTGAAGAAAAAGCATAACGGAAGTTGGCAAAGCTCACGTGGATGGGCTAAACCTGAAAATTTGTTAAACCCAGAAACAGAAGGGTAACACTCACCGAGCGCTGCCTCTTGCGAAGCGCACAGCTCGTGCAGCTGTTTGGCGTCGCGGAGGAAACAATGCAGATCTATAAGCTGGTCAAGCGCCACCTGGCGGGCGGCCCACGCGCGGTGTAATTGCGCGCGCTCCTCCACCAGCATGTCGCACTTCTCCGCCACCTCCTGTACACAAACGATGAGATGGAGAGACATGAACGTGATTCCCACGTGATTATGACATGGGTGCGTTCAAGAAAAGAGCGTACATGTTCGTTGAAGGCCGGCAACACATCTGCGACGCGTCTGGCGGTGCGGATGTTTATGGGCGGCTGTGATTCGTATCGTTCCGCTTCGGAAACACCGCTGGAGATAACTAATTGGTTTCATAGGGAGGTGGTGTGTGAAAAGAAGTTTCGGGAGAAGCGCATCGTACTGGATAGTTACTCATCCAAATGGTGGGGATGAAACATTTCTTTTCGGTGAGTTGGGCGGTTGTGGAATTCAGCGGCAGGAATTATTCCAAATGGTGGTTCCAGTTACTGACAAATTTATAAGCTCATACGAGGATGTGAGTTAAGTACCTGCGCGGCGGGATGTCCCGCGTCCACCAGCCTCTGCCCCCGCTCCAGGGCAGCGCGAAAGCTGTCGTCACGGGCGTCGATCTCCGCTCGTAGCGCGTCGTGGTGCGCCCGTTGGGCCTGAGCCGCGCCCGCGGAGCGCGCCGTCGCCGCGCCGGCCATGCCGCCGCGGAGCGCCGTAGACCACGACGACACATCGCGGACCTGTTCGTAGCAATTTGAGATTGAACTTCAAACGTTCACTCAGGAGCTGTTTCATACGAAAACCTAAGTTAGGGCCTAATTATATACGACCGGGCGGCTAAACAGTGAGGTCGCTTTAGTCAGATTACACGAGAACATATGTATTCATTTATACATACATACAAACGTATTGCCACGCCTGTTTCCCGTAGAGTTAGGCAGAGACCACAGATCTCCACCCGCTACGATCCTGGCATACCTTTCTTGCTTCCTCCACATTGTTTTTATCCATACTTCCCCTAACATTTATCGTAGCGAAACGGCCCTCCGTTAGTTATCACCACTATTATATATATGTAACTCATCATATATATTAAACAAAGGTTAAATATATGAGAAACTCACCTCGGTGAGGAACTGATGCAGCTCCAGATGTTGCTGTAAAACTTGTCGGCGCTGGTCGGCTGTTGTACGCAACGTCGTCCAGGCGTCGGCCAACGCTCGCTGCCGCAGAGCTATCTGCTGCTCGTTGCCACCTGGACACAACTTCTGCAATCTGGCGCCTTCTTCTTGGAGCACCTAATGAAAAATAATTGCAAGATTTCCACGGGGTAAAATGGGCCGCAATCGTCGTGGATCGAAATGTAAGTTTTACAATGTATTAGTTTAAATTTTGAGATCAGATAACAATACAAAAAAAAATTAAATCCCTAAAGACAATTCCTACTAAGGTTAACAAAGAAACATTTTATTTTATTTTTTTTGACAATTGTATTTACATAAAGTTTATTAATGGAGTCAGGCGTTACCTTGCGGAAATCCATCACTATGTGAACAGTCAACAGTTTTTACTTACTCTACGGAAGTCTACTATACCTGAAGATGCCTCGTGTTGGGGCGAAACACGTGTCGTTTACAAGTTGAAAAAGTGGTAGTGTGTGTTTGGTGTTGTGTATAGTGGTTGGTGGGTGGAGAGTTGCTGGCCGTTTTTAATAAATCCAGCAGGAAAACACACGTTATTAATTTTCTGTTATTGTTTGCTTGTCGCGGACCTTAGCTAAGTAACACTTTTGACTGTCCACATTTACATCAAGTGTCATCACAAGAAATTTAAAAAAATGAATATATATATATATATATATATATATATATATATATATATATATATATATATATATATATATATATATATATATATATATATATATATATATATATATATATATATATATATATATATATCTTGTCCTTCGACACATGCCTCCTCCAAAGATTTGCATACTACTATCTCTTGCTCCTACTCATCTTTTGCCAGCAAGTCTTTTGAGGTCATCTTCCCAGCGTTTCGTCTGTCGCCCTTTGCTCCGTGACCTGACCCTCTAAAGGTAGTCTAATATTTATTTATAATAAGGTAGAGCCTAATATTTATGTTTTGTTACTTTTGAGTTTTAGTTTCAGCTAGAATAGACATAGTGTTCTATGTCTATCTATTCAGACTATTCATTATGTTCTATGGTGGTATGTCCATTAGTACAAACCCTTGTTTCTCAATAAAGGAAAACTACACCAAAACAAACCCTTTTTCACTCAATAAAGAAATAAATAACTACACTAGAACAAACCCTTCTTTTCTCACTAACGAAAAAAGAACTAGACAGTACCTGCACTTGCGCGTCGATAGCTAGCAGGTCATTCTCAGCGGCGTCGTGGTCCCTCAACAAGGAGGTGGCGGCGCGGAGGTCCCGCGGAGGCCTGGGGGCCGCTATCCGGGCCGCACGCTCCAAGGCACGGCCCACCAGCTCGGCGGCGTCGCGATGGAACCGGTGGATTTCACCGGCCGCGTGCAGCCGCGTCGCCCGCGAGCCTATCTGCTCGACAAGCCGCTGCCACGACTCCCTGATGAAACTCGGATATTTATTTTCGTGAATCATACATACAGTCCCTGGCAAAATTATTAGGTGCACTGCAAGATTTCATGTAAAATATTAATTACCGATTGATATTTATTATTTTAAATTGATTTCTTTTTTATTTTTATATTATTCAATCAAATATCATTCACTGATACGTACTATTCTTGAATATTGTTCCGTTGTGTGGTCACCAATGTAGGCCGTTCATATAGATAGAATTGAATCAATTCAGCGCCGCTTTGTGAGAACGTTATGTTCCAGATTGGGGGTAAGAAGAAAAATACCGGAATACAGAGATTTTTTTTTTATATATTCACGCCTATCCCCCGCAGGGGTTGGCAGAGACCACAGAGCTCCATCCGCTGCCATTCATCGCAGCGAAACGGCTCGTCACTGGTCGCTTTTCGCCCTCATGAGAATCAGGACGTGACGGGTGGCGAACCACGTCGCCGTCATTTTTCGACAAATTAGGTATATTAAATTCGTGTTTAGTGAATCCCACGAGCCGCAAGGGAGGATGGAGGTCAGCCCCAGCAGAGCCCTGCATGCTGAGGTAAGGCACCATAGTCCCCGGGGGAGCCCGACCCCGGGACGATCGGCACGCTTACGACTAGGCTCGCCCCTAGCCACGCATCCATTGGCACGGCAGACCGTGGATTGGCGGAGAGGAAGGGAAAGGATAGAGAAGAAAGGAAGGGGCAGGAAAGGAAAATGTTGATTGGGGGGGTTACCAGACTCGGAATAAACATTTAAAAATCCATATAAATATTTATTCCGATGCGGGAATCGAAACCGCGACCATTGACTCCGCGGGCGGAGGGCCCCGCCACTGAGCCAATCGGTCGTCGATACAGAGATAGACTTCGGAAATTTAAAATGATAAGTCTTAAAGACCGGCGGTGGGTATCAGATTTGTTTCCTACATGAAATCGTTAACGGTAATCTGGGGGGATCAACTGCTGTCAACTGTTCACCTTGAGGTGCCGACGAGATCCATGCGCACTCCACAATTGTTTAATTTGCCCGACTTCAACAATAACGTCACACAAAATAGTCCGATAAGCAGAATGTGTAGAAGCTATAATTGTATATGTGCTCACACAGATATTTTCAATATTAGTTTAAATCCTTTTAAAACTTATCTCTATGGTCTTACATACTTATCTTAATTTTTGTTTCTTCTTTTAGTGTTTGTCTACCTAATTATATATACGAATGAAATTATAAATCCCTCATATTGTTATTGTTGAATATTCATTGTAATTGTTGTGTATAGTTGTAACTGGACTTCAGATTTACCTTAAATTCTTTTGTATGTTTGTTACCTTATATTTTTTTAATCTGTAGTCTGTAACTGTACCTTTTGTAATAAAATAAAATAAATTACCGATTTATTTGACTATCACTTTAATTCTGCGCAGCATGCTATCAATGCAAGACTGTTCTGTCTCCCGCATTTGAGGATGATGATTCCACACATAAGTAATCTTTTCTAGGAGCTGGGTTTTGTTGGTAATCACATCTTTAGCCAATTCCATTTTCATCAGCTCCCACACATTTTCAATTGGGTTCATATCAGGGCTAATACCCGGCTAATTTAGTATATTTAAACTACAATAATATTGTAGTTTAAATATACCATTATTGCATGAAAATTCTTAAGAAACATAAAATTATAAAAAAAAATACAGTGCGTCTAATAATTTCGCCAGGGACTGTACATGCATATAGTCACGCCCGTTTCCCGTAGGGGTAGGTAGAGACCACAGAACTCCGTCTACTACGATCTCGGCATACTTTCTTCTCCTTGCTTCCTCCACACTCATCAATCTCCTCATGCCAACTCGTCTGTTGAGGGTACTCTTGACCTGGCCTTTCTTATAAACTTCGGCAATTTGGTTATAGGTATGTTTTCCTTGGTCTTCACCTACCGAATCTTCCATCCATATCCGCGACATTAACTTCTTTTACAAGTCGTCTTTCATCCATAATTTGTATATTCTATCTTTCCGATGTATAACCTATATTACTGTAAAGTTTCATCCAAATCCGTCCAGTAGTTTTTTCGTGAAAGAGTAACAAACTCACAAACTTTCGCATTTATAATATTAGTAGGATTGTTCTACTAAAATAAGTGTCTCTTACCCCAGCGCCTCCTGGCGGCGTTCTATGTCCGCGATGTAGGGGCTGTCGGTGGCCAGCAGTTTCTTGGCCAGCTCCTCGCACTGGTTGAACCGCTCCGCCCCGCTCTCCACGCGGTGCCGCAGCTCGTCGAACTTGGAGCGCAGGATCTGGACGACAAATGTACAAACATACATACACGTGGACAGTCCGAACTTTAACTTGGCTAAGATCCGCAATAAGCAAACAAAAACGATTCACATACGCACATACACATCGTCACGCCTGTTTCTCGTAGGGGTAGGCAGAGACCACAGATCTCCATATGCTATTTAAACTGTTTAAATCCTTTATGATGATAGTTTATATATTATTATCACACATAATTCAAATCAGAGTCGACCAATTGGCTCAGTGGCGCGGACCCCCGTCCATGGAGTCAATGGTCGCGGGTTCGATTCCCGCATCGAAATAAATATTTATATGGATTTTTAAATGTTTATTCCGAGTCTGGTAACCTCCCTAATCCGCATTTTCCTTTCCTGTCCCTTCCTTTCTTCTCTGTCCTTCCTTTCCTCTCCGCCAATCCACGGTCTGCCGTGCCAATAGATGCGTGGCTAGGGGCAAGCCTAGTCGCAAGCGTGCCGATCGTCCAGGGATCGGGCTCCCCCGGGTACTATGGTGCCTTACCTCAGCATGCAGGGCTCTGCTGGGGCTGACCTCCATCCTCCCTTGCGGGTCGTGGGATTCACTAAGACGAATTTAATATACCTAATTTGTCGAAAATGACGGCGACGTGGTTCGCCACCCGTCACGTCCTGATTCTCACGAGGGCGAAAAGCGACTAATGAAGAGCCGTTTCGCTGCGAAGATCGGTAGCGGACGGAGCTCTGTGGTCTCTGCCAACCCCTATGGGGGATAGGCGTGAATATATAAAAAAAAATTCAAATCAGCTCGTCTCGAGAATAACTAAAAACTGCTACTTGTAGACGTGTTAGTGACTGCACCCCCCCCCCCCACCATCCCCACTCACCAGCAAATGTTCGTAATCCTGCCCATAGTCCTCGCTCGAGGCGGCTGCGTATTGCTCCTGGATCCAACTCTCCAGTTCCGCGCTCTCAGCCAGATATTCGTGTCTGAAAATGTTCAGAATAATAATAAATTGATAAAACAGTGGTATGGGGGAACTGCCATACTGCCACAGACTATAGGCTCCAAATGGTAGCATTTTTTATGTGAGCGCGAGATCAAGGCCCAACTTCTTTTCCTTCCTTTTACTTTTATCTTCCTCTTCCTTCATTTCATTTATCCCTTCTTTTACTTCCATCTTCCCTACGTTTACTTCCATCTTTTCCTTCCCGTATTTATATCTACCACTTCCTTTCTTCCTTTACATACATCTACCTCTTTCTTTTCAACATATCTGCAGTGCCCTTCGTTGCGGATGTAGATGGCAGCCTTGCAGCCTCTTTCTTGCGATTCCCTTTGCTGAAGTTGTAAAGACCTCAGGATCAATAAGTCCATTGCATACAAAACTTGTAACCTTTCCATTCACCTCCTAATTGATCCGCTTCCACTTCAGCACCCATGCTCTTCTCATAAAAGATACGGATCTTATGCTGATCCACCACTTCGAATAATTTCTGACATTCCGTTACAGGAGACGTTCAACTTCACAACTGCGGCTAACTCCTTGGAACATTAGCTTTATAGCCGACAGCCTATTGGTCGTCAATATTTATATATTGACGACGAATAGGCTCAGTAGCGCCGTAAAGGAGTCAATGGTCGTGGGTTCGATCCCCGCATCCGAATAAATATATGTGTGGCCTAAATATATTTATTCTAGGATAAGCGTGGTGGTCTATAGTCCGTTACTCCGCAAATGGAGTAGCTTTTCAGCAGTTGGTCACATATAGGGTGAGAAGAAAAAAAACATAAAATCAAAAGAAATAATGTTTATAACTCACCTGCAGACGCTCTCGACGAGCGCACTCTGTCGCTGTTGGGCCAGACGCTGTAGACGTGCCAAGCTACCAGCCAGCTGGGCGTGGCGCGCCAGCAGAGCTTCGCCTTCGGGGTGGCCGCTCTGCGCCATGGACTGCGCCACGTGACCCATCTCCGAGATGATCGCCGCGTATGTATCCAGCTCTAGTTCCACAGCCTGGAAATACGAACGATGAAATTATTTTATTGTGTAGGTTTTTTTCCAGTTTTCACTTAACGCCCTACGCTGCTCGTCGCTACATCTCGATTAAGTAGTGGTACAGCCACGCTGCGGACGAATACGTTGTCAAGAATGGCATAATATTTGTCTGTAACGTGAATGGGCCAGCTTGCCCGGGGAAGTACCATATTCCCGCAGAAAACCGGCGTCTGAGTGGTAGCTTAGCTACCGCGCCCCGTGCGGTGAGCGCTCAGGCCGCTCACCGTACGAAGCGCGGTTCCGGAGGCCCAACACCCTCCCCCGCCCACACCCCTTTCCCCTCCCACTCCCATAATGTCACTTTCCTTCCTTCTTCCACAAAAGTCGGCAACGCTTCCGCACTGCCTATGGTGCTGTGGATGTCTATGGGCGACGTTGATTGCTTTCCATCAGGTGACTCGCCTGCTCGTTTGCCTTCATATCCCATAAAAAAAGCCTTCTTAGCTTACCTTATGTCGTGTGAGGAGCTGCGTGGCCCGATGGCGGTCCTGGCCGACGTCGGCGCTTACCAGCGCGGCCGCCTTGTCCGCGAGCCACGAGTCCACCTCGAGCGCGTCGTGGAGGAATTGCTGCGCCTTCAGCGCGGCCTCCAGCCGGGCGGCGCGCTGCTCCGCGGCCGCAGACACCTCCGAGTACGATGCCTCCAGCTCCGAACATAGCTTCTCGATCTGGAGACAACCGTTTTTGTTGTAAGACGTTGTTTTTGCCTACTTCTAGAATATATTCGCTAAGATGGTTCAGTTACATAGAGAGAATAGATGAAAAACGACCGATTAAAGCAATTTACGTTGCGGATGTGGATGGAAAGGTCGGTAGGGGAAGACCAAGGAGAACATACCTTGACCAAAATTCTGTTCTCAAAGAAAAAAAATTTTATTAAGAAAGGCGTGTGTGTGCGTGTGCGTATGTGTGCGTCTGTGCATGTGTGAGTGTATGTGCGTGAGTGCGCGTGTGAGTGCGTGAGTGCGCGTGTGAGTGCATGTGCGCGTGTGTATGCTCGTGTGCGCGTGTGTGTGCGTGTGCGTATGTCTATGCGCGTGTGCACGTGTGTGTGCATGTGCGTGTGTGTATGCGCGTGTGCGCGTGTGTGTGGATGTGCGCGTGTGTATGCGCGTGTGCGCGTACGCGTGTGTGCGTATGTGTGCCGGTATATCAATTTCGTCAATTGTGGTCCGCGATCTGACCACGGTTGGCTCTTGCTGAAAACCAGCGCCAGGTGCTCCAATAGAACGCCCGGCATACGCAATAACCATTTTGTGACACTTTGTAGATTTAAATTATTTTCTTTTAGTTTATTTTTATAATATAATATTATTTAGGTTTTATTTTGAGTATTAAGGTAATATTAAAAGAAATGTAATGAATAAATTTCTCTATTTCTATTTCAATATAAGCAGTTACCTTATCGGCCTGTGGATGCTTCTCGTCCACCAGCGCGCGGCCCTGCGCGAGCACGCGCTCGATGAGCGGGCGCCGGCCCAGCAGCTCAGCGCGCAGCTTGGCGTGCTTCTTCTGCGCGGTCTGCGCGGCGTGCAGGTCCGCTGGCGCACCACCCGCCTCCGCCGCCGCGCGCCGCTCCTCCAACCACGCCAGCTCTCCGCCCACCTCCGCGCCGAACTTGTGGAGCCTGGCCACGCACACACACACACGTCGATCACGATCTCAGTACCGTCCCATTGTCACTAACTTATAAAGTTAGTACCTCTGTACCGTCCCATCATCACTGATGATCCGAGTTATTATTAATATTCAATTTTTCTATCTATATTACAATGATGAATACTCCGAGGAATTGTTCGAAATATTATAATTCCACTGCCGCACGACTCGCCACAAGGAAAAGCTTTCACCTCCAACATCTGGATGAGTGGCGATCCAGTACGGTGCGTTTTCAAGAAAATTCTTTCTACAAACCTCTACCCTGTGAAACCGGCTACCACCCAGTGGTATTTCGGAACGGATACGATATTGGAACCTTCAAAAAACAAGCCTACACTTTCCCTAAAAGCCGGCAACGCTTTTGCAATGCCTATGGCACTGTGGATGTCTATGGGCGGCGTTGATTGCTTTCTATCGAGTGACACGCTTGCTCGTTTGCCTTTTATCCCATAAAAAAATTCTCACTATTAGTTCATACTCTCTCTCTATATATATAATTTATTTGATTATTCAAAAAATACAATCATATGATACACTCATATTGTGTTATGATGCAACTGTTTGACAATTTGACTAAGAATCATCTAAGAAATTAGGAATCAGACACCTCAGCAGCGAACTTGTGGAGTCCAGGCACACGTTTGTCCATTACCATCAGTACCTATTATACTGTATAATATTATATATATATATATATATATATATATATATATATATATATATATATATATATATATATATATATATATATAATATTATACAGTATTATCAGTATAGTATAGTTATTATTGTCTTTATAATTTATACTCACTGCAGGCTGGTCTCGAGCGCTTCGCGGCGTGCTGCTGCGCGCGGCCGCAGCGCTGCGAGCGCGGTGAGCAGCGCAGCGCTGTCGCGTTCGATCGCGGCGCCGTCGAAGTGGCCGCCCGACACCAGATCCTCGCCCTGGGCGGACACGGCGGCAGCACGCTGCTCCCACTGCGACATTTCTTGCTCCACAGCCTGGCAATGGATAAAAAATTATACAATTTTTTACTGGTAGAGCCACGCTGCTGACGAATTTTTTGTCAATAATGGCATATTATGTCTGTAGCATGAACGACTCAGCTCGCCCGGGGAAGTACCACACTCCCGCAGAAAACCGGCGTCTGAGTGGTAGCTTAACTACCGCGCTTCGTACGGTGAGCGGCCTGAGTTCCGGAGGCCCAACACCCTCCCCCTCCCACTCCCATAATGTCACTTTCCTTAAAGGTCAGCAACGCTTCCGCACTGCCTATGGCGCTACGGATGTCTATGAGCGGCGTTGATTGTTTTCCATCAGGTGACACACCTGCTCGTTTGCCTTCTTATCTCATAAAAAAAACTCATATAACGACTCCTGTATCACTTCGTGTGTCGTGCGTGCGGGCGCTTTGTGCAGACTGCCGTTTGCACATATAAGCTTCTATTTACAAAGATATCACAAACACGCCAAACTAAACAAGAATATGGGTTTTAATGTAAGAATCGAATCCACAAATCTCGGTTTAATGCGTCAGTCATTTGAGTTGTCCGGGTCACACATACATATATTTATACATTATGTAGAAATCGATTCAAGGAACCTGGACTCAGAAGTCGTTCATCATTTGGATCATCAAGACCAAACATAGTTATAACAACAATATACCTACATATATGGACTCCGAATGTTTGGCTCAGAAGTCCAGTACTTTGCCACTGCACCATTGGGGTTCCACCCACCCAAGACCAAACAAATAATTATTGCGATGTTTTTACAACGGAATCCACTACTCTCAGAAAGGTCAGAAAGGTCAGAAAGCTCAGAAAGGTCTTACTCTGTGTCCTACCCGCACTCTCCTACGGCGCCGAAACGTGGACGCTGACAGTCCGTCTGCTTCATAAGTCGAGAGTCGCTCAGAGAGCTATGGAGAGACCTATGCTCGGAGTTTCCCTGGTAGATATGTTTCGGAATGAACAAATCCGCCAGAGAACTAAAGTCACCGAAGCCTTAGCCATAGCCTTTCGAATTAGCAAACTTAAGTGGCAATAGGCTGGTCACGTCTGTCGGAGATCCGACGATCGTTGGAGCAGACGACTGCTGGAGTGGAGACAGTGTCTCGGTAAACGTAGTGTGGGACGCCCCCCGGCGAGATGGTGCGACGATCTGCGCAGGGCGGTTGGCAGAAACTGGATGCGTGTAGCCGAAGATCGGGCTAGGTGGTGCTCCATGGGGGAGGCCTATGTCCAGCAGTGGACTGCCGCAGGCTGCTGATGATTGCTCAGAAAGGGAACGTTTCGTCACTTGTTTCCACACAATACACCAAAGTAGGAAAGGCTTGATATTTCCGAGTTTTTAAAAATTAAAAGTATTGCCGCTTACCTGATGCTGGTTTAGAAGCCTCTTGCAACTTCTCAAGTCGGTACCGATCTCTTCGCTCTTCAGCTCACGCTCTAGATCTACGAGGCGCGCCTTGGCATCGTCAACGGCTCTGTAACGAGAGGAATGTATGAAAGTTACGAGTAGTTTGATTCTGTCCACTGTTCACTTCGGGTGATGATTAGTTTCACAATCACCATCATCATTTGCATTACCATATAGTGCAGACTTTATTTAATCAGTCCAGGGTTCTATACAACGCGGCAGCGTTCCCTCAATCTTACCTACGGCTTTCAACACAGGCGCAACCGTACCAAGACACGTCCGAAAAATGTGAGGATGCGAGTTTGAACGATGAATTGATGATTGGGCCTCCGGAACTTTACCGCTTACCGGACGAAGTGCAGTAGCTAAGCTACTACCCAAACGCCGATTTTCTGGTGTGGTACTTCCCCGAGCGAGCCGGCCCATTCATGCTATAGACAAATTATATGCCATTCTTGACAAAGTATTGGTCTACAGCGTGGCTATACCACTAATACTCTTCGGGAATTTAATGTGCACCGAAAAAATTGCAAAAGATTTAACACGACATAATTATAATGTAAATCACCTTCTGTGTTGTCTCTGCTGCGCGGCCTGGCGCAACTTGCTGCCCTTATCCCGGGAAGCGGCTACCAACTCCTCCCAAGCGCCTTGCAGACCCTTAAGCCTCTCTGATACTTCCGAGGCGCGAGCAGGATTTGATTTCTGTAGAGACTGCCCGATCTAAGAAATAAAATATTGTTCTTGATTTTGGTCCTTCGAGCCAGATATTTTAACTTAAATACATTCAATATACAGATAACTTGTATTTAAATCTTTAAAAAATCTTTATAAGCACAAAGCATTTACTATTCTTTATTGAAATTTCAAAGAATTAAATAGAAGCAAGACATTATTCATTTGCTATCTGCTATCAGAAGTTTATATAACTTACACTCTCCACGTTCCTCAATTGCTTCTCGTTGGCTTGAAGCTCTCTTTCGAACGCTTCGTGCTTTTGCAATTTTCTCTCTAGATTCGCGAGGTCACTGAAAAAATAAATAATGTTGTTTATTGTCAATACAATACCAACAAAAATAACTTTGTATCCTGTATATAATATATCTGACAGGGACGTGTGTCTTTAGTTCATAGTGTTTTTCGTATTACACTTTGACTTCAAAGATTTTAAAAGTTTTCTGGATTGTTTTACATGCCATTTTCAAAACCCAGGGGAAGACCACGGAAAACATATCTTGACCTTTTTAAGTTTTTAAAAAAGGTCAGGTCAAGAGTACCCTTAACCGGCGGTTTTGCATGAGGAGAATAATGAGTGTGCAGGAAGCAAGGAAGGTGTGCCGGCATCGTGGCAAATGGAGATCTATGGTCTCTGCCTACCCCTGCGGGAAACAGGCGAGACGATACGTTTGCATGTATGCTGGGTACGGGCCCCCCTATTTCTGGAAGAACGGACATTTACCCATCACGCTTGTCCAGAGCAGAATGGAAACGTAAAAAGACTCAGAATATATGTATGGCGTACATTCCAATATAAGCGATAACTTCTCCCTTAAGTTATTTATTTCTACTAGTCATTTAGCTATACTTTTGTTTTTTTTAAGTGATTAAGATAATTATCAACTTACCGATAGCTCTGATCCTTGGCCGTGCGGGTCTTATCCTGTATCCAGGCCTGCAGCTCTTCAGAAGCCGCTACAAACTGAAAAAGGAAAATCGTAAGTATTTATACAGAAGTAATAGATTTAAACATCATTGTAAGGCACGTAACACTCTGATACTGTGAAAAATATTATGCTCGTCAAATGAATTCGTTATTTTTTTTTAATAACTCTAATAGAAAGATCGTCGAAAAGATCGTTATGGAAGCAAAAAGCACACGGATAAGCTAGTCATCTTATTAGATAAGCACCCGTCAACTGCTTCTTCATCTACTTGCTACTCGAGTGCCTCTCCGACTTGCGAAGGTTGGCAGCCAATTCAGCACAACTTTCCTCCTCCTTCGCAAGGTGCAGCAGTTCTGGAGCATTCGCTATCCCGGTCCACTCCCTGATATTACGTAGCCAAGACTTTCTTTTTCGATCAACATGCTTTTTGCCCGTGATTTTTCCCGCCATGATCAGTTGCAGCAACTTGTACCTATCATGTCTCATGATATGACCCAGGTGAGCAACTTTTCTACCTTTGAAGGAAAGTTCGAGACTGCGATTACAAAGGACACGTTTCATCTTGTTGTAGGATCAAATGCTTAAGATATGAAAATTATAGAAAATATTGTTATGTTCTTTTTTTATAAAAGGGAAACGAAAATGATCACACAGTGGGTGGTGCTGGATCACCAGTCGTACAGATGGTGGGTGTGAAACTTCTCCTTACGGCAATTTATGCGGCAGTGGAGTTAGGTCAGTTAATATTTTCCATAAAAGTTCAGTTAACGCCGTGAGTGAGGTACTGTAGTGATACATTAATAAATGTATCACTAATGCAATGAAACTATTTATAATATTTCATTTTAAATTCGTTATTTGAAATTAAAATGTAATAGTTTTAAAAGAAAATCTAGTTCGTTTGACGTGTTTTATATAGACATGTCACCCGTTCGGCACATATATAAAATGTAAATTGAAAAGTGTAAAATATAATAATGAAGTATTAATATGAATAAGATATAAATGTACAATAAAATAGAAGAATAAATTAATATAATTTTGAAGAATTTTATTTGAAGATAAAAACCCCCTAAAGATCCCGGGTGTCGCCGTGAAGATGTACGGCGGGCACGCCACAGTACCTACCTGTTGATGAGCGAGACTCGCCAGCAGCGCGCGGCGCCGTTCGACGGCAGCGTGACGCACGTTGTCGCGACGTTGGAGCACGGCCGCGCGACGCGCTGCGATACTGCGTCGGACAATGCGACTTAATTATCACTTTGTTTTGTTTTTATGAGATGGGAAGGCAAACGAGCAGGCGTATCAATTACACATACACAGTACAATAATATGTCTATCTAAAATTATATTAAAAAAAATACATTATTAATGGAGTCAGGCGTTACTTTGCGGAAATCCATCACTATGTGGACAGTCAAAAGTTTTACTTAGCTAAGATCCGCGACAAGCGAAACAATAACAGAAAATTAATAATGTGTGTTTTTCCGTTGGGTTAAGTGGATTTATTTGGAACTTAAACCAAAAACTTACCGAAAATCGGCCATCAATTCTCCACCCACCAACCACTATACACAACACCAAACACACATTACCACTTTTCCATCTTGTAAACGACACGTGTTTCGCCCCAACACGAGGCATCTTCAGGTATGGCAGACTCTACGGAAGACAACCGAAAAGTCAATTTTCGGTTGTCTTCGCAAATTTAAAGAGTTATAGTCCGGCCGATGTTAAGTTTATATTGTATAGTGTTCTTTAAGGCTGTAACTTGTTTTTGTGCGTAATAAATAAAATTAATGGAGAGTAATACACCTCCCATAGGCATATACAACACCAAAGGGCTTCAGAAATGTTGCCGGCCTTAAGAAATGAGTAGACTCGTTTTTTGTGTTCAATACTGAATCTCTATTCTCTTTTTTTCATTCAACGCTAACCATGAAAGATGTAATGCAGAATAGCATTACGGATATCAATTCAATAGCAATTCTAGTGTTATGCATTGTCGCTGCATCTAGCCAAGGTGCGACCCATACTACGTTCACGTATAAGCAGGGCTCACTCCATCACTCGTCTAACCCAGTGGTTTTTTTTTATGGGATAAGAAGGCAAACGAGCAGGCGTGTCACCTGGTGGAAAGCAATCAACGCCGCCCATAAACATCCGCAGTACCATAGGCAGTGCGGAAGCGTTGCCGACCTTTAAGGAAAGTGACATTATGGGAGTGGGAGGGGAGGGTTCCGGAGGAGGAGTTGGGCCTCCGGAAATCAGGCCGCTTACCGTACGAAGCGCGGTAGCTAAGCTACCACTCAGACGTCGGTTTTCTGCAGGAGTGTGGTTTTTTCACGGGCGAGCCGGCCCATTCATGCTACAGACAAATATTATGCCATTCTTGACAAAGTATTCGTCTGCAGCGTGGCTCTACCACTATAGAATACGAAATATTTTATGGGTGTTGCGTGATCTAACGCAGATTTTAAAATTCAGATGGGAGAGCAGTTTTGGAGAGTCATCTTAAGGACTATAAGTTCTGTTATGTATTTGCTTGTAAAGTGTCAGCAGGTGTTGGGTGTACTCACTGTTGAGCGGCGTAGTGCGGCTGGCGTTCCAAAGCAACGGCACGCTGCGCAAAGCTGGCCAGCCTCTCGTCCTGGGCCACCAGCCGCGCCTCCAACTCCTCGTGACGCTTCAGCAGCGCCTCCACCTCGTCCACCGATGACTGTACACACATACATATCGTCACGCCTGTTCCTGCACCATCCTTGCTTCCTCCACACTCATCACTCTCCTCATGCAAGCTCACCGGATAAGGGTACTCTTGACCTGGCCTTTCCTAAAAACTTCGGCAATTTTTTCAAGGTATGTTTTCCTTGGTCTTCCCTACCGACCCTTCCATCTACATCCGCAACGTTAATTTCTTTCGCCAGTCATCTTTCATCCGTCCTCTCTATGTGCCCAAACCATCTAAGCATCCCTTTCTCAACTTTTGTCACGACACTTTCTTTTGCTCCAAATCGCTCTCTTATATCTTCATTCTTTATTCTATGATTCAAAGTTATCCCACACATACTTCTGAATGCTCTCGCTTCCACCGCATTCAGTTTGCTTTCATGACCGGAAGCAAGTTCTGAATTACTAGTAGTGGGAAAATCTACAGCCTTTGATCGTAATACAGAAACAAATATACGCCAAACGCTCCCAAAGTAGTAGACAAAAATCGTGGCATGGAAAGTCCAGGCAAGGTATAAAAACCCTGTTCGTAGCCTAAGCCTAGCTAGATTTCGCTCAAAACATTAACCAATAGTGAGTTGTGTAAAATTAAAATTTCATTTAAGAACACATAAGAACACAAACACATAAGAACACATAATTCCGTTTTTCATCGCTTCGTGTAATAAGGTATCTCTCTTCTGAACATAGAATAAACGGCAAAAAGAAACGCAAATATCTTCCTTTTGTCTTCTTTTTATTACCGGAGGTCATCACACACTTAGTCGTTGACTCAGAGAAGTATGTAAGTAAGTATAGTTAAGATATATGTATCTTTACTATACTTACTTACATATCATCAAGCCTATTTCTCTAAGGGATAGTCAGAGACCACAGATTTCCATCTGCTACGATCTCACCACCCTTTCTTTGCCTAGTAAAGACTGAACTGTAAATTAAGAAGAGTCTCACCCCACACTGGTTGTAGTCGAGGAACGCCTCATGAGCACCGCTGGAGGCGTCAATCTGATCTGCTTCCCGATTGAAACTCTGCAATTGCACCAGCTGCTTCAGGTACGCGTCCTTCTCCTTCCATTCTAGAATATCAGATAGTGAGTATATACAAAAATCTAAAGATAGGTAAATGAATTCATCATCAGCTGCGGTAGATCACTGCTAGACATAGGCCTACTCCAAGCACGCTACCGAGTTCGATTTCCAGGTACACGCATCTAGTTTCTGCCGGATGCCCTATGAAAATTCACTTCATCTGGTCAAGGGACGTCGCACACTAAATGTATTAAGACGGAGACTCTAATTTAATTTCACGTCTCATTAATCTCTCGTCTCTCTCTCTCTCAACTTAATCTCACGTCTACTTCAATGGTTGTATTATAATACAACAATAAATAATAACATATACAAATAATAAATATAATACTATGTTAATAATACGCACCTTTGTCGACGGCCTTCTGCTCGGCCTCCAAGTGCTTGATTCTGTCAGCGACGTCTGCCAGCGACGGGTTTGTCGCCAACAACTGTTTGCCCAGGCCGATCACCTCCTTAAACCTGGTTAAATCATATAAGAAGGAACACATTCTAAAGAAATCTGTTGTCAGTCATTAATATTTATGCAAAATCCGGCTCGCAGGATCATCAAAGTTCTGTGGTATACATTTTTTTGTAAATAACACAAATTAATTTTAGTGTTTATAACGGTGAACGGCTTTACGTAGCTTTCTCTTATAGAAGTGTTAGACGTTTTGTATCAATATTTTCTGCAAGCGAAAGGAAAAATAAGTGCGATATACAACCGCAGTATTTTCCTTCTTTTAAAGATGATTTTTAAAAAGGTATATTATAAGTTTTGTTGTTAACGACTTATGTCAAAGAAATAATCACTGATCGAATATATAATACAACGTTTTTTCGGGCTGTTATTTATTGACAGAGGATCCATCGTTAAAATATCCGTATATGCGCGAACATTGGCATTTTTCAGATATCTAAAGCCTTGTCAATAATTCCAAGGCGCCCCCTAGACCTTGGAGCCAAGGGACCATAGTTACTTAGGTCCAATCCTCCCCTACACGTTTAACGTAGCGTCATGACGAAATTAGAATCGACACACACACACACACTTGGTAGGAGGTGCACATCCTCCGACACGGCGTCGAGCCGATGGAATCTGCGATTTGTGCAGATTCCCAAATACATTTTACTTGTTCGCCACCCAGTATTCGATAAAGCTGTCAAAAGCCAATGGGCTACCAGCATTAACATCTTCGAATCATTATATTTCCAAGCTTGGCGGGCAAATAAACCCATTTACTGCTATTTTCTCCCATAGACGCACGTCGCACGACACCCAAGGACTGGTTAGGGTGGTCTAAATCTGTGTTGGGAACCACACTGGATTTTTTTTAATTAATCTTATTATAATATATAAAAACAGATGTCACTGTGTACACAGAAATTGATTTCTGAAACCACCCACCCGATTTCATTGAAATATTGTGACTGTATAGTTAATATGATACTTTTTGACGGTGTCACCTACCGTTGTCGATAACTTTTTTCCCCATTACTGTGGCGGGACGTTTGCCCGGGCCCACTAGCATAATACAATATGTAATTCTAGTTCACTCACTCATCATCATGAGCCTTAATGTCATCCTGCAACTCCTGGTGCTGCTTGTGGAGGGCTTCGGCGGTTGCCACGTCCTTGGCTGTTGTTTCCTGCGAGAGTTGCTCCCTCACTTTCTGTAAAAGAAGATGGACAATTTCGATTTTAGTGCTACAGAGATTTTCGATTTTATAGCATAAAGAGATTTTATATAAGAGAAGAGTGCCTGGCATATGCTGAGCAAGAACCATTTTATGACACTTGTTTGATTAAATTTATTTTCCTTTTTGTTTTTTTTTTTTGTATATTATAACATTATTAACCCTTTCGGTACGGACGCATTCTACGTCGCGCCGTCCCCGCTGACCGAGCAGTCGCGGCAAGTCTTCTGATTCTGACGCGCTAAGTACTATTGTCCGACGAATTGGCTTCTTTCTAGTATAAATATTATTGACTGCACTATCGCTATCGGACTCCGAAGATTTGTCGTATATCTCATTGCTCTCATTTTCGATGGAGTAACAGTTTCCTTTCCTTCTTTTGCAATTCGTATTCATTATCTTTGAGGGGTACAAAATAAACGAAAAATATAATAAAATGAAATGATGTGATGATAATGCAGAAAAATTAACACATACCGTGAAAATATTCCGAACGTCTGAGCGAGCCGAGACAAGCGTACTGTTCAAATATGTTTCTTAGTGTTGCTCATTTCGTCAGTTTATTATTAGGCAGCGTAAAACGAGTGCAAAATACTAGCGATGGATTACCATGGAGATAACATATATATTCTGCTCATGAAGAGTCGCGAGTGACCTAAGTCACCGTTCGTACATAACGAGCGTCAAATGTTGGGTGAACATAGTCACCGCTCGTACAGAGCGAGCGTCAGGCGTTGGGTGACTATAGTCACCGCTAGGGCCGAAAGGGTTAAGAAAAATTAATTATTGTATAAAAAAGGTGCCATAAATAAAGTTTTTCTATTTCTATATAATTCAGAATGAGGAAATCCGCTAGAGAACCAAAGTGACTGACATAGTACTTTGAATAAGCCAAACCAAGTGGCGTTTGTCGAAGAACAGAACAGTTTGAAAAACATTCATTCAACACAAACATCAAAAACAGAGTAAATGATAGATTACAACGATAAGTTTTCAATAATAAAAACGTAATAAGGACTTATTTGCTTTTAAAGATATAGATCGAATGTATGTAGTAGATAGATCAATTATAATTTTAATGACAATGTAATAGTTTAGTCACGTATTTAGATCTCTTTGTATGTAATAATTAATGAAATTTGTACACCATAAGTGACAACGTGATGGAGCTTTTATACGTCTTTTTCATCTTCTTATATCTCACATTATGCAAATAAAGAATTATTATTATTATTAATGTGAAGTGTGAATGTTCGCCACCCGTCACGTTCTGATTCTCACGAGGGCGAGAAGCGACGAACGGAGAGTCGTTTCGCTACGATGAATGTGAGAGGAAGGATGGATGAAAAGACGGGTGAGTGTGAAGGAAGCAAGGAAGGTGTGTCGGGATCGTAGCGGATGGAGATCTGTGTTCTCTGCCTAACCCTACAAGGAGACCGGCGTGACTGTATGTATGCATGTTGTGAATGTTTATTCAATTACCTGCAACCAGTCCTGCAGCTGTGCACTGCTGCTGCCGAAGATCTGGTGGCCTACGGCGCTCTCCAGACGGCTCCTACGCTCCGCCGCCTGAGCCTGGCATCGAACCCACATCTGTTGGATCTGCTTCTGACGCCCTTCGACGTTGGCGCGCTCGGTGGGATACTGTGACTTCACGCTGGGGTAATGATTCAGTTATAAGTGAAATAATTCAGTGACATTATAAAAACACCAACATACGTTTTGTGCGGATCACTGCGGATGTTTATGGGCGGCGTTGATTGCTTTCCATCGGGTGACACGCCTACTCGTTTGCCTTCCTATCTAATATAAAAAACTAATACCATAAATTTGATAATCTACAGCGAACCAAGGACCCCTTGATAGAATTTTCTACAGGCCCCCGCGCTGGTTTAATCCGACTTTGCGCAAATTTGACACCTCCTTTCACGATGATTAATGGAGTCAGGCGTTACTTTGCGGTCATCCATTACTATGTGGACAGTTAGAACTTTCACTTCGCCAAGATCCGCGTCAAGCAAACAAAAATGGAAAAATAATAATGTGTGTTTTCTGCTAGAAGAAATGGATTTACGGGAACTTAATCTAAATCTTAATGGAAATACGGCCGTCAGCGATTATCCACCTCCCAACCACTATCAACAACACCAAACACACACCACCACTTATCCACCTTGCACACGACACTTGTTTCGTCGCAACACGAGGCAACATCAGGTATGGTAGACTCTACGGAAGACAACCGTTAAGTGACTTAAAGGCGTTTGGTGCTGGTACTGGTGTTGTTGATAGTGGTTAGGAGGTAGTGGTGGAGAGTTGCTGACGGCCGTTTTTCCGGTAAGATTCGGTTTGAGTTCCCCGTAAATCCACTTCTTCCAGTAAAAACACATATTACTATTTTTCCGTTTGTTTGCTTGTCAGCGCGGTAGCTAAGCTACTATTCAGAATTCGCCGGTTTTCTGCTGGAGTGTGGTACTACCTCGGGCGAGCCGGCCCGTTCATGCTACAGACAAATAATATGCTATTCTAGACAAAGTATTCGTCTGCAGCGTGGCTCTAACACTAGATATTCAACGTGGGTTAAAGTTAAAATATATGTATAAATAAAAAAATACTATTTTAAAAAATCTATATATATCAAATCTATGTATAATATGACAACACAGAGGTGTGATACAGTATAGCGATAAGGCTCTAAACAGAGGGATATACACAAAAATGTTTTGCAGTACCTGTTCGTTTTGTACCATTCAATGAGGCTGCGTGTAAACATTGAACATTTGTAAAAACATTGTTCATTGTAGAGTTTAACACGTTCATGCCGGCGTGACCCACCGATGGGTCACGCTTGACTGTTCTGTGGGGCGGCGTGAACCACCGGTGGGTCACACTTGACTGTTCTGTGGGGCAACGTGAATCACCGGTGGGTCACGCTTACCTATCCCGTGGGGTAACTTAACTATCACATGCATCACAGGTGAGTCACTTGTTTTCAGAAAATAAGTTATTAAAAAATAAGTTCATTTTCGACTCGAACTGTTGTGATCTCGCATTGAGCGCGTTCGAACTCGCAACAGTGTCGATTCGCCCCACGGAGCGTAAGGAGATAAGTCAGCCATATTTGCCCTGGCTTGAACGTGTTAATTAACAATTTTATTGTATACGAAACTAAGAACGATGTATCTGTATTCGATCCTAAGGGCATATACAGATGGAGCTGCGCAGACGCGCGGCCCGAGAGCGGAAAACAGCTGCGGCGCCTCCACCGCTTTGCACGTTATATGAGGCGGCCGGGGACAGTTACTAACCTCACTGTACAGGGGTCCCGAAGCTACGCGAGTACCGCGAGTATCTCCCGTGCTTCCACCCGTATGGCCTAGATGTGGGGTCATGGGAGGTGGTGGAAACATACAGGGGCCGCGCCGCTTGGCCCTAAGTCGTATGAGATAAATTTCGCGTCTCGCACGTGTCGTACGCACGCCACGTCTCGCACGTTTCGTACGCACGCCACGTCTCGCACGTTTCGTACGCACGCCGCGTCACGCACGTTTCGTACGCACGCCACGTCTCGCACGTTTCGTACGCACGCCACGTCTCGCACGTTTCGTACGCACGCCACGTCTCGCACGCTAGCTGCGTGCCTAGCACGTACAACTAAACGGGTGATACCGGTCGATGTCATTTTATGTGACGGAAAGGCAAACGAGCAATCATATCGCCCGATTGACAGCAATCATTATTTCCATTCGTTTTCCATCGGGCGACACGCTTGCTTGTTTGCCTCTCTATCCCATAAAAGAGATGTGACCAGGGAAGACAGTCTTTCATATATAACTATGTACATCTCAGTTGATAGACACATCGTCCTGTCCATTCGGAAAGAAATAAGCCATAGATTTAAATTTAGTGAGCTAGAAACAAGGGAAGACGTCAGGCAAAACGTCGATAAAAAAAACGGTGACAAACAGAACTGTTACCGGTGAGAGACGTGTCTGCTGTCTTTAACTCATTAACTCAGCAGGACGCCTAATACAGGGAAGTCATGGTAGTAAGTGAAGACTAGACTCACGAATCGGCGAGTATAAAGTATGTCCAAAAGGCGAGATACTCACGAGTCGGCGAGCAGCCCCACCGTGTTGACTTTCTCTCGCAGCGGTTCCAGTTCACGCTCCAGCTGCGCGTGGCGGCGTTGCAGCGCCCTCACGGTGCGCAGGTCGGCGGCGGGGGCCCCAGCGCCGGCCAACTGCTGCTCCTTCTCCGCCATCCAGTCCAGGGCCTCGTCGCACGTACGCTCGAACAGTTCCACGCTGCCGACGTGAACAGTATCGATTGACACGGAATATCACAGACAAAACACGATGTGAAAAGATATTATATTATATTTATATATTCACGCCTATCCCCCCCCCCGCAGGGTGGGTGGCATGGACCACAGAGCTTCACTTTTAATAAATTTCCGTGATTTATAAATATCTACGGGCGGCGTTGATTGCTTTCTATCAGGCGACACGCTTACTTGTTTGCCCTCCTATCCCATAAAAAAAACATCTATGGTATAGGGATAGGTATTGTATAAAACTAGTAGTATAAACAATATCTTTGAACACAATATCCTATAAACGTCAATAAATCTCCCAGAACCCTGGAGAATTTTTACACACTGGAGAGTTTTCAGAGACAGTTCCACGTTGCCGATGTGAAGAGTATCGATTGACACGGAATATCACAGACAAAACAGGACGTGAAAAGATCAGCTTCACTCCTTCGTGTCCTCTCCATTCTATTCCATTGTTGCCCCGACCGCACCGTTCAATCTCATACGTGTCCTATGCATTCTATTCTTTCCCTATCTCAACCGCACCAATTAATCTCCTTCGTGTCTTCTCCATTCTACGTGACATTGGCGAAATCATCCGTGCTATTTTGGCACCATTGAAAGCCATTAATCCAAATGAATGAAAGAATGATCATTTCTTTTAATAAATTTCCGTGACATATAAGGTGTCGCGGATGTCTACAGACGGCGTTGATTGCTTTCCATCAGACGACACGCTTGCTCGTTTGCCCTCCTTACCCATAAAAGACACGTGTAGTATAGTATAGAACTAGCAGTATAAACACTTGAATATCTTTGAACACAATACACGTCGATAAATCTCTCAAAAACCCTGGAGTTTACAGACTCGGAGAGTTTCCACGCTGCCGATGTGAAGAGTATCGATTGACACGGAACATCACAGCCAAAACACGCCGCGAAAAGAGCATATATTTTACTTTTTACTATATTTCAGATGATTCAATAGTGGCAGAGCCATAGGAATTAAATTTGCTCGCTCAACCGGGCAAGTAGTACACGAGAACGTAGTTTTTTTTTTAAAGTACAGTAGGCAAACGGGCATGCGGGTCACCTAGTGGTGAGTGATCGCCGTCCTCCATAGACAACCGCAGTGCTATTTTTGTAGCGCGTAGTGCGATGGTGGAACTGAGCAGCTGGAAGGAGATTAAACTCCTCAGAGCCTTCGCCGTAATAATTTAGATAAAGTACGCAAATAGATGAATAAACAAGTTATCTCTATCTAGAGAAGAGTACAAGAGTCGTGACGACATCCACGTGAGGAGATATAGTATGTTACCTGGAGGCGCCTTCCAAGCTCTTCTCCTTCTGCTGCTTGAGTCGCAGCAGGCGCTCCCATTGCTGGCGCAGCTGCTGGCGGCGCTGCGTGGCGCGGGCCGCCTGCCCGTGCTTGGCGCGCACCAGCTCCTCGCCCGCCGCGTCGATCTGCTGCAGCCGCTTCGACGCGGCCGACAAGTCCGTCACAAACTTCTGCCCAACGACACACCACATTGTCGTTTAAACACTTTGTATAAATTAATCCATACATTGCAGGAGGAGACAATCTTTTATTTATGACTGCTTCTAGATATAGAAGACGTGCGTCGCAGACGGCTTGCGAAGGTTGACAGCCAATTCTGCACAACTCTCCTCTTCCTTCGCGAGGTGCAGCAGTTCAGGAGCACTCGCTATCCCGGTCCACTCCCTGATGTTACATAGCCAAGACTTTCTTTCTCGACCAATATGTCTTTTGCCCGCGATTTTTCCCATCATGGTCAGTTGCAGCAACTTGTACATATCATATCACGTGATATGATCCAGGTAAGTAACTTTTCTACCTTTGACGGTCTGCAAAAGTTCAAGTTTTTGCTTGACTTGTCGGAGAACCTCGTCATTGGCCACCCTTTGAGTCCAGCTAATAGCGAGCATCCGTCTATATGCGCGCATTTCGAACGTTTCTATACGTTTTCTGAGATCTTCTTCAAGCGTCCAAGTATTAAGTATTAATTTTAGTATTAAGTTAATGTAAATAAAAGTGTCATGTATAGAGTTTTTTATTACTATAAAAATGTTAAAGAAGAAATTTATGAAGATAGGAATGTATGTAGACAGAGCCTCACCTCATATTTCCTCTTGGCCGTGTCAACGCTGTCCTCTCCGTCTTCACTTCGCAGCATTTTCTCCTTCTCACGTATCCACTTGTCGAAGTCGTCGCACTCAGCGAAGAAGCTGTACAGCTTGATGGCGTCCTCCAGCTGCGCGCGACGCGCTTCCGACAGCTGGAGCAGCTCGTCTGGTGGAAAAGTTACAGTGAACAATACACAAATGATAAATAATTAATGGCTGGAGTCCACTACCGCACAACTCGCAAAGAAAAGTTAATTTTGAAGGAGGAAAGAAAAGTTAGGTTGAAAGAGAAAAGAAAGAAAAGATTCATCCCCACTGCTCGGATGAGTGGTGATCCAGTACGGTGCGTTTTTACCGAAACTTTTGTCCATACGCTTCTACCCTGTATTATCTTTCAGCTACTTCCAGCAGTATCTCTGAACTGATACGACATTGAAACCTTTAAAAAACAACAGTGGTTCACGAGTGGTGCTTGTGTGTGTGCCATAAGTGTGTGTGTGTACACACACACACACACACACTTATGTGTGTGCGTGTATTTGGGTTTGTGTTTAATTTATTTTATTTTATGCTACAAATTAATATTTACTTAATATCGATATATAGTTAAATATTATTTTTTTATGGGATAGGAGGGCAAACAAGCAAGCGTCCCGTGTAATGAAAAGCAATCAACGCCGCCCATAGACAACCGCGACACCGCAGGAGTCATGGAAGCCCGCGACAACGCAGTAGTCACGGAAGCGTTGCCGGCCTTTTAGGTATGTGTAGGCTTGTGCCAATGTCGTATGAGTTCAGAATGACCGTCGAAGCTAGCTGGTTCCACAGAGTGGTGGTGCGTGGAAAGAGGCTTCGAGAGAAGCGCACAGTAGTAGATCGCCACTCATGCAGATGGTTGAGATAAATGTTTTTTAATTATTAATATAAAATAAGTTTCGCCAATTGTATCATACAAAATAGTTCAATAATTATATTAATGTTAATACACATAGGCGAGCGTGCGTGCGTGCGTACATGCATACGTGAGTGCGTGTGTGCGTGCGTGCGTCCGTTGAGCGTACATGCGTGCGTGCGTGCGTGTGTGCGTACATTCGTGTGTGTGTGTGTGTGTGTGTGCGCGCGATACGTAGTTTTGGTTGAAGTCAGTATACACTTACCATATTGGTGGTCGATGTGGTCCATCCGCTCGCCGACGGCGGGCGCTTTCACCGTCGCGAGCGGCTGCGCCCGCGATGCGCGCCGCGCGGGGCGTGCGGTGCCACGCCGCACCGGCACCACTTGCTTCACCAGCACCGTCTTCTTCACGCGCTGCACGGTGCGCACCTTCTCCGGACGGCGGACTTGTACCTGTCGGGTGTACAATGGAATATCTTGAGGTTCGCCGATAGAACAGGCCAAGGCAACTACGCAAAAGTTTATATTTAACACTAGATTGCCCAAGAAGCCATTTTGACTGCTTTTTAAAGTTAAGTAAACAGACGAGACAATCTGTTTTTTAAATTCTCTTTACCCAATTGTTTTCGCTTAACGAACGCTGTGAAGCTCTCACCATTAAGGTGATTAATAGAGTCAGTCGCTACTTTGCGGAAATGCTTTACTATGTGGACAACAACTAGAACTTTTAATTAGCTAAGATCTGCGACAAGTAAATAAAAACAGAAAAATAATAATGTGTCTTTATACTGGAAGATTCGGTAAGATTTAGTTTGAGTTTCCCGTAAATCCACTTCTTCAAGTATAAAAACTCACATTATTATTTTTCTGTTTTTGTTTGCTTGTTGCGGATCTTAGCTAAGTAAAAGTTCTTAATATTGGAGATGCTCTTTGGCGGCAGTGGGTAGTTATCATGATGTGACCCGCTTGCTCGTTAGGAGGGCAAACGGGCGACGTTGATTTCTCTCCATCAGACGACACGATTGCTCATTTGCTTTTCTGTGCTATAAAAACAGTTCGATGTACCCCGTATCTTACTAGATTTACATACATACATATCGTCACGCGTGTTTCCCGTAGTGGAAGGCAGAGACCACAGATATCCATCCGCTACGATCCCGGCACACTTTCCTTGCTCCCTCCAAACTCATCCATCCTTCCTCTCACATTCATCATAGCGGAATGGCTCTCTCTACTCTCTTACTTCTTTAGATATAATTGGCAGTAAAATTAATTCATTACTATTTCGGTTCTGAATGCCCCGTTTATCCGCTTCGGATGCGTGGTGGGTTAATGTCCACTTATCCCAAAATGAGCAGGCCCACTGCAGAGCAGTAGGACATATGTGGACTGTGAAGAGAGAGAGAGAGAGAGAGAGAGAGTGGAGGTAACTCACGGGCACGACGCGCGGCTCTATCTCGCGCACGTAGTTGGCCGGCACGAAGCCGTCGGTGCGGTCCGCTTTGCGCACCGACCACCAGTCCGGGTTCGTCTTGTTGATCAGGAACATCACCTCGCCCTTCGCCATCGAGATGCCCTGGCCGCTGAACGCGTACAGAGCTTTGACCTGAACACATAGTATAGAATAGAATCAGCCTCACTGTTTGCCTTTTTGTTATTGTTATTATCACCATTATTTGACAACGCTTTGGCACCGAGAGTGATTTGTCAATAACAAAGAATGAGTCATTTTAGTCAACGACAAAGAATGAGTCATTTTAGTCAACGACAAACAATGAATCATTTTAGTCAACGGCAAAGAATGAGTCATTTTAGTCACCGACAAAGCGTGCGTTGTCTATGTCAAAAACAAAGAGTGGGTGGGTGGTCTTTGTACGCCCGTACGTACGCTTTGTCTAGCGGAGCGTCTTATATATGTGGGGCGGCCATATTAGGCACAGTTCGAATTGAGGTGCCGCCAGCGCACCGTGTCCGCGACGAATCGCTAATTGTTCAGTTTAATTGTATAAGTAATTTGTGTCTAAAGTGTTTTATATCTAAAGTGAAGTGAAATGTACTGTAGTACTGTATCATCATTGAATTCGATTCCCATCTTCACGCCCACGATACTCAGGATGAATACTCCTGCGTTTTTAATATAAAAAATAATCTCTATAAAAATAATATTATTTTTTTTTATTATATATATATATATTCACGCCTATCCCCCGCAGGGGTTGGCAGAGACCACAGAGCTCCATCCGCCGCCATTCATCGCAGCGAAACGGTTCGTCATTGGTCGCTTTTCGCCCTCGTGAGAATCAGGACGTGACGGGTGGCGAACCACGTCGCCGTCATTTTTCGACAAATTAGGTATATTAAATTCGTCTTTAGTGAATCCCACGAGCCGCAAGGGAATAATATTATTACTAGGGTTGTTAATCCCTCGTGGCGGGATAAACCAAGCACACGAAAGATTATGCATCCAAGGAAAGAAGCCTTCTCACGATCCTAGCCGTGAACAATATGGCTTCTTTTTGAATTTTGAATTTAACCCACTTACCTAAACCTAAATTGGATAGACGGGCATCCAAATTAATATTAGTTTTACTAATTAATTTTATTATATATTTTTTCTTTTTGCATCGTCGCAGCAATGAGTCTGAAGTTTTGGCCGTGCACCAGCTTGGAAACAATTAGGGCACACTGAAAATCATCGCTGTGGCTTGCTGCAGGTATAGGTAACGTAATATCTTAAAACTATGATTATATTATTGTTTTTGTTCGTTAATATTTTGTTTGTTATAATTTTAGTTTTTAATTTTTGTGTCTTTTCTTTTATTAATAGTATAGCAGGCAATCTTAATCATATTTTTTATTTTTTGTATTCTATATGTATATTCTTTGTTTACTGTTGCTATATCTATTTTGTGGATTATTGAATAGTTTTTCTTTCTTACGCTTTAGTAGCCCTAACTAAAATTGTATCCTCTAAGAATAGTAGGAAAAAAGGAGATTTTTTTCTACTATTCTTAGTATCGCAACTGTGACCACGTTGTAAGACCCTGGAACAATATAACACTTGGTATTAAAAATCACAACATTAACTTACCTGGGGCACGCTTCGCTCCTCGGTGACGGTGCGGTGCTCCAACCTCTCGACGGGTTCCTCCTCCCACACCTCAGTCGGCACCAGCCTGGACTCGTTCACCCACTCCTCTTCCTCCAAAGCCGGTCCGGATTCCACTTCCGTTGGCAACTGTATGTGATAGTACATAATTTATCAGAAGCCGTTCTTGATTGTAGAACCTCTATATACAGAGGGAGAGAGGGATAGATAGAGTGTAAGTTAGTGGAGAGAGAGTGAGGGAGGGGAAGAGAGAGAGCAAACAGACTTAAATACAGCGTATCCTAGGGAAAGTTGTAAAGAATGGAAAGAGCTAAGGATGAAATGAAATTCGCGACATGGACATTACTCTATAGTGTCTCAAATATTTCTAGCACTAGCGTCCTTGAATAAGCGACGAGGTCAACCCTTCTCAAGCTCCTAGAATGCGAAGCACATACTCATAACTCATATATACGAGTGTAATCGGTAAGAAAAAAAACCATATTAATAAAATATGTAACGATTTGTGACCTATATTGAGTAGATTCTATTGAACGTACAATAAGATACCTTAACGAACTTTATTATATATGTATAAAGTAATGGTACAATCGATAATATGTGGTTATGGCCGAACGTTGAAAAACATATGTATTTATTTCATAAGACTTAAAAACAGATAATATTATATTATATAGATAAGTTTGTTATATTATGATTTATGTGTTTTATAGATTATAAGATTAATAAATTATTTAATTAAATTGTGAGGGGTCTGGGCCCAGGAAAAACCAATTAGGTTTATTGGGCTCATATGTATTATAATGTGACATTATACTTTCTATCAATTAAATGAATACAAAAAAATATGACACACTCCAGTCGTCTCTCCAGGACGTCTATGTTCTAGAATAATCGTCCATAACTCCAAAAATAGTCATCCGAGATTTCATCGACCGACTAGATCATTCGATATTGAGGACGGGTGTTACATCTCTCAGCATTTAATATCATCATCAGTTCACGCAAGACCGATGACTGAAGATGATGCGTGCGCGACCGTGATGACACACACCTGCAGCTCGTGTATGCCAGCCTGCTGGAGTCGTTGCGCGGCCGTGCGCAGCGTGTGCAGTTCCGCTGCGTACGCGCGCAGCTCGTCGTGCACGAGCCGCTGGCGGGCCAGGAGCGCCGCCGCGCCGGGCGCGTCGCGGCCGCAGTCCTCCGTCGCCACCAGCGCCCGCTTCTCCTTCATCCACGACTCGGCCTCGTTGGCGTCCCCGTAGAACTGAAAAGCGACGCGCGTCTCTCTGTTAATCAATGTACCCCAAGTACTTGTTAATTTGCAAGAGCTTATTTAGAGCAGGGGTTGCGATTTGGTTAGACGTTTAATATGGAATTGTACCGTGTAACAAGAATTCCGGCTCGCGTGGGGAAGTACCAAACTCTCGCAGAAAACTGTAAGGCGTCTGAGTGGTAGCTTAGCGACCGCGCTTCGTACGGTGAGCGGCTGAGTTCCGGACGGCCAACACGGGAGAGGGTGTCGGGTTTCCGGATCCTACTTCCCCTCCCACTCCCATAATGACACTTTCCTTAAAGGTCGGCAACGCTTCCGCACTGCCCATGGTGCAGCGGATGTCTATGGGCGGCGTTGATTGCTTTCCATCAGGCGACACGCCTGCTTAAAAATATTTTTTTCCATTTCTATTAAGTTCTTAAATCACCTGATGCGCCTCAGCCGCGTCGGCGAGCTGCTTTTCCCGCGCATCGGCCAGCTCTCGCAGCACCTCCCACTGCTTGCTCAGCGAGGACAGCCTCCGCTCGATCTCCGCACTCTTGGGGTGGCCGGCTTCGATTAAACTGTATGGCAAAACATCACCTCCAATGTTAAGTCGCATATATAGAGATTACTACGTTCTGGTACCATTATACGGTACGGATGGACCGGAGATAGCTGGGAATATCATACCCACACTCATTTTACCGTGTCACTGTGCTTCATACGATAAGTGTAGGCATCCGCTGGTCTATTTCCTTTCACCGATACCAATAACCTGCTAAAAATCTGCTTTCCATATGAATCGCTTGCTTTTCGCTCAGTTTTTCTCAAAGAATGTGTTATATGTCGCACATAGTCTAGTTTTTACAGCCCTTATCGTAATATATAGACGTGTACAAATATGACGTAAAGCTTCGCTTCAAATCTAGAAGAATAGAGACATTTGATCCATCATGATAATATAAAGCGGACCGATGGCGAAATAAATACCTGTAGGACATATATATATTATATATATCCAGATGCGGGAATCGAATCAACGATAGAGCATCATCAAATTGCCCAGCCCAGTCATTTTGACTATCTGTTTATAGGAAAAAAAAAGATAATTTATTAGAATTTTGTGGCTTTGCATACAGTTGTATGTTAGTACAACTGTATGCTATCTCAAACTTATAAGAAATTGGATCTATTTATTTATTTGACTTTTCGTTTGTCTTCCGTAGAATCTAACTATACCTGAAGATGCTTCGTGTTGGGGCGAAACACGTGTCGTTTACAAGGTGGAAAAGTGGTAGTGTGTGTTCGGTGTTGTGTATAGTGAAAAGTTGGTGAGTGGAGAATTGATGGTCGATTTTTGGTAAGTTTTTGGTTTAAGTTCCAAATAAATCCAGCAGAAAAACACAGATTATTAATTTTCTGTTATTGTTTCGCTTGTCGCGGACCTTGGCTAAGTAAAACTTTTGACTGTCCACATAGTGATGGATTTCCGCAAAGTAACGCCTGACTCCATTAATAATCTTATTTATTAGGCAACAAAAACAAGTTACAGCCTTAAAGAACACTATACAATATAAAGTTAACAACGGCCGGACTATAACTCTGTAAATTAGCGCACAGCGTGGCTACACCTTGACAGTAGGGTTACTTATGTAATAATGAAATACTATAAAATTGCACAGATAAAATTAAATTAAAAAAAAATAATAATAATAAATATAAAAAAAGCAGAATAACAATGGTTTTGTGATGTATCGGCCGCCGCAGATACCACGGAGCGATCGCTTTAATTGGTGGGTTTTGATATGAAAATATCGAACGTTTCTGTACCGTGGTCAATGGATACCATGTGGTCAATGGACAAATGCGTACCATGGGATTATGGGATGGGATCACTATAAATATAGTTTTTTTTTTTTCTAAATAAATTCAAAAACCAGTCAAACTGACTTGCGTCGCCGTAAGTACTCTATACTTATATAGATTTATAGCTCTAGAGGTAAAGGAGTGGACTCATGCTTTTACCCACCTCTGGCCGCGTTCGCGGTGTCTCTTCGCCACCAAGTCGCGAGCCCTCAACTCGTGGAGCAGCGCGGTGTGCTTCTGCCTGAGCGCAGACACGGCCCGCAGGTCCTTGGCGGCCACCTCCGCGCGGCAGATCCGCTGCTTCTCCGTCACCCATCCTGTAATCGTGCCACGGTAATTATTAAGATAGCGAAGGCGTCTCTAGAATTTACTTTTAGACGATATAGGAGAAACTCCATCGAGCTACGTTTCATACGGATTTATGAAAAAAAATTTTCAAAAAACATAAAATTATTGTAATTTTTTTTTATGGAATTGGAAGGAAAACGAACAGGCATGTCACCTGATGGCAAGCAATCAACGCCGCCAATAGACTTCCGCAGCGCCATAGGCAGTGCGGAAGCGTTGCCGACGTTTAAGGAAATGACCAATTATCGGATTGGGAATGGGAGGGGCGAGGGAAAGGAGAAAGGGTGGTGGGAGGTTGTTGGGCCTCCGGAACTCAGGCCGCTCACCGTACGAAGCGCGGTGGCTAAGCTACCACTTAGACGCCGGTTTTCTGCGGGAGTGTGGCACTCCCCCAGGCGAGCCGGCCCATTCATGCTACAGGCAATTATTATGCCATTCTTGACAAAGTATTCGTCTGCAGCGTGGTTCTACCGCTACTAAAATTTTGTCTTTGAAATGAATGGGCTGCTTAATGAAGTGCTACACTCCGTATATGGACAGTCAAAAGTTTTACTTAGCTAAGATCCGCGACAAGCGAAACAATAACAGAAAATTAATAATGTGTGTTTTTCCGTTGGGTTTAGTGGATTTATTTGGAACTTAAACCAAAAAACTTACCGAAAAATCGGCCATCAACTCTCCACCTACGGAAGACAACAGAAAAGTTTTCGGTTGTCTTCCGTAGAATCTACTATACCTGAAGATGCCTCGTGTTGAGGCGAAACACGTGTCGTTTACAAGATGGAAAAGTGGTAGTGTGTGTTTGGTGTTGTGTATAGTGGTTGATGGGTGGAGAATTGATGGCCGATTTTCGGTAAGTTTTTGGTTTAAGTTCCAAATAAATCCACTAAACCCAACGGAAAAACACACATTATTAATTTTCTGTAATTGTTTTGCTTGTCGCGGATCTTAGCTAAGTAAAACTTTTGACTGTCCATATAGTGGTGGATTTCACCAAAGTAACGCCTGACTCCATTAATAATGTTACACTCCGGCGAAAAATAGATGGATTTATAGATTGGCCACTTACCTTCTTCCTCTTCGTGGTCCTCCAGGAATTGGTAGAGGTTTCTCGCATCCTCCAATCTTGCTTTGCGATCCTTGGCTGCAGCCATTAAACTGTAAACGGAGGTATGCATTAAACAAAGATTTCATCATCATCAATAGCCTGTGGCAGTCCACTGCTGGACATAGTCCCTCCCCCAAGAAGCGCCACCTAGCCCGATCTTCGGCTACACGTATCCAGTTTCTACCAGCCGCCCTGCGCAGATCGTCGCACTATCTAGCCTATCTATACAAATAATATGCCATTCTTGACAAAGTCTGCAGCGTGGCTCTACCACTGTAATCGATAATTAATCCATAGCTCACCTGTCACAGGCCTCTTCGAGCCTTGCGAGCTGCGAGGCCAACTGCTGTCGTGGCTGTGGTGGGCCCTCAGCAGCCGCACCCTGTCGCACCAGACGACGGATACTCTCGTCCAGCGCGCCCAACTGCAACTCTTGGAGAGCGTGCGCTTGGAGCAGTCGCTCCACATCCACGAGGTGACGGCCCACTTCTTCCGATTGAAACTGTGCCTGATGGGGGAGAAACGAGGGTTTTAAAACGTTGGCAACCAGATGAATGGCGGACCGGATGAATGGCGACCCTATACGGTGCGTTTTTGTGGAACCAGCTACCTCCAGCGGCGTTTCCGACCCGCTACGACATTGGAACCTTCAAAATAACAAGCCTACACACATCTCAAAGGACAACAACGCTTCTGCAATGCGTATAGTGTTGTAGGCAGCGTTGATTGTTTTCCATTAGGTGATTGTATTCCATTTTCCATTATGCTTGAATAGAATAGAATCCCTATCATTCCTCAAACAAAAGTGGGTTAGATTTCATATCGACTTCAAAAACTTGCTCACACACATCAAATGAATTGACCCAGTGTAGCTAAATTCCAGCCAGTCTAGTATTACTATTTTAATCCGGCTTGAAGGACCACCGTAATGCGGTGGTACATTAATTAATGTATCACTAATTTAAACTTTTTATTTGCATATAATTAAAATCCTTTTTATTATATTATATTTTTGATATTAGTAATTTTAAAAATTTGAAAAAAAGCAATCATTGTTTTTTCGAATTATGATTTAATCGTTTGACATAGAAGTTATAGAACATGTTGTCCTTCTGTGCAAGTAATAATTTTGTAAGTTTTGTTTCAAGACGAATCCCCGTAAAGATCCCGGTCTCCGTATTAGTACTGGCGACCCCTACAGTACCTTCATCTCCAGTAGCGTGTGCGCAACCGCGTCTCCTTCTCTCAACAAGGCCATGAGATGCGCGAGCCGCGCTAGAGACACTCGATGCCGCTCCAGCAGCTCTAGCAGTTCACGCCAGCGCTGCAGCACCGCTTGCTCCGTTCGGGAGACTGCCTCGACGCCGTGGAAGTTCTCTTTGACGAGTTCCGCGGCCATTGCCGACAGATCTTCAAAACGCTCAGTCCTGTGGATTAAATAAAAACATGAGTAAACGAATATTCAGATTCGCAAGATAATTATTGACTCTATCGGAATAATTGTGAATTGCTTGTATGAAGAGAGTGATGAGTGTGGATGAAGCAAAAAAAGTTTGCCTGAATCTTAGCAGATGGATCTTAGCTGTGGTCTCTACCTACCCTACGGGAAACAGGCGTGTTTCTATGTACGTATCAGAATACGATAGTAATGTAGTACCAAACCCGGTACGACAGTAATGCAACATATCTTGAAAAAGTGTATACCTGGCTAGTATATCCGCCGAGATGGCTTCGTGCTTCTTGACTGTGGCATCAACTTGCGCCAGGTTGGACCCGTAGCGTGGATCCGAGAGCACCTGGATCATCTCTTTCAGATATCCTTTTCGGAGCACAGACTGCGGAACAGATACAGTTTTATTAATGTTAATAACATTGGGGGCGGGAGAGTAAGGGCTTAAACAGGGCTAATCCCCCCCTCTACAACGCCTTTCCATACTAATAGTATTGTTTATAATTTTAATTACATATGTTTTTATGCAAAATATATACGTTATTTTAAAAATAAAGTTGTTATTTGTTGTATACGGACCATAGCTCAACCGTATGAAAGGTAGAGTAATTTTAGAGCCGAGAGATGGCGGTGTTTAAAGACCAAAATATTTTTAACGAAAGTCTGTTTTATTTTTTTTTCAGGTTCCGTTTAGTTTAATTTTATTTTCATTGTTACTTTTGATATTGTTTGTATGCATTGAATAAACAAGTTATCTATCCATCTAACTAATTAAATACTAACGGGCTCGGCAAACGTCCTCCTACAGACTGTCTTCTATATTAGGTATATTTAATAGGGGAGATAGGGGTGAAAATTTGGGATGTAAGTAGTTTGTGGTCCTGCTACGACATACAATGTATACGACATACAATCTCAAATTCCCCCTCCCCCTCCCCCATTAAATATCTGTAATATAGAAGATCGTCTTTTAATAGGGGAGACAGGGGTGAAAATTTGGGATGTAAGTAGTTTGTGGTCCTGCTACAGACGATCTTCTATATTAGAGATATTTAAAGGAGGAGGGGGGGGGGAATTTGAGATTGTATGTCGTATACATTGTATGTCGTAGCCTATGTCGTAGGTCATCCTGCCAATACCTGTTAGAGTGGGCGTTCTACAAAAAATACAAAATAAATCCAGGCTATTACACTGTTTGACGTACCTTAGTGTTGAATTTGTAGTTGAGCTGTTCAAGGCGTTGCTGACGGAGGAGTTCTGTCCGCAGTGCTATCTCCCTCGCGTGCTCCGCCTGTGAATGGCGAAAAATCAATATTTAGTGGGAGAAACATAGAAACGCGCAAACAATTTTAGAGAAAATTATCGTGGTTGGTAATACTGAAGTGAAACATTCACAAGGCCGATCACCAACCCGATGGGCAGACCAAATCAAGGAATCAGTTGTCACCATACATACATATCGTCACCCCTGTTTCCCGTATGGGTAGGCAGAGACTACAAATTTCCATCTGCTACGATCTCGTCATACTTTCCTTGCTTCCTCTACACTCGTCACTCTCCTCATGCAAGCTGGTCGGTAAACGGTACGCTTGCTTTTAATAAAAACTTCGGCAATTTGGTCAAGGTATGTTTTCCTTTGTCTTTCTATACTGACTTTTCCATCCACATCTGCTACCAAGTTCCATAATATAGTCAACCAGGCGATGGACAGATGCCGTTAGAGGCAGATCATCCACACAAAGTGTAGGCTCACTAATGATGACCACGATCCTCACAGATGAGATACCAACTGTAGAGAGAGAGAGAGAGACTGGGAGAAGGAGAGGAAAGGAGAGAAAGAGAAGATTCTCATACATGAGGTACCAACTATAGAGACGGAGAACCATGATGGCACGAATATAGCGACCCGATCGGGGAAGTACCCCATCTCTCACTGTTACAGAGGTTTGTTTATTTATTTATTCTTAATGTACAATGGGCAGGCCTTTTTAATGTGCAATGGATACACATATATTGTTGCTATAGATATTGATTATTGACAGGGTTTTTGAAAATCGGGAGTGACTTCGCTTGTCTCCAACGGCAACAAATAACCGAACAGCGTGGACTGTAAAAGGTTGGTCAAAGAATTTGGTATGATGAGCATTTATATAGAAAACACGTAATCGTTACCTGTTCGAGTTTCTGCCAGGCGCGTTCCAGGTCTTGGGGAAGATGTCCCTCCAGCGGCGCCCAAGTCTCTCCCACGAGGCTCTTCTGCATCGTGTTTATGTCGAAGTACAACGCTTCGACTTCCGAACGCTCTTTATACCTACATTGAGAATTTTTATATATATATATATATATTCACACCTATCCCCCGCAGGGGTTGGCTGAGACCACAGAGCTCCATCCGCTGCCATTCATCGCAGCGAAACGGCTCGTCATTGCTCGCTTTTCGCCCTCGTGAGAATCAAGACGTGACGGGTTTTCGACAAATTAGGTATATTAAATTCGTCTTTAGTGAATCCTACGAGCCGCAAGGAAGGATGGAGGTCATGCCCAGCAGAGCCCTGCATGCTGAGGTAAGGCACCATAGTCCCCGGGGGAGCCCGACCTCGGGACGATCGGCACGCTTACGACTAGGCTCGCCCCTAGCCACGCATCCATTGGCACGGCAGACCGTGGATTGGCGGAGAGGAAGGGAAAGGATAAAGAAGAAAGGAAGGGGCAGGAAAGGAAATGGGGGGTTACCAGACTCGGAATAAACATTTAAAAATCCATATAAATATTTATTCCGATGCGGGAATCGAACCCGCGACCATTGACTCCGTGGGCGGAGGGCCGCGCCACTGACCCAATCGGTCGTCACATTGAGAAAAAATAAGTTAATTTCCATTAACAGATCTTTAAGCGATAGGCAAGCGGGAACACATGATAGAAACCACCCACTGCCGCCAAAGAGCATCTGCTATACTAAGGTAAGGATGTGAATAATTGTGGAGGCTTCTTAGCACTCATTAAGTGACCTTGAGCAGGAAGGTGATTCCGAGCCGAAAGAATTCGAACTGAGATCTTGGGAGTCCTTTCTTGCTCAGATTGCGACCATCGTGGGGTTTTAGTCACGGTAGACGGGCCAATGCCGGAGTCCGACATAACCTGGCTTCCCCCCTCCCCCCCGAGGGGATATCGCAGTAGGATATCCGTTATGGATGTCCCTAAGTGAAAAAAAGCATGTGAATAATGGTAGGAGTAATTTAATCGGTAGATGAGCCAACGCCGCACGTGAAATAAAAGCATAAGAACAATGGTAGGGTTGATTTGTATAAAAACTCACTTGGGCGGCTTCTCCACCGTCCTGTACTGTTTGAACGCGAGCAACAACCGCTGGATGCCGTCCAGCGAGTTGGGCAGGTCGCGGCCGTTCAGCTCCACTATCTTCAGACGGATCCACTCCAGCAGGGCGCTCATCAGACGCCCGTACTCGGCTTTGCGGCCATCGCAATCCATCAGCTGGCCTATGATCTGAAAATAGTTAAGAAGGTAACACGCTTATAGTAGTGTATGGTATCTTAACAAAAGAAGAAAAAAATTCTTTCGCCTCAAAGAGGTTAGTCTAAATCCAGAAATTAACCCCTCCAAAGTAAGGAGGACGATCTAATCCACTTAGTGGAGAAGTTCTCGAATACCGATTTACGCATATAGTTACATGCGTCATCTACAGGTATATATTCTGAGTCTGAATCCTCTTTAGACAAGCGAGGTGGTCCAATGTCCATTGCTTTAGGTTCGGGGTTCGTGCGTAGCAGTGGGACATAATGGGCCTCGGATTAAATATATATATATGGCCTACATACATACATTTAGTCACGCCTGTCTACCTGTAGAGTTAGACAGAGACCACAGCTATTGCTTCCTTCACACTCATCCATCCTTCCTCTCACATTCGTCGTAGCGAAACGGCTCTCTGTTCGTCGCTTCTCGCCTTCGTGGTAATCAGGACGTGACGGGTGGCGAACGACGTCGCCGTAATTTTTTAACGAATTAGGTATATTGAGATTCTTAGTGAATCCCACGAGCCGCAGGGGAGGATGGAGGTCAGCCCCAGCAGAGCCCCGCATGCTGAGGTAAGGAACTATAGTACCCGGGGGAGCCCGATCCCGGGACGGTCGGCACGCTTGCGACTAAGCTATAAGCCCCTACTATATGGTCAACCTGTAGGCATTATATATATTTATGCCGTTGTAAGAACGGAATCTGTGTCCATTGACTCCAAAAGAACAAATTCAGCTGAGCCAATCAGGTATAATGATTTACATACATTAAATGAGTAATTTTAAACTTGGGAGCATACATACAACTTGGGACATATTACATACAACTAAGTAAGCCCTCAAGGAAAGATAGAGAAACTCACATTAGCTATCCTTCTGCCACTCTTCTGCTCGTTCTTCATTCGCGCGAAGGTGTGGTAGTAACTGGCCACGTAGGTCATCACCGACTTCTCGTCGGGACGGCTGGTGTCCACGTCTGTGAAACAGATGATCAACTAACTTTATTGGCGCAGCGACCCAAAATGGATCTTGGCCTCCTAACAGATCTTACGCCACTGTGCCCTGTCCTGCGCCACCTCCCGCCAGTTACAGACTTGAAGGTTGCGCAAGTCATCTTCGATCATGTCCTTCCAGCGGTACCTGGGGCTCCCCACAGGACGTCGTCCGGTTGGGCGACCCACAAACACTCTCTTGACTGTGCGATCCTCCCCCATCCTCGTAACGTGGCCCAGCCAACGAAGTCGGTGCTCGATTTCGGCATTATGTCGAAACAGATGATGCAGTTTTAAAAAGTAATAACATAGAACGTTGAATGTGCCAGCTCGACCTACAGAACTACCACACTCTCTAAGAATATCAACGTCATTTGGTAATATTTTACTGTATACGCGTTTCATAATACGAGGAGTGCAAGGTTCCTATTTTGGCCTCCCTGTTATTCCTCCTTCCTCAAATATTTCCTTCTTCCGATCTTCTTCTCAACTTTTTTCCCTCTTTCAATTCTCATTTTATTTAAAGGTAGGCAATGTATCTGCTATGCCCTTGGTTTTGCAGATTTTCAACGTAATATTCATTCCACGCCCACCACCACTACCACAATTCTATGAAACCAGCTATCTCCAGCGGTGTTTCCGAATCGATGGGACATTGGAACCTTCAAAAAACAAGCCTACACACAACTCAAACAATGCCTGGCAACGCATTTATGACGCATTCGGTGTGGCAGATGTCTGGGCGTTGATAGCTTTCCCTCGGGTGACATGCTCGTTTTGTTCCCTATTCAATATTCTTCTCCTCTCCGACTTACGAAGGTTTGCAGCAAATTCAGCACAACTTTCCTCCTCCTTCGCGAGATGCAGCAGTTCTGGAGCACCCGCTATTCCGGTCCACTCCCTGATAACGTAGCCGAGACTCTCTTTTTCGACCAACTCGTCTTCTGCCCGCGATTTTTCCCATCATGTTCAGTTGCAGCAACTTGTACCTGTCATGTCTCATGATGTGACCCAGGTAAGCAACTTTTCTACCTTTGACAGACTGCAAAAGTTCACGTTTTGGCTTGACTTGTCGGAGAACCTCATGAAAACAATTAAATAATAGTAATGGATACTTTACCAATATTTCTCATCCTACTTAATAGTAGATAGCTTATAATAGGCGTTAGGGTGGATAATCCACTTGTTCGTTTTTCTATTTCTGCCAGAAAAAATCTTGCCACTGAAGTCCACTATTATAAAGAAGACACCAAAAATGCCTTGTGAAACTGACTTCCTCTAGCAGTATCTCCGAACCCTTACGACATTGTTATCTTCTAGAAGTAAGTCTAGAGCTTCCTGAAGGGCTGGCAACGCATTGCAGCACTGTAACTCACCTTCAGCGTCCAGCAACTTCGGTATACCGAGGTGCTTGTGCGCCACATCGAAAGCGTGGTTGAGCGTCTCCACGTGCTCAGCAGTAGGGACTTCGGCCCAACGGAACAGGTCCGGTCTGAAATATAGCAAACAGTATGTTATTTCTTTTTCCACATCCCATATATGTCCCACTGGTGTACACGAGCCTACCCATTTCTGGAGGAAAGGGTGTAAACCCACCGTCTGTCCAATACGGATTGGCAACCAGGTCTCCGGAACTCACCGGATGAAGCGCGGTTACTAAGCTACCACTCAGACGCCGATTTACTGTGGGAGTGTGGTACTGCCCACATTCCCACGATTTGATTTTTTTTTTTATAATTTCAAGCCTATCCCCCGCAGGGTTGGCAGAGACCACGGAGCTCCATTCGCTGCCATTCATCGCAGCGAAACGGCTCGTTATTGGTCGCTTTTCGCCCTCGTGAGAATCAGGACGTGACGGGTGGCGAACTACGTCGCCGTCATTTTCGACAAATTAGGTATATTAAATTCGTCTTTAGTGATTCCCACAAGCTGCAAGGGAGGATGGAGGTCAGCCCCAGCAGAGCCCTGCATGCTGAGGTAAGGCACCATAGTTCCCGGGGGAGCCCGACCCCGGGACGATCGGCACGCTTACGACTAGGCTCGCCCCTAGCCACGCATCCATTGGCACGGCAGACCGTGGATTGGCGGAGAGGAAGGGAAAGGAAGGGGCAGGAAAGGAAATGTGGATTGGGGGGTTACCAGACTCGAAATAAAACATTTTAAAAATCCATATAAATATTTATTCCGATGCGGGAATCGAACCCGCAACCATTGACTCCGCGGGCGGAGGGCCCCGCCACTGAGCCAATCGGTTTGATATTTGTGTTATAACACTTATATATTATTTACGAAGAGAAGTGCCTAGTTTTCCCACAACACAGGGAATACTAGCGTGGGATCTAGTGTCCTGTAACATATGAAAACATTTTAAAAATAAAAATATTATTATATTATTATTATATAGGCTCTCAGCTGCCGGCTTCATCTTGAAAACCTACATATCTATTATTTTTTTATATTCCTCTCACCTGTGCGCGTGGATGAGGGCGTTGAAGCCGAGACCGGAGCGCCACGAGTCGGTGAAGTTGTGTATGTGAACGCCATGATACCCGCTCGTCTTCCGCTGACACCACAGCAGCAGTGCGTCTTTCGCCGACTTCTTCTCAGACGACTCATTCTCTTCGTCCTGTGGAACAGAAGAAAACGATGTTAAGAATTATTATTGTAACGAGCCAATTAATAATTTGAGCTTGATAATAATTGATATTAGTGTTCCGCATGATGAGAAACTCATTAAAGCGGAAAAAGATAGTTGTTTTAATTCACGAGGCATATTGTTGTAGATGCGTATACACACGAACAGGCAGCTTTTGATATATTTACTCAGTCTGGGGTGATCATCCGGCACTAGTCTTCGGTGATCACGCCGGAGAAGACTAGCGTTATCATTAGCTGTTTTAAATAGTTCTTAATAAAATAACTTCAAGCAGCAACAGGTCAGTTGGTGAGCATTATATGAAAACTACTTCTTCTAAATGCCCTTACCACATCAATCTCGATCTCTTGAATCTGGAAGCGCAGGATGATGGTCCAGATGAGACCGAGGATGAGCCGTGGGTTGCCGTCCACGATGTCCTCGGCACCGATCGACTCCAAACGCACCTGTCAGTCACGAAGAGAAACATTTATTTATTTTTAATGTACTGTAATATTTAGTGAAAGCGGACTTCTTGCCGGAAGACATTTTGTGACAGTCAGCCTATGGGTTGATGAAACATAAAAATACAATAATTGAATACTACGTAAGATTTATGGGCATATATTCCCAGTCTGGGTGTTTATCCTTGTCATATTGTTTATGATCACACCCATGTTAGAGGCGCCGAGTTTGGGGTTGGGGGTGAAAAGCGTTCAATTTCATAGGTGACTTATTATAATCCTACTAATATTATAAATGCGAAAGTTTCTAAGTATTGATGTATGTTTGTTACTCTTTCACGAAAAAACTATTGGACGGATCTTGGATGAAACTTTACAGTAATATAGGTTATACATCGGAATAACATATAGGCTACAATTTGTAATGATTTTATGTAATTTTTGTCGTAATATAACGATACATATTAATTAATTTGGAAAAAAATCTGGCCTCTGAGAGCTATCTTGGCGTACGCTGCCTAAACCATTGGAGTTACACAAAGATGATGTACCGTAGGATTGTTTGTCTTGAATAGTTCTAAATAAAAGTCCGCAACAGCATATATCTACCTTTTACGTGGAAGCAAAATTGTGAACCATAAATTAAGTAAAAAAACAATTATATTTATTTAAAATTATCTGTCACGAAACTTAATGTGGCAGATCAAATTCCACGCGAGCGAAGACGCGGGTAAAAGCTAGTATTTATATAAATTAAAACGTGCTCTAAACTAAGCATTTCGAAGCAACTTCTCTCGCGACATTCCTAAGGAAGCCTTTCAAATCCCCTAAGAGGATGTGCATGCAGAATGTAAACTGATTACCATATTAAATTGTGGCATGTGGCTCTATGGATAGTTTCATTCGTAGTGAATTTTTTTTTATGGGATAGGAAGGCAAACGAGCAGACGTGTCACCTGATGGAAAGCAATAAATGCCGCCCATAGACATCCACAGCGCCATAGGCAGTGCGGAAGCGTTGCCGACCTTTAATGAAAGTGTCATTATGAGAGGGGATGGGAGGGAAGATGGGGGGAGCGTGTTGGGGCTCCGGAACTTAGCCGCTCACCGTACGAAGCGTGGTAGCTAAGCTACCACTCAGATGCTGGTTTTCTGCGGGAGTGCGGTACTTCCTCGAGCGAGCTCGGAATAAATAATTTATATATAATATTTATTCTGATACGGGGATCGAACCCGCGACCATTGACTTTTAATCTATATAATATAAGGTAAATATAAATTTAAACAACGTCACGAAACAGATATGTCCGATTACCAGCGTCGTATCTCTGAGATCGCTCGCCAGCGGGCACGGTGCGAGCGCTATCGGCCCATTATCGCGCGTTATCAGACGATATTGCAACTAACCGCCAGCCTACGTGGCTACCACACACATTTCTACATGTCTACACATATAATTTTTAATCGATTAATTTGATACGGTGAGTTATCTCTGATTCTTTTATAGCAGGCGAACGAGCGGGTCACCTGGTGGTAAGCGATCACCGCCGTACATTTTTTATTATGGCATAGGAAGGCAAACGAGCAGGCGTGTCACCTGATGGAAAGCAACCAACGCTGCCTATAGATATCCGCAACGCCATAGGCAGTGCGGAAGCGTTGCCTACCTTAAAGGAAAGTGGGAATGGGAGGGGGAGTGGGAGTGGGAGAGTGTTTGGCCTCCGGAACTCGGATCGCTCACCGTACGAAGCGCGGTAGCTAAGCTACCACTCAGACGCCAGTTGTCTGCGGTAGTGTGGTACTTCCCCGGGCGAGCCGGCCCACTCACGCTACGGACAAATAATATGCCATTCTTGACAAAGTATTCGTCTGCAGCGTAGCTCTACCACTAAAAAAAACCTAGACGTCGGTAACGCTGGAGGTGTCTTAGATGCGTTACCTGCCGGTTATAGAGACATTTTGCCCCCATGTCGTATTTGCGGGCAAATTGTAAAACGTGCGTCTGAGTGGTAGCTTAGCTACCGCGCTTCCTCCGGTCGAGTTCCGGAGGCCCAACCACCTCACAATGACCCTCCCACTCCCACTATGACACTGTCCTTAAAGGCCAGCAACGTTTCGGCTGCTGCTTATGGCACTACGGATGTCTATGGGCGGGGTTGATTGCTTTGCATTGGATGACTCGCTCGCTCGTTTGCCTTACTATCCCATAATCAAGTATAAAAAAATTTAGTCTACTACTTTTTCCCAGCTATCTACACGTTTAGCCACTGACGATATTTATTCCTTAATTTGTATCCTGTTAAATATCTTATAATAATATGGACAGTCAAAAGTTTTACTTAGCTAAGATCCGCGACAAGCAAAACAATAACAGAAAATTAATAATATGTGTTTTTCTGCTGGATGAAGTGGATTTATTTGGAACTTAAACCAAAAAACTTACCGATAATCGGCCATCAATTCTCCACCCACCAACCACTATACACAACACCAAACACACATTATCACTTTTCCATCTTGTAAACGACACGCGTTTCGCCCCAACACGAGGCATCGTCTTCTTTAATAAGAGATTCTTATAATAAGAGAATTTTTTTTCTCCCATATGAAACTAAAATTAATTAATTAAATTTAATTAATAAATTATTATTTGATAAACCTGTATTAACATTAAGTGTCATCCACAACAAGTTTAAAACAAAATATTTGAATGGACAAATTAAAAGTATTTTATTAACGACTAGCTGACCCGGCAAACTTCGTACCGCCTCAGAATCAATAAATCAAAAAGCTGTACGACAATTGCAGAATGTTTCAACATTAGTAAAAAATGTGATCAAAACTTAACAGGAACAAAAAGAAATCGTAATCAATAAAAAAATGAGAAAAAAAAAACTTCACTTTTGAATTTAATTTGATTTCTGAACGACTTTTAAATTTAATTGATTTCTGAACGACGGGACGAACATCAAATATTTCACAGATAGGGATAGTTTCTAAAGGAAAACTAAATTGTTGCTTTTACTATATTCCTAATATTTTTATCATATTTACTCACCTTTTAAACCTTCCCTGGACTTCCAAACATAATTCAAAACCAAAATTAGCCAATACGGTCCAGCCGTTCTCGACTAACGAACAGCAATTAATTTATATTTAAATTTAAAATAGTGTGAACGAATACGAATTTAAAAAAAAAAAAGTCACAGATAAAGAGTTAAGATAAGAGGTGATAGAAATGAGATTAAACCCTTTAGCGGTAGTCGTCATGATCGGAAATACACAAACCTTGGTGTGCAGGAAGCTCAAGCTTTTGTTCACGTTTTCAATCTTGTGTACGCGCATGCGTCCAGAGTTTGGCCTCGGCAGTCGCTCGCCGCTGATGATCTCCAGGAGTTTGAGGAGTCGCCGCCCGTCTGCCAAGTCGACGAACAGATCCTCCACCTCCATGCGGGCCTGGGGGAAGAACAATTCGATCATGAATACAAATATCTGTGTGTTGCTTCAATAGTTATTTCAATAGAACAGGGTCTACCTACTGTTCTCATGGGTGTCATTCCAGGGAAATTATAGGAGCAAATACCATTACGTATGTAATATACAGTATCAGCTTAATGAATAATAAAAAACGCCCCACGTTATTTTAGTGTGTTTTATAGTTTTTTTATATAAATATATATGTTTTTATAGTGGTAGAGCCACGCTGCAGACTAATACTTTGTAAAAAATGACATATTATTTGTCTGCACTATGAATAGGCCGGCGCCTGAGAAGTAGCTTAGCTACCGCGCTTCATCCAATGACCAGTTGAGTTCCGGAGGCTCAATCCCCCTCCCCCCTCTCGTAATGACACTGTCCTTAAGGGTCGGCACTGCGGATGTCTATGGGCGGCGTTGATTGCTTTCCATCACGTGACACGCCTGCTTGTTTGCCTTCCTATCCCATAAAAAATACATAGCTCTTCAAGTTAGCAGACTGAAGAGGCAATACTGGACACGTTTGTCCGAGAACCGACAACCGTTAGAGTAGACGAATGTTGGAGTGGAAAGCGCGTCTCGGCAAACGTAGTGTGGCCCCCCTGCTAGATGGAGCGACGATCTGCGGCTGGCAGAGCGTAATACGCGTAGCCGAAGATCGGGCTATGTGACCAGATAATAATGATAGAAGAAAATATACTATATATAAATATATTATTATTTTTTTATATATATTCACGCCTATCCCCCGCAGGGGTTGGCAGAGACCACAGAGCTCCATCCGCTGCGCCCTCGTGAGAATCAGGACATGACGGGTGGCGAACCACGTCGCCGTCATTTTCAACACATTAGGTGTATTAAATTCGTCTTAGTGAATCCCACGAGCCACAAGGGAGGATTGAGGTCGACCCCAGCAGAGCCCTGCATGCTGAGCTAAGGCACCTTGGCACGCTTGTGACTAGGCTCGCCCCTAGCCACGCATCCATTATAGCATATATAAATATATGTTTATATATAATATATTCAGGTCAAAACAGAGGAACAATGGAATTTTTTTACACCGCATCTACATACAAACAAAATTCAGATTCTTTCTATTGTTACAGACAGACAGACTAATTGTGTTAGCGCGTTGTACCGCAAATAAGGACACATTGCTAGTTAGCGATATGGTGCTAAATGTCTTTGAAAAATATATAGTACAATTCAATTATTTGTATTACGGCAACTATTAATGAAATTCTGCTCAAAGATTTAATATTAGTAAAGTCACGCTGCAGACGAATACTTTGTCAAGTATGGCATAGTATTTGTCTATAGCATGAATGGGCCGGCTCGCCCGGGGAAGTACCACACTCCCGTCTTTTTTTAAATTATGTGTTCTCACCTTAAGTAAAAATGTTCGCACGTTAAAGCTGAGTTAGATGCATTTCACATTAATAACAAATACAGTTTTGAATGTCGGTATTAACTATTATACCCTGTACAAGTTAGCTTGATCTTTTTGACAGATGTAAATTTTTCTGATCGACATAACTTTGTAATGACGAACATATTATTTTAAGTTATCCGAAAATTTTAAGACTTTTTATTGCTTCAAAGTAAAATTTAAATAGGAACACTGAAAATAATAGACGCTTGTACAATGTTACATAGATCGGACGGATGGGACGCGAATAACAGACAGTATACAGTATAGACCGATGTAACATTCTACAAGCGTCTAATATTTTCAGTATTCTTCTTTAAATTTTACTTTGAAACAATAAAAAGACTTAAGATTTTCGGATAACGCTTGAATCTTTAGGGACTTTTGTGTTATATGTATTTCTTTAATATTTTTACAATTTTTAAAATCATTAAATTAAGAAAATAATATGTTTGTCAGTCAGTCAGAAAAAATTACATCTGTCAAATAGATCAAGTTAACTTGTACAGGGTATAAATACAAACTCATATCTATTGTAAACATGTGTCACGGAACAAGAGGTAACAAACATGACGAAGTAATGATGTCATACATGAAACAAATTAATTGGTTATGTTTGTACAGTTCATTTGGTATTGTGTTATTTGTTTGGGAGGGAAATCGTTGAAAGAGTATTAATTTAGTAAGTCGATGTAATTTCTTCTTCTTATGTTCCTTAGGGTGGTCTTTATTTGGGATTTGTTCGAATTTTTTTTCACGATAGTCCTAAATCGGTATCGGTATCGTAATCGGTAAAATTAAGAGCTAAAATTCATGCCAAATTTTAGCTCTTAATTTTAATATTAACACGGCCCCCCGACAGCCAAAGTTTTAAATGTAAATAACATGGGAAAAATTTTGTTATTAGTTTGGAATTTTTCACGTCATGGACTAATGGACCGATCATGTCGACAAATGACAATTCTTGTAGCAAATTTAACGTTCTACATAAAGGGTCTCTTATGATTTTTCGCTAACTTGAATCGTTCAAAAGTTAATCGAAGTCAAAATCAAAGCTCTAGTCAAATCTATGAGTCTTTTCCGAGTCTGGTTACCCCGCCAATCCGCATTGGACAAGCGTGGTGGGTTAACGTCCGTTCCTCCAGAAATGGAGAGGCCCGTGCTCAGCAGTGGGACATATATGGGTTGTTAAAAAAATATTAAGATGTTTGATAAGTATTGTCCGTTATTAAAATAAACGTAAGTTTCGAGCGGGATTGAAATGTAAAAAAATGTACAACAAATGTACAAATACAAAGTTTAATAAAAGTTCTATTAACGTCTAAAGCTAGTTTTTCTTATAAAATCCCGACTCCCCAGTTGATTCGCGACAACAGAAGCATCAAGCTCGATGTCAGCTCAAGGTCACCTCATTGTTGTCTAGTCTTTGTCCACTTGCCGCCACGACCTTCAGCGTTGACAGCTGGGTTGAATCGATCGTATATGTTTATATACACTCAAATGTTTATTTTTCTGACATTTTTTATGGGATAGGAAGGCAAACGAGCAGGCGTGTCACCTGATGGAAAGCAATCAACGCCGCCCATAGACATCCGCAGCGTCATAGGCAGTGCGGAAGCGTTGCCGACCTTTAAGGAAAGCGTTATTATGCGAGTGGAAATGGAAAGGCTAGAGGGAGGGGGAGGAGGTTGGGCCTCCGGAACTCAGCCGCTCACCGTACGAAGCGCGGTAGGTAAGCTACCACTCAGACGCCGGTTTTCTGCGGGAGTGTGGTACTTCCCCTGGTGAGACGGCCCATTCATGCTACAGACAAATATTATGCCATCCTTGACAAAGTATTCGTCTGCAGCGTGGCTCTACCACTATAAAAGCGTTTTTTTTTATGGGATAGGAGGGCAAACGAGCAAGCGTGTCGCCTGATGGAAAGTAATCAACGCCGCCCATGGACAACCGCGACATCGCAGGAGTCACGGAAGCAGTTTTTTGAAGGTTCCAATGTCGTAACGGTTCGGAAAGACCGCCGAGGATAGCTGATTTCACAAACTGGCGGTGCGTGGAAAGAAGTTACGAGAGAAACGCACCGTAGTAGACCGCCACTCATCCAGATGGTGGGGACGAAATTTTTCTTTACGGCGAGTTGTGCGGTTGTGGAATTCGGCGGCGGGAATTATTCCAAACAATTCCTCGGAGCACTCCCCATGATAGAAGCGGTAAAAAATGCTGAGAGATGAGGCATCTCTCCGCAACGCTAGAGAATCAAGCCGATCGGTGAGATCTTAGTCATCCACGATTCGGATCGCACGACTTTGAATGCGATCAAATGGAAGAAATTGATACTGGGGAGCCCCGGCCCAGAGGTGAGAACAGTATTCCATATGTGGCCTGACATGTGCCTTGTACAGTTGGAGGCAATGGCCAGATGTGAAATACTGTCTCGCTCTACTGAGCACACCCAGGTTTTTCGAGGCCAGCTTGGTCTTTACAGCGTTACCGCCACATATATCTTTGATAAATAAGCATTGCCAAGTATGCCATTGCTATAAATAGAATCGATTACAAATACTTATATATGACAGAATATTAACTAATATTGTAGATGACTAAGCTGATGAGACATAAGGCCAAATGCAACACCCATTCCACGTATTGTAATATTCTTTGATAAAGGCATGTGCACCGAACGACGATAGTTTGGTTTAACCCTTCTTTGCATAATGGTGGAAATTTCCATCATAACACTGAATGCCCATAAATTATATAAAAGAACAAGTTCACTTCAAGTTGATCGTGTCTGGATACCTTTTTAATGTCCATTGCATAAAAAAAACATAGCTGTCAAAAATAAGCAAGTGTCACTGTCAGTAAAACGAGCTTGAAGATGTCATTCCGCTGTTTGTTGTAATTGCAATAAACGTATGATTTTGTTTTATTATATTTTACAATTTCTTGTAGTAAAAATAATAATTGTTTAGTTAATTATCATAAAGAATAAAATATATCTAATGATATCCTCTTTTATTTTGTATTTAGTACGAAGCCAATGATCTTACTTTGCATGATGATGGAAATTTCCATCATATTGTTTTTTACTAAATTTATACTATAAATATATACTAAGATTTTTTTAACCATTTTTCCTTTAATTTTGGACATGAATTATATCACCTTGATTTATTTCACCAGTAAAGAAACAATCATGCAAAGAAGGGTTAACGGTTAGAATACCTGACTTCTTTTCTATGGATTAGGATAAAACACTGCGTGTCGCTTGATGGAAAGCAATCAACGCAGCCTATAGGAATCATCTCAGTCATAAGGTATATAATGGCTTGTTTTTTGAAGGTGCTAATATTGTAACTAATTTGTTGAAAAATGACGGCGACGTGGTTCACCACCCATCACGTCCTGTTTCCCACGAGGGCGAAAAGCGACTAATGGAGAGCCGTTTCGCTGCGATTCGATCGGCACGCTTGCGACTAGGCTCGCTCCTAGCCACGCATCCATTGGCACGGCAGACCGTGGATTAGCGGTAAAACAAGAAAAAATAAATTAATATCGTTTTAAAGAATTTTATTTGAAGATAAAAACCCCTAAAGATCCCAGGTGTCGCCGTAAGAAGTATGGCGGATACATACATGTTATATATAGCCATATAATTCCGATGCGGGTATCAAATCCGCGACCATTGACTCCGTGGGGGGAGGGTCCGCCACTGAGCCAATTATTCGTCAACGTCATCAACATCAAAAACTGTTTACCGCGTAAATATAAAAACAAGTTTCACTTACCTTCTGCAGGAACGAGTTGATCCATTTGGTGAACGTCTTCTTCTGTATGTGGAGCCGCTCCTCCTGCAGGGCCTTGATGCGGCCCTGCTCGAACTTGAGCGCGTCCTCGCGCTGCGTCATGTTGGTACGCTGTTGGACTGCCACCGCGTACCCGCCCGGTTCATACTGCGGCCCTGGAGACAAATACACCATCCAGATGAACATCTATGTATCGATGCTATCGATGTGAAAAGCGCTGTAAACGACAGATGTAAAAAAAAACTATAGCACATACATACATATCATCACGCCCGTTTCCCGTGAGAGTCAGGCAGAGACCACAGATCTCCATCTGCTACGATCACGGCATACTTTCCTCGTTTCCTCCACCCTCATCACAATCTTAATGCAAGCCCGCCGGTTAAGGGTACTCTTGACCTGGCCTTTCTTAAAAACTTCGGCAATTTATTCAAGGTATGTTTTCTTTGGTCTTCCCCTACCGACCCATCTATCCACATCCGCAACGTAAATTTCTTTTGCGTTGCGGATGTGTCGTCTTTCATCCTTCCTATCTATGTGCCCAAACCATCTAAGCATCCCTTTCTCAACTTTCGTCACATCTTTTCCACCACATCGCATCTCTTGTAACTTCATTCCTTATTCTGTCATTCAATGTTACCTAACACATTCTTCTTAATGCTCTCATTTCCACCGTATTCAGTCTTCTTATATGATTCTTCTGCGAAACCCAACTTTCACAACATCAGAATCGGAACAAGCACTCCCTATATTCGGATCAGAAAAAATACTGCATAAGTGAGAATAGTCTCATAGCTCTATAGAAAATCTTGTACAGCCTTGAAACTGACTGTTTTTAAGTGATCTGACTATAGTGGTAGTCGTATAAAAACAATTAAAACTAGTTTTATCTATGTATAATATATTAGGTACGTAATCAACATTTCTATTAGGATTTATGGCATAGGAAGGCAAACGAGCGTGTCACCCGATGGAAAGCAATCAACGCCGCCCATAGACATCCGCAACGCCACAGGTAGTGCGGAAGCGTTGCCGACCTTAAAAGAAAATGAAATTATGGGAGTGGGAGTGGGAATCGGAGGGGGAGTGGGAAGGGGAGAGTGTTGGGCCTCCGGAACTCAGACCGCTTACCGTACGAAGCACGATAGCTAAGCTACCACTCAGACGCCGGTTTTCTGCGGGAGTGTGGTACTTCCCCAGGCGAGCTGGCCCATTCAATCTACAGACAAATAATATGCCATTATTGACAAAGTATTCGTCTGTAACGTGGCTCTGCCACAATAAAATCTCACGGATCTAGATCTGATGGGTTACCATATTTCCTCGATGGCTGGTAATCCTGGTACGAGTGGAAGCTGACGTTGCTGAGCTGCCTCTGCATTGTCAGGACATCGGCACTCCTCCTCTTTCTTCGCTTGTAACACTATTCACTAGTTTTCGTTTTTGGATTTCTCTTTGGTACGTCACTATTAGTTTATTTTTAGAGTGAACTCACGGCCTTATGTTTACTTTAGGATATTGTGGATTTAGAGTTTGAACAGGTTTGTCTTCTTTATTATAAATGAAATTTATTATTTATTTACACTTACAGGGCCGTCCATAAATTATGTCACACGTCAGAGGTGTTGCTTAACCTTTGTGACATCACATGCATAAATTAAAAGTGTTAAAACCTAAACTTAAACTCCACGTGTGGTAAGGGGAGAGGCCTTCAAAATCATGAAATTCGTGTGACGTAATACATGGATGGCCCTTAAGTTTTGGTACGGTTAAATGCCAATAAATATCAACTTGGCGACTCATATGGCGTATTTACGAAGTTTCCGCTTTCTGAATTAAGGGTCGCAGGTTTTATTACCGCATCAGAATAGATATAATTATGGCCTACAGATATTTATTCTGTGTTTACAAATTTGTTCTTGTGCTCATTACGTACGGCTTAAGTTCACAAGTGTACTACAGCTGACTTTGAATTGATTTTAATCGCTGACTGAGTAAGTTTTCATAGCTAGATACTTATCACACAACTGACTGTCTAATAGTTTAGCAAAGTTACAGCTTTCGAAGCGAATAGTGGCGGATTCGATTCCTGCATCGAAATAAATATACATATATGTTATTAAAGGCCTACAGGTATTTATTGCGAGTCCGGCCCCATTAATTGGTTTAGAATAATGGATAACGAGATGGGTTAACGTCCGTTGCTCCAAAAATGGGCCATGATCAGCAGTGGGATATATATGGGCTGTGGAATAAAAATACGTATATCGGTTTTCTAACATAACATCGACTACTCTACGTGACATAAAAGCGCAATGGGTTAACGTCTTTTGCTCCAAAAATGGGCCATGACCAGCAGTGGGATATATGTGGGATGTGGAAAAAAAATACGTATACCGGTTTTCTAACATAACATCGACTGCTCTATGTGAGAGGCAGTTTCCCATCTTCCAAGACGCGACGAAAGCCATGAGAAGATCCAAGAGAATGAATCTTTTGTTTCAAAGGAGTACGTGTGAAAGTTGTGTGGTTAAACGAAATAGATACAATCTATACATTACAAATACGACTTAAAAAGGCGTATTGTCAAATTACGTACGACGACCAATTGGCTCAGTGGCGGGGCCCACTACCCGCGGAGTCAATGGTCGCGGGTTCGATCCCCGCATCGGAATAAATATATATATGAAACCCCGCCAATCCCCATTGGATAAGCGTGGTGGGTTAACGTCCGTTCCTCCAGAAATGGATCAGAAGTGGGACATAAATGGGCTGTTAAAAAAATCAAACTTGCTTTGCTAAGATCCGCGAATGCAAAGCGGAAAGACAATACGGTCCGCGATCTGACCACGTTGGTTCTTATATAAAACTAACGGAAAATTGAACTAGGGTAGAAATGAAATAATATTATTAAGAATAAATTTTAAATGTCGTTTCTTTGTTTACAGGTAGGGGGTTTTATAAAAATGTGTGATACTTAAAATTTAGATTGGAATGTCATAATTTAAACATCAGAAATTAATAAAATAAAATCCTTGTTTACCAAGTAACATACAGTTTAATTTATTCGTCAATACTTAGAAAATTAAGACACGATATATATATAACAAATACATAGAAATAGGTTCCACCTCATCACCCGGATGGCGGGCCATCCACCACCGTCCGATTTAGTCACAGTTTTCTACCACGAACTATACAAAGGTAAAAAACCATTTGCCACCTGCGGTGTTTTAGCGTGAATACATGGAGGGATTTTGGAGACGAGCGTATGTGTTCGCAAAAAGCCGGCAAAGATATAAGAAATCAAAAAAAAAAACCACGTAACCGTGGTAAATTCTCGCTGAAAAGTCCAAGGCTACAATTATAATAACTATAGCTCCACGTAGGTATCAAAAGATCGATAAGGTTAAAAAATGCCTTCATTGTAGCGCGACCTTTCACATTTATTGCAGCACGAAGCGCAAGGATCAAGGTGATCTTCCACAGTATGATGTCACACATAGCTCATACTTTTAGTTGTAGCATTTATTTAAAAGAATATACAGGGTGTACTTGTTAGTTTCATACAAAAAAAATACGAGTAAAAAAATAAAAACCTCAAGTAACCCGATTTTTGCTAACCCATTTTACACAGAATGTTTTTTATTCGCATAAGCTCTTGGTAGGTTCTTAATTTTAAATTCTTCACATAGATTTTTTTCTGATTTTTCTCATGATGGTTACAATCAATCCTGTCACCCCGTTTTGGCTTGACGTTTAGTTCTGGGACACCCTGTATATATATGTATATATATGTATATGTATATATATATATATATATATATATATATATATATATATATATATATATATATATATATATATATATATATATATATATATATATATATATATATATATATATATATACTAACAAGTACATATATTATACCTGTATATTTGCAGTTACTTTTTATTAAACAATTCAATATCAATATCAGCCTGCGGCAGTCCACTGCTGGACATAGGCCTCACCCAAGGCGCGCCACGACAGACCCCATTAATAATCTTAAATTAATACCGTTTTGAAGAATTTTATTTGAAAAAACCCCCTCAAGATCCCGAGTGTCGCTTTAGGCAACAACGGCTGGCACGTTACAGTACTATAATGTTGTTTCTAACACTTACATAGTTCACAAAATTAACGGAATTGAACCGGTCCGTGCCGCGCGTGGCGTGTAGTGTTGTGCGGCGTGTCCGATCGCACCCAAGGTCACCGAGAAACACGTTCCACGACTCATACGTGACCAGGGCTTTTGTTGGGGAAATAATATAATAATGGCAATAGCCCGATGGTCGAAATACGAATGTATTTATTAATGGAATCAGGCGTTACTTTGCGGAAGTCCATCACTATGTGGACAGTCAAAACTTTTACTTAGCTAAGATCCGCGACAAGCAAACAAAAGTACGGAAGACAACCGAAAAGAAACTTTTCGGTTTTCTTCCGGAGAGTCTACTATACGTGAAGATGCCTCGTGTTGGGACGAAACACGTGTCGTTTACAAGATGGTAAAGTGGTAATGTGTGTTTGGTGGAGAGTTGATGGCCGATTTTCGGTAAGTTTTTGGTTTAAGTTCCAAATAAATCCACTTCATCCAGCACAAAAAACACACACTATTAATTTTCTATTATTGTAATTTAAGAATATTAATGGGGTCTGTCGTGGCGCGCCTTGGGTGAGGCCTATGTCCAGCAGTGGACTGCCGCGGGCTGATATTGATATTGAATTGTTTAATAAAAAGTAACTGCATATATATGTATATATATATATATATATATATATATATATATATATATATATATATATATATATATATATATATATATATATATATATATATATATATATATATATATATATATATATATATATATATAGCGCGAAAACCTGGTGGCAGCTACTAAAGCAATCAGACCAGAACCAAGAGCAGCCATCGGAGGTAGTCGTGGACAGAACCTAAGTTAAAGATATACAAACCCGTCGTATCTACCACCAACCAAGAAAATTATTTTAGTGAGACTTTTTTATGAGATAGGAGGGCAAACGAGCAAGCGTGTCGCCTGATGGAAAGCAATCAACGCCGCCTATAGGCAACCGCGACACCGCAGAAGTCGCGGAAGCGTTGCTGGCCTTTTAGGTAAGTTAAAAAGAAAAAGGAGTGTGTGCGACGGATAGATTATGTAAGATGCCAGTGTATTGCGTTAACATTACGATTTTTTTTTATTTATATATTGACGCCTATCCCCCGCAGGGGTTGGCAGAGACCACGAAGTTCCATCCGCTACCTTCATCGCAGCGAAACGGCTCTCCATTGGTCGCTTCTCGCCCTCGTGAGAATCAGGATGTGACGGGTGTCGAACCACGTCGCCGTCATTTTTCAACAAATTAGCTATATTAAATTCGTCTCAGTGAATCCCATGAGCCGCAAGGGAGGATGGAGGTCAGCCCCAGCAGAGCCCTGCATCCTGAGGTAAGGCACCATAGTACCCGGGTTCGGATTCCGATTTATTAATAAAAAAAAAGCATTTCACATCAAATTGTTTGCATTCCGCTTTGCCACATACATAAATAAAACGTATGACATAATAAAGTAATGATAGAAAACCTTATAAGGCACACAAAGCAGTGCCTTACGCGATCCATGGAGTGTTAGGTGAGACGGGGCGATCGTCACAAAGGGGCTGGCATCCTGCTGACCTTTGAAAGTGAGTTTGCGGACGTGACGTCACCGCACATTCTTGGTGACGTCACACCGCACGACAGGTTCCAAACAAGGACGCAACAGGGGATTAAATAATATCCCGCCAAGTTAAATAGGTGACGTTGTTTTTATTTCATTCACTATACTTTGCGAAAATTATTTAAAAAAAGACGTTCCGTGCCACGTGTACCTTAAGTGGTACATGATTATACTAAAAATGCAATTACTCTGAAAGTTTTGTACCCCGTGTACCATTTATGGTACACATTACACTTGACCTTCAGGCCACGTGTACCATAATGGTACATATGAACTACATGATTATACTAAAAATGCAATTACTCTGAAAGTTTTGTGCCCCGTGTACCATTTATGGTACACATTACACTTGACCTTCAGGCCACGTGTACCATAATGCTACATGTGAACTACATGATTATACTAAAAATGCAATTACTCTGAAAGTTTTGTGCCCCGTGTATCATTTATGGTACACATTACACTTGACCTTCAGGCCACGTGTACCATAATGCTACATGTGAACTACATGATTATACTAAAAATGCAATTACTCTGAAAGTTTTGTGCCCCGTGTACCATTTATGGTACACATTACACTTGACCTTCAGGCCACGTGTACCATAATGGTACATATGAACTACATGATTATACTAAAAATGCAATTACTCTGAAAGTTTTGTACCCCGTGTACCATTTATGGTACACATTACACTTGACCTTCAGGCCACGTGTACCGTAATGCTACATGTGAACTACATGATTATACTAAAAATGCAATTACTCTGAAAGATTTGTGCCCCGTGTACCATTTATGGTACACATTACACTTGACCTTCAGGCCACGTGTACCATAATGGTACATATGAACTATATTAATATACAACTGATAATTTGAACTACTCTAAACAAGCTAATTCATTACGGATTGATGATGTGATGAATATTGTGTGATAATGTATCATAAGATTGATACAGAGTCAAAACATACATAGATATATACTACATATCGTCACGTTTTTCCCGTAGGGGTAGGCAGACACCACAGATCTCCATCTGCTACGATCTCGGCAGACTTTCCTCACTTCCTCCACACGCATCACTCTCCTCATGCAAGCCCGCCGGTTAAGGGTACTCTTCACCTGCCCATTCTTAAAAACTTCAGCAATTTGGTCAAGGTATGTCTTCCGTGGTCTTCCCCAACCGACCCTTCCATCCACATTCGCAACGTAAATTTCTTTTGCCAGTCGGACATCGATCAGACGGATGGGACACGGATAACTAGATATAGATAATATAGATCGATGTAACATTGTACAAGCGTCTATTATTTTCAGTGTTCCTATTTAAATTGTACTTTAAACTAATAAAAAGTCTTAAAATTTTCGGATAACGCTTAAATCTTTAGGGACTTTTGTGTTATATGTATTTTTTTTAATATTTTTACAATTTTTAAAATCATTAATTTAATAAAATAATATGTTCGTCATTGCAAAGTTATGTCGATCAGAAAAATTTACATCTGTCAAAAAGATCAAGCTAACTTGTACAGGGTATAGGAAACTTGTATGTTTACGAACCAGTATATAAAATGTTGAAATACGTCCTCCGTCAAATTTATTATCAAATTCACCAACTACACACTTACTGGTTACTACACTCGAAAACTGATGGTCAATATATATATATATATATATATATATATATATATATATATATAAAGTGCTCAAACAAATCTTTCGAGTGTAAAACCAAAGGAGTAAACTACACAACACCTCTTTTAGAGCACGTATACAACACACGTTTCGCCTCAACACGAAGCACGCTCATATATAAGACTGATTGTAGTCTCTTTCAAATAGATTATATCGATTTCAGATTAGATTTAATTTAAATAGATTTAGGATTAGACAAAGCTTTTCCTGCCACCACGTCAGCGCCTACGCTGCTGCATATATTTGCTTATGGATATTATATCTTTTTCTTTCTTTTCCAGCATTATGACGATAATATATCACCAACCTACATCAAATTATCTTTTTAACATTGTGTTCATCCTATGGTTCTTTGGAAGAAATCGCTATTAACGATAAGACCGCCATTCGTATATAAATATTGTATATATATTCAAGCCTATCCCCCGCAGGGGTTGGCAGAGACCACAGAGCTCCTTCCGCTACCATTCGTTGCAGCGAAACAGCTCTCCATCGCTTCTCGTCCTCGTGAGAATCAGGACGTGATGGGTGGCGAACCACGTCGCCGTCATTTTTAAACAAATTAGGTATATTAATCGTCTTAGTGAATCCCACGAGCCGCAAGGGAGGATGGAGGTCAGCCCCAGCAGAGCCCTGCATCCCGAGGTAAGGCACCACAGTACCCGGGGGGGGGGGGGCGATCCCGGGACGGTCGGCACGCTTGCGACTAAGCTCGCCTTTAGCCACGCATCCTTTGGCACGGCATACCGTGGATTGGCGGAGAAGAAGGGAAAGGAAAGGGCAGGAACGGAAATACGGATTGGGGGGGTTAACTAATTCGGAATAAATATTAATAAATCCATACATATATTTATTTCGATGCGGGGATCGATCCCGCGACCATTGACTCCGTTGGCGGACGGCCGCGCCACTGAGCCAATCGATCGTCGGTATAAATATTGTATTACAATCAATAATTGTATAACTTTGTTTTTGGTGTACAACAAAGAATATATCTCTCTGTCTATCTATCTAGGATTTTCGAAGGTTTCAATGTGTAAGGTAGTGTGTGGAATGAGCTTTCGGGAAAAACGCACCTCACTGGATCACCATTCATCCATTTTGTATTTTACGGCGACTCGTACACGCGCATTCATCAAGTCATAACTTAAGGTAGGCAAAATAATACCCTTGGTCTTGCAGATGCACATGGGCGGTGGCAATAACCATTATGACCAGCTTGCAAGTATGCCGCCTATCTCTCATTTACCAAATCATATCTTAAGGTAAGGCAAAGTATACAGGGTGTCCCAGAACTCAACGTCATACCGAAACGGGGTGACGGGATTGAATGTAACCATCGTGAGAAAAATCAGAAAAAAAATCTATCCCATGAAATATGAAATTTGTGGGTATTTAAGAAATATCTAGAAATTTGGTCGAACTGTAACCGTTTTTCGGTTATTGTGGTTAATTTTTATTATTTAAACTTTGGAACCGTAACCCTAAATAACATTTCTAGAATCACAGTAAAAAATAATGACACAATTGCCACAGGTTTCCTAGAATTAAGACTATTTGTTAAACTATGAATTTAAAATTTTCAAAATTTATCGACTTTGAAAGGCCCACCTTTAAAAAAAAGTACTAGAGTGCCTTGGCAAGTGCCATTAAAAGTTGGCGCATTTAATCAGGATTGTAAAATGGTACAATACTTGTTAGTTTCATACTAAAAAAAACGAGTAAAAAAATAAAAACCTCAAGTAACCCGATTTTTGCTAACCCATTTTACACAGTTAAAATGTTCTTTATTCGCACAAGCTCTTGGTAGGTTCTTAATTTTAAGATCTTCAGATAGATATTTTTCTGATTTTTCTCACGATGGTTACAATCAATCCTGTCACCCCGTTTCGACTCGACGTTGAGTTCTGGGTCACCCTGGGTCACCCTTGGTCTTGCACATGGGCGGTGACAATTACCATTATGACCAGCTTCCAAGTATGCCGCCTCTCGACATCTCTGTCCGCGAGTTCTTTGCTCTCTCACATGCTAACAAGTGAAAGTTCCATCGAGATGGACGCAGCGGCAGAGCCGACGCGCCGCATGCCGGATACGCTCCACAACGCACACTTCATTCACAGGTTTCACCTACCGATGCATCTGGCATGCTAATACGCTATCTTTTTACCGCTTCTACCGTGGGGAGCGCTTCGCCTTAACACGTCGACTGAAACGCGTGTTTGCAATGAAATCTCCCAATAGGACAACCACACTCGGAATGAATATCTATAGGCCATACGTATATTTATTGAAAAGCGGGGATCGATCCCACGACCACTGACTCCGTAGGCGGGGGAGTATTACTGTGGAACGCGTTAACAATTAGGGAGAGAGATTTGTACATTTTTTATATATTCACGCCTATCCCCCGCAGGGGTTGGCAGAGACCACAGAGCTCCATCCGCTGCCATTCATTGCAGCGAAACGGCTCTTCATTAGTGGCTTTTCGCCACGCTTTCGACTAGGCTCGCCCCTAGCCACGCATCGATTGGCACGGCAGACCGTGGATTGGCGGAGAGGAAGGGAAAGGATAGAGAAGAAAGGAAAGGGCAGGAAAGGAAATACGGATTGGGGGGCTTACCAGACTCGGAATAAATATTTATAAATCCATATATATATTTATTCCGATGCGGGAATTCTGTGGACGGAGGGCCGCGCCACTGAGCCAATCGGCCGTCCGTGGCCGATTTGTACATTTTTAACAGATTAATTATAAGTTGTTTTAGTTAGTCGTATCATCATCATAATCATCAAGGAATTACAGCCGCGGGTGGGCCTTAGCCTGGTTCAGTAAATTTTCCCAGTCGTATCTTCGTTTAGCTTTTTTCCTCCAGCCCCTCACACCGATTGCCTTTAAGTCTTCCTCGACTCCATCTAGCCATCTGAGCTTAGGCCTTCCGCGGCTTCTACGACCGTCTGGTTTGACGTCGAGTAGGCGTTTGGGTAATCTAGCCTCGTCCATCCGTACCACGTGCGTGTTAGTTTGTCATAGGTCTCTCTAATAGTACATTGACCTATCCGCTCTCAGAGCCCGTTATGCTGCTATATAAACTGGTACAAATTGGCTTCGGGCAATGGTAGACTAATACATACAGTGGTGGTCATATAATTAAGAACGCTGATATAATGGAAAGATTTTTTTCAAACTAAGTCGTATAACTGATTGCATGCAATTTTTTTTATTTCTCTCGGTATCATAAAACTTTTCCATAAAACCACTGAATTCATTGATACACATGATAAGCTAAAAATAAATAGGCAAACTTTTTTTACACTACTTCTTTAGAATGTTTACGTAGTATTCCTATTTTCTGGCTGGTCATGTAATTAAGAACGCTTTATAATTTATACATTTTATTCAAAATTCAAAAAGAGAACACTCGATTTGCAGTTCTATGTTACTGTTTGTGTAATTTTGGCGCCATTTAGTGTTGTAAAAGATTGCTTCTTATAAAAAAAAAACAGTGGGAAAAAATAAAAGTTGTGATAAATCTACAAAGGAAGTAATAATAAAACTTCGCCGGAAAAATTGGTCTTATAAAAAGATAGCCCACCATCTGCAATGTTCAAAAACGATGATTTTCCACGCTGTAAAGCATTTTGCTACGTATGAAACTACTTCCAATGTTCCACGTGTACCTAGACAGAGAAAAACAACTACTCGAGATGACCGAAACATCGTTCGTATGGCGAAACAAAATCCTTTTAAAGGGACAAAAGAGCTGAGAAAAGAATATTTTGGTGAAAATAACCCTTCAGCAATCTCAGCACGCACTATTAGAAGACGTTTGGTAGAAGAAAAATTGCACGGATGGATAGCAAGGAAGGTATCCATGCTGAAACTTTGCCACAGGCAAGCCCGGCTTGCATTTGCGAGAAAGTATGAAAACTGGACTGTGCGGCAGTGGAAAAATGTCCTTTTTTCTGACGAGACGAAAATAAACAGAGTATGTTCTGATGGAAAACAATATGTACGACGTCCCCCGAATACGGCATTCGACCCAAAGTACACGAAAGTCACATTAAAGCACGGTAGTGGAAATTTAAAAATTTGGGGGTGCTTTTCTGGACATGGTGTTGGACCTGTAAAGTTAATAGAAGGTAACATGGATCAATTCCAATACAAAAATATACTGGAAGAAACAATGCTACCTTATGCTGAAGACGTTCTACCGGTTATTTGGACATTCCAACATGACAATGATCGAAAGCATACTGCACGCACCGTAAAGGAAATTCTTACAGCGCAATCAGTTTCTGTCTTAGACTGGCCAGCTAACAGCCCAGATGTAAACCCAATAGAGGATTTGTGGTTTGAAGTAAAGAAAAAGGTTTCAAATATACAGTGTGGGAATTTAAGAGAACTGTACGACGTTTTTTTAGAAGAATGGAACTCTATTTCTGTTGCGAAATGTCAAAAATTAATAGAGTCAATGCCTCGTCGGTGTAAAGCAGTAATTAAAAGCCGTGGACATGCTATTAACTATTAATTTTAGTTAAAAATGTATTAAATTGCTTGTTAAATTTTTCGCGCTACATATTATTGTGATTTTTTAAATGTAAATGTCATACAAAATAATTTCCTTTCAGTTTAATAAATCGTTCTTAATTATTTGTCCAGCTTCAGGACTATTTGAATGTTGTACTTTGGTAAAATAAATTAAATCTTAGAAAAAATAGTTGACAATTTTATTCATTATTCCTAAGCCACGTTGCTCTATTAATGTGGCTATTTTATAACATGACTGGTTGCTTCTCAGAAGGTACACATTTTTTTATATGACATTATTTAAATAAAAACTTCTAGAACTTCAAATCGTTCTTAATTATATGGCCACAAGTGTATCTTTTGTAAATTATGAGTTTTGGTTCAAAATAGAATATACAGATATAAATTATATACATTTCATCATATCCTATAAGTCTTCAACCAGTCGTTCAACCAGTGCGTCCTGCCCGTACTCTCTTACGGTGCCGAGACGTGGACACTGACAGTCCGTCTCCTCGCCAAGCTCAAAGTCGCTCAGAGGGCTATGGAGAGAGCTATGCTCGGGGTTTCTCTGGTGGACAGAATTCGAAATGAAGAAATTCGCCGGAGAACCAGAGTCACCGACATTGCTCTTCAAGTTAGCAGACTGAAGTGGCAATGGGCTGGACACGTCTGTCGGAGAACCGACAATCGTTGGAGTAAACGAGTGCTGGAGTGGAGACCGCGACTCGGCAAACGTAGTGTGGGACGCCCTCCTGCTAGATGGAGCGACGATCTGCGCAAGGCGGCTGGCAGAGACTGGATGCGTGTAGCCGAAGATCGGGCTAGGTGGCGTGCCTTGGGTGAGGCCTATGTCCAGCAGTGGACTGCCGCGGGCTGATATTGATATTGATATCCTATAGGAGTGGCATGTCCCAATGAACATGTAGGCTTGTATTTTGAAGGTTCCAACGTTATATCGGTTCGAAAACACTGCTGAAGGTAGCTGGCTTCACAGAATAATGCGTGCAGTGCGTGTAAAGAAGTTTCTTGAAAAACGCACCGTACCTATTGTCCTTGTGGCGAGTTGTATGGTAGTGGAATTCAGCGGCCGAGATTTGATTGAATAAAGGGTTTGTTCCAATAAATGAGGACTTTCGTCCTCACCAACTAGATCATAGGTTCCCTTTTTGGACTACCGCCCCCTTTAAAAAGATAATTTTAGACGGCTAGATAATTTTTTTCTAATGAAAATAGAGGTATTTCATAACGCCCCCGTTGGGATGCTAAGATCTAGATGAGTGGCGAACCAGTACTATACGTTTTTACCTAAAATTCATTCCGCGCAACATCACTATATAGCGGTATTTCTGAACCGATGCAACATTGGAACCTTTATAAACATGCCTACACATCTCTGAATGGTCGGAAACGCTTCTGCAATACCTATTATGGTGTTGCGGATGTGCATGAGCGGCGGTGATCACTTACCATCAAGTGACCCGCATGATTTTTTCATCCACAAGTTTGCTTCCTCATCAGCTAACACCGATACGACATAAGAACCTTAGAAAAACAAGATAACACATATGTCGAAGGCCGGCAACGCTTCTGCACTGCCTATAGCACTGCGGATGTCTATGGGCGGGGTCGATTGCCTTCCATCAGGTGACACGTCTGCTCGTATAACATCCTATCCTATATAAAAAAAGCTTACGGCAAGCTTCTGCTAGAACATAGCCATCATCGACCTTCTGTGAACACACACGCTCGCCCCTTGAATAAGTCACCGTTATACGTATCCGTATTTGTCACGAACCGCCGATTGGACTTCAAATCTTGAGCCGCAAGTGAACTTGGATATGCCATATTCTCCGAAGGAACCCTGATCACATTCCCAGACGTGCGCTGGAATGGACTCCTCAAGGGAAAAGGAAGCGAGGCCGACCCAAACACACCCGGAAGCGCACCGTAGCGGCCGAGATGAAATCCATCGGGTTGACGTGGCCTGAAGTGAAGCGCGTAACTCAAGACCGATCCCAATGGAGAAGCACAGTGGACGCACTCTGCCCCACCTCGGGGACATAGGAAAATGAGAGAAGAAGAGAGGATACGTATCCGTGTGACGGTATCGGGATGGTAGCGGATGAAGATCTGTGGTCTCTGCCTACACCTAAGGGAGACAGGCGTGACGATATGTCTGTATGTATGTATGCATACGTAATCATTCCTTATCTCATTGTATGTCATTTGTTAGGTAAAATCAAAAAGCAATTTGATACACATTTGGAAAGTAATTAACCAAAGTTGAGTCATGAAGCTCAATGATATCAACCGTCAAGCGGATTTAATTACGAAGTTATGTTCTGGAAAATTTTAGAAGGAACAAAGGGATGAACAGTTAAGAAACTTGGTAGTTCCTTTTTTAAGCTGATAGAATGTAATACAATCACAATATTGCAATACTTTAAAATACTTGACTTGTATCATACATATATTCGTCATACACAGACCTTCTCAATTCACACATTCAATTTTTGCCAGATTCACATTATGGTTTAGAATGGTAGAGCCACGCTGCAGACGAATACTTTGTCAAGAATGGTATATTATTTGTCTGTAGCATGAATTGGCCGGCTCGCCCGGGAAGTACCACACTCCCGCATGAGTGATAGCTTAGCTACCGCGCTTCGTCCGGTGAGCGGTTGAGTTCCGGAGGCCCAACATCCTCCGTCTCCCATAATGACCTATCCTTAAAGGCCGACAAGACTTCTGCACTGCCTATGTGACTACGGATGTTTATGGGCGGCGTTGATTGCTTTCCACAAGGTGACCCGCATGCTCGTTTGCCTGTCACACGTATTAGTAACATTCTAGAAGCGATTGACACATTTAACGGCTAGATAGATAAAGTAATGCGCGTATTCCAGAACGAGAGCTGATAGGCGGATGACGTGTTTAAAATACCAAACGATAAGCTGTTTGTTATCTGGTCCTCGCGTAATACAAGGAGAGAGGCCACATTTAAGTTTCTATAAGTATTTAGTCATCAGCTGCGCGGTGAAAAAAAAAAAGCGAAATCATGTGGAACCTACCTCACGGCAGGAAAGGAAATGCGGATTGGCGGGGTTACCAGACTCGGAATAGATATCTGTAGGTCGTACATATACCGATGCGGGGATCGAACCCGCGACCATTGATCCCGTTGGCGGGGTGACCCGGAATCAGTCGTCATTGTCGATACGACATTGGAACCTTCGAGGACGTGCCTTGGGGAAGGCCTATGTCACATAAGTATATGACACAGTTCAAGTGTAATTATTATTTAATGTAACGTAATTATATTTTATAGTAAGTAATATATAAGTCGGGGCAAAAGTATTTTCGTATTTTGAATGTATTATTAGTAATCAAACCTCTTTGGCTGTACTGAATGTAACTGGCTGGTTCTAATACCATTAAATGTGACATTCTGAAGATGCAATAAATAAAATAAAAAAAAAACAAATTCCCGCCATTTTTCAATTGTTTTTCAAGCAAGGGAAATGAATGTATGTGACGAAGAAATTCGTGATTCGTTCAAGTCTGGAAATTTTAGTGTGAAAGATGAGGTTCTTTCTGGACGCCCTGTCACAGATAAAATCAGTGCCATCTTTGAGAAAGTGGAGCAAGATCGACATATAAGTAGCTACGACATTGCTGAAGAACTGGATGTTGATCATAAAACAATTTTACGTCATTTACGAAAGTCTGGGTACAAGAAAAAACTTGACATTTGGGTACCACATGATCTCACTGAGAAAAACCATGACAACGCCAGACCGCACTCATCTATAGCCACGCAGCAAAAACTGAGAGAGCTTGGCTGGGATGTGTTGATGCATCCTCCGTATAGCCCTGACCTTGCTCCATCAGATTTCCACCTGTTTCGGTCATTGCAGAACTTTTTAGGAAGCATAAAGCTAACCTCAAAAGAAAACTGTGAACACCTGTCAGATTTTTTTAATCAAAAATCTCAAAATTTCTACAGGAATGGGATAATGGCACTACACACAAGATGGCAACAACTCATCGATCAAAACGGCACATACATATTATGAATAAATAAAAAATTATACCTAAAAAACATATTTTCCTTTGTATGAACAATACGAAAATACTTTTGCCCCGACCTATTATTTATTATTATTCTTAATAATAATTAGTAAATAATAAATTATTGTGATCCGTTATAACGGATAGGCATATTGTTGCCAATAGGCCTGATATCGTGATAGTGGATCGAACTACACGCGAAGCAATGATAGTGGATATTAGTGTTCCGCATGACGGGAATCTCATAAAAGCGGAAAAAGAAAAACAAATAAAATACACTGACTTCGCGCATGAGATCTCCGTCATGTAGCATCTTGATTCCACTGTCATTGTCTCCATAGTAGTCACTGCGAATGGACTTTTTGGTAAAAATTTGGATGCCCATACATCCAAGTTAGGTTTAGGTAAGTGGATTAAATTCAAAAGCAGCCATATTCTGCCCGGCAAGGATTGTGAGGTTCCTTTTACTTGGATGCCTAAACCTTTTGTTAGCGTGGTTTATCCTGTCACGAAGGATTTATAACCCAGATAATAATATTAATTTTAGTGATTAACTCTTTTGAAATCATTTTTCGGTTGTCTTCCGTAGAGTCTCCTATACATGGAGATGCCTCGTGTTGAGGCGAAACACGTGTCGTTTACAAGGTGGAAAAGTGGTAGTGTGTGTTTGGTGTTGTGTATAGTGGTTGGTGGGTGGAGAGTTGCTGACGGCTGTTTTTCGGTAAGTTTTTGGTTTAAGTTCCAAATAAATCCACTTCATTCAGCGGGAAAAAACACATTATTAATTTTCTGTTATTGTTTCCTTGTCGCGGATCTTAGCTAAGTAAAACTTTTGACTGTCCACATTACTTTTAGTGTTAATTTTTATATCAATAATATTGATAATTTTTTTTTATATATTCACGCTTATGCCCTGCAGGGGTTGGCAGAGACCACAGAGCTCCATCCGCTGCCATTCATCGCAGCGAAACGGCTCGTCATTAGTCGCTTTTCGCCCTCGTGAGAATCAGGACGTGACGGGTGGCGAACCACGTCGCTGCCATTTTCGACAAATTAGGTATATTAAATTCGTCTTAGTGAATCCCACGAGTTTGATAATTAGGGAGAATTGTATAAATAAAGGTTATAATAATTATAATATCATTGTTTATTTAATATTAGACCCCAATATAGGTTTACTAATGAATACTGTTTAATTATATTAGGGAGTAGACCGGGATAGCGAGTGCTCCAGAACTGCTGCACCTCTCGAAGAAGGAGGAGAGTTGTACTGAATTGGCTGCCAACCTTCGCAAGTCGGAGAGGCACTCTTAGAAGAAGAATGAATATGGACAGTCAAAAGTTTTACTTGGCTTACTTAGCGGAAGACAACCAAAAAGTCACTTTTCGGTTGTCTTCCGTGAAGATGCCTCGTGTTGGGGCGAAACACGTGTCGTTTACATGATGGAAAAGTGATAGTGTGTTTGGTGTTGTGTATAGTGGTTGGTGGGTGGAGAATTGATGGCCGATTTTCGGTAAGTTTTTGGTTTAAGTTCCAAATAAATCCACTAAACCCAACGGAAAAACACACATTATTAATTTTCTGTTATTGTTTTGCTTGTCGCGGATCTTAGCTAAGTAAAACTTTTGACTGTCCATATAGTGATGGATTAAAATCCGCAAAGTAACGCCTGACTCCATTAATAATCTTAAGAAGAATGAATTCTGGCGGCACTACTAGTAATGAAAAAACAAAACTTGTTATAAACAACCAACATATTATTCCCCATTAAGGAATGCGATTTATATTTTTAAAAAAAAACGAGCATGTACTGACCCAACGGTCCGGCAACCTCTCCATCCCGCTCGGGTTCGAATCTGCGACGGCCCGACAAAAAACCGAACGCGCCGGACGAGCAAAAAACGCGACGCCCATCGGCTCGACACTAGAGATGCCAAGTGACTAAGTTATCGACAACTTATTTCGACCATTTAAAATAATATTGTAATGTAACTCAAATTATTATTTATATATACTATTATATTATAATAACTATACTTTGATAAATATGCACATTACTTGAGTATATGGACAGTCAAAAGTTTTATTTAGCTAAGATCCGCGACAAGCAAAACAATAACAGAAAATTAATAATGTGTGTTTTTCCGTTGGGTTTAGTGGATTTATTTGGAACTTAAACCAAAAACTTACCGAAAATCGGCCATCAACTCTCCACCCACCAACCACTATACACAACGCCAAACACACACTATCACTTTTCCATCTTGTACACGACACGTGTTTCACCCCAACACGAGGCATCTTCAGGTATAGTAGGCTCTACGGAAGACAACCACTTTTCGATTGTCGGCTGTCCATATAGTGATGGATTTCTGCAAAGTAACGCCTGACTCCATTAATAACATTACTTGAGAATGCCTCGTGTTGAAGCGAAACACGTCTCGTATATACATACATATATGTACATAGTTAAAATTGTTGGTTTGTGTATATATTTTGCGTGTATACTTCGTTTTAACACGACCTAATTTTGTTAAGTCGATTTTTACCGATCTTAGAATTAAAAATGTTTTTTTTTTTACAAATTATCGATAAATGCAATACCTTTTTTGGGATAGGAAGGCAAACGAGCGGGCGTATCACCCAATGGAAAGCAATCAACGCCGCCCATAGACATCCGCAGTGCCATAGGCAGTGGAGAAGCGTTACCGGCCTTTAAGGAAAATGTAGGTTTGTTTCTGTGTTTAAAGTTCCAATGAATCGGAAACACCGCTGGAGGTAGCTGGTTCCACAAAGTAATAGTGGAAAGAGGTTTCTTGTAAAACGCACCGTACTGGATCGCTATTCATCTAGATGGTGGGGATGAAACTTTTCCTTGTGGCGAGTTGTACAGTAGTGAAATTCAGCAGCCGGGATTATTCTGAACAATTCCTCAGAGCACTCACCATTGTAATATGCTGAGAGATGAGATATTACTCCGAATATCTAAAGAATCTAGCCGTTCGGGGATATATTGGTCATCGACAATACGAGGAGCCCGACGTTGTATACTATAATACATTCGAGACTTATTAACATCCCTATAATAACAAAGCGAGATGCTATAGATTTAAACGTATGAAGAAACAATACCTTAGTACGATGACTATTGTTTTGTTCTTATCTAGTTACATTACAGTTACTCTGAGTGGCTGCGTGAGTAGTGGGGTTCATCCCCGAGGCTCGATCCCACACCCCTGCGCGGGGTGTGGATCCCCATTTCTTTCCCCAGTTCATCAGCAGTTCTTACTCTTTTCGCGCCGAAGACCGTAAATTCCCGTAGTCCCGTATATAATTATCAAATTTATATTTTTAATTTAGTACAATATTCTTGTCGAGACACCGATTACCGTACTTTTCCGGTAAATATAACGACGAAGACCGTACGATTCCGCAAAACTCGAAAACCGTCCGTCTTAATAGGAAAATAGCACGTCGCGAAAGGGTTAATGATATACATAAATCTCAGTCTGAACAAAATTGTAACTTATTTTGACGAGGAGATGGGAGGATGACCCCACAAACTAATAGCAGGTTTCTACTGGATAAGAGAAATAGAAGGTAGCTCAAAAATAAAATGAGCAAGGTCACCTTAAAAAAAAATGCAGAACACAGCTATGCTTAAAAGAGAACTTGCTGCAGAAAATATACAACATGCTCTATAATGGTCATTTAAATTTAAAGGACTTTTTTAATCAATAACTCACTCAGTCACTCACTCACACACACACGCATACGCACGCACGCTCATACGTACACCTGCCTTCTAAATCATCACTTCCGCATAACATCTTGCCGGAAGGGAGCGGCTGAAAATCAGCGCTACAGAGGAATCCGTTCTCCTGTTAGCAAAAGCTGAGCCACTTCCTTTGTCTAGAAAAATATTATATACTTTTTAGTTGTGTAAGTGAAAAATGTTTTGTGATACTGTATCTTGAAAAAAACCACCATCAGAATCAACTACAGTGCGTTGTTCCAGAAACTTCTTTCCACGCACCACTACCCCGTGGAACCAGCTACCTCTAGCGGTGTTTCCGAAATGATACGACATTGGACCCTTCAAAAAACAAGCCTACACTTTTATTAAAGGCCGGCAACGCATCAACATTACCTGTGGCGTTGCGGATGTCAAGGGGCGGCGTTGATTGCTTTCCATCAGGTGACACGCCTGCTCGTTTGCCTCGCTAAATATAACAAAATAAAACAAAACATGGTTGCTTTTTTAATTTAACCCACTTACCTAAACCTGACTTGGACAGATGGGCGTTCAAAGTTTTAACAATAAGACCATCCATCCACAGAGACGACTACGGGTAAAATATCAGTGGAATAAACATGCCACATGGTAGAAATCTCATTCAAGAGGTTTTATTATTATTACTTTTCTTTTAATTTCTACTATAATTTCACTCTCTCTCTCTCTCTCTCTATATATATATATATATATATATATATATATATATATATATATATATATATATATATATATATATATATATATATATATATATATATATATATATATATATATATATATATATATATATATATATATATATATATATATATATATATATATATATATATATATATATATATCAATATCAGCCCGCGGCAGTTCACTGCTGGACATAGGCCTCACCCAAGGCGCGCCACCTAGTCCGATCTTCGGCTACATGCATCCAGTCTCTGCCAGCCGCCTTGCGCAGATCGTCGCTTCATCTAGCAGGAGGGCGTCCCACACTACGTTTGCCGAGTCGCGGTCTCCACTCCAGCACTCGTCTACTCCAACGATTGTCGGTTCTCCGACAAACGTGGCCAGCCCATTGCCACTTCAGTCTGCTAACTTGAAGAGCAATGTCGGTGACTCTGGTTGTCCGGCATATATATATATATATATATATATATATATATATATATATATATATATATATATATATATATATATATATATATATATATATATATATATATATATATATATATATATATATATATATATATATACATACATACATACATACATACATATATATATATATATATATACCTTGTTACAATTTTCAATCGATAATATAATACTTTTTATTCATCCACTCAAGTTCAAATACATTATTATAAACTTGTAATGGATGATGTTAATACAGTTTTTTAAATATTTATTCATGAATAATATTTAATTAATACTAGGCGTTGATTTTAATTTTTTTTATATTACTTAATTCTAAATAACTGTTAAGCGTTACAAAATTCTTATCACAAGCGAAGAATGTTAATCAAGGTATCAAAATCATTTATCATTCGGCCTTCAAAGGACAAATACTATACGTATATTATCTTTGGGAATGTAAAAATAAGGCCATAGTGTACTAATACAGTTTTTTTAACAACCCATATATGTTTTATTGCGGGGCATGGATCATGTCTGGATTTCTTTTATCGCATACTAGATGGCCCGGTGACTTTCGTTTCACTTACATTTTACGTTCGCCTGTATTTATCTTCTCCTGGTATTATTAATGGAGTCAGACGTTACTTTGCGGAAATCCATCACTATATGGGCAGTCAAAAGTTTTACTTAGCTAAGATCCGCGACAAGCAAAACAATAATAGAAAATTAATAATGTGTGTTTTTCTGCTTTCTGCTGTTGGGGCGAAACACGTGTCGTTTACAAGGTGGAAAAGTGGTAGTGTGTGTTTGGTGTTGTGTATAGTGGTCGGTGGGTGGAGAGGGTTTTTTTTAGTTGCAAATAAATCCACTCCAGGGCGAAAAGCGACTAATGGAGAGCCGTTTCGCTGCAATAAATGGTAGCGGATGGAGCTCTTTGGTCTCTGCCAACCCCTGCGGGGGATAGGCGTGAATATATAAATATATATAAAATCCACTTCATCCAGCAGAAAAACACACATTATTAATTTTCTATTATTGAGTAGCTTGTCGCGGATCTTAGCTCAGTAAAACTTTTGACTGTCCACATTCTCCTGGTATGTTAGTACTTAGGCATGGAATACTTTTCAAAATGGCACATAAGAAACGACAATTTTGTTCAACAACACGCCCGTTAGACGACAAAGTCATCACGAACGCTATCTATTGAAAGTAAAAGAATTTAGCATTTTTCAAGCTGTTCATTTATGTTTTTCTTATATTTTTTTTCTAAACTTTCCCTGTATTAGAGCGAACAAAATAAAAAAAAAGTATTCAAATCGACCGAATATTTTTTTTGTTGGTGTTGTTGTTGATAATGATAGGGAAGTGGAGAGTTGCTGACGGCCGTTTCTTCGGTAAGATTTAGTTTAAGTTCCCCCTAAATCCACTTCTTCCAGTAAAAACACACACATTATTATATTATTTTTATATTTTTGTTTGGATTGTCGCGGACCATAGCTAAGTAAAAATTTTGACTGTCCACATAGTAATGGATTTCCGCAAAGTAACGCCTGACTCTGAGTGAATTAATATTTGAAAAAAACTGTATTAACATCAAGTGTCATCCACGACAAGTTAAAAAGTATTTTATCTAGAGTGGATGAATAAAAAGTATTTTTTTAACGGTTGAAAATGTAAACAAGATATATAAACATATATAGGGAGTGTGTGAACTTATAGTAGGAATTGAATAAGAAATATTAAAAGTTATATGCAGTTTCATTTAAAATATACAATATATAAGGCCATAAAATTCACTAGTGAAAGTATATAAGGCGAATATTGTAATCTGGTTTTTGTATTAGAATTCGCGTCGCGTTGAGAGAGATCGAGACGCGCAAATATTTGTGCACACAGACACACATCACAAATGCACCAACACTAATATCACCAATTTACTGACGTTGGCCCAACATAACACCAAACTCCATTACCGAGGTTCGGACGGCGGAAAAGGGGGAGCTTCATTCCGCCCGTCATCTGAACCTGAAGGTGGTCCGCAAGTTGGGGAGCCTCACCTCCACTCCCACCATGAGAGTCCCCAAATAGGTACAGTGCCGTCGGGGCTGCTGTAGCATGCTGCAGTTCTGACAACTTACAAAAGGCCGTTCGCGTAATTATTAAAAACCAAACGCATTTTATGTTTATGATGATTTGGAATTTCATTTTTTATTTTATTTCCAAATAGATTCACAAGGTATTCTTTAATTTTAATATTTAAACTAACTACCACCCGCTTTGGAAACAAAGATACGATCTTAGGGAGAAGAGAAGGCACAGGTAACTCTTTTTAAAAAATAAGATATTTTCAAAATAGTCTCAAAGTGGTAGAGCCACGCTGCAGACGAATACTTTGTCAAGAATGGCATATTATTCGTCTGTAGCGCGAATGGGCCGGCTCGCCCGGGGATGTACAACACTCCTGCAGAAAGTCGGCGTCTGAGTTGTAGCTTAGCTACCGCGCTTCGTCCAATTAGCGCTTGAGTTCCGGAGGCCTAATCTCCCCCTCTCATAAAACGACACCTTCCGACCGACCTTTAAGGAAAGTATCATTATGGGAGGGGGAAGGGTGTTGGACCTACGGAACTCAGCCGCTCACCCTACGAAGCGCTATAGCTGAGCTACCACTCAGACGCTCGTTTCCTGCGGGAGTGTGGTACTTCCCTTGGCGAGCCAGCCCATTCATGCTACAGACAAATATTATATTATGCCATTCTTAACAAAGTATTCGTCTGCGGCGTGGCTCTACCACTATCAAAAATGTCTATCCCCCCACAGATGGGGAAGCCCTTGCTCAGAAATATTTCGCCAGTCCACTGCTAGTTATATCATCTCATTACCATTCGTCACGCTGAAAAAACGAGTTAGTGTCTCGATCAAGGTCAAGAGCAAGGCATCACAAGAGTGTCGTTGTTTTATTTTCTTGTGACATAAGAGTATAGCTTCACAATTTAAATTGGACGCTTACGGTGGGCAGGACACATGGAAAACAACACAGGAAAGAATGGATGAAACCAGAACACCTAGACGTTTACTCGATGATAGACCGGATTCAAGTGGGAAGGAGTCGACCAAGACTCTGCGTCGACTGCGATCCCCAATCCACGTACTACAACTGCGTGGGGATCACAGCAACACCTATTTGTCAATTTCGTTGGTGTAAGGTTCGGCAGTTGACAAGCCAAGGAACGCGAAGGCCACTATCCTGATAGTATTGTTTTATTACACCAACAACCGCACCAAAACACTTCAAGAAGCAGTAAAGCTATGTACATGTCGATGCAAAAAGCGAGAACGCCGTGAATGACTCAGATGTCAAAAAAATTCTATTGCATATTCGCATAAGGATAAAATACTGCGTCCACAATGATTTTAGTCTTACAGCTCTACGTGCTATAGAAAATATCGTACAGCGTTGAAACTGACTGTTTTTGAGTGATAAGTGACAATTTTTTTCAGAAATCTTAAGAGATTGCCGAGATCGAAGCAGATGGGGATCTGTGGTCTCCGCCTACCCCTACGGGAGACAGGCGTGGTGGTAAGTTTTCACTTTTGTGGTTTACTGCGTTTTCGCTTCTTTGCGTCGATATGTTTCACATTAAACTTTATTTACGCGACACGTGACTACTTTACGTGATTTCTTTCTAGTATACAATTTTTTATCGCCAGTGCACACGCAGCCTTAATCCTCGTAACGGTCAACTGAATCCTTTCCGAGCGATGTTGGTTATTACACAGGGGTATTGGTTGGTGTATTTGTACCAACGTTTAAAGAGATTACACACCACTTGAACTCTATCGCTATTTGAGAAAAACTTTGTTCACTCGTCCGCGGATACGTCCGCACGCGACGGCGGTCAGTCTATAACTGACGCTATGCCGTACATGGCACGTTTTCGCCACATTGAGAAATTTATTTTAGCGTTCCGCGGTCGTTTGTGATAAGCGCTTGACGGTTCGCTTCGAAACGCGATGAGATAAATAATAAACATTTCATATTTTTTTTCAACACACATATTTCCCACTGCTGGGATAATTAATTCGGTGTTTTATGCGAACTAAGTCTTCATTTTAGCGTGTTAATTAAACCGTTTAATTTTAGAGTTTGCGTCACCTTTTATTTCTCTAGTAGATGAACTATATTGTTGTTGAAGTATAAATTTCTTAAAGCGCAATTAATTTACTGTCCGCTAATAATGCTACTTTATCTAGCGCGGGTAAGAGTGACATCATCACACCAACGGAAACTCTAATAATAGCCTTATCTTTGTCATTAATTATGTTACGCTGGACTTGGTTCAGCCTTACGGAAGTGTACACAACATTTGCAGTTCTTAGTTTTTTAACGTGGAAAGCGGCAAATGGATCAATCGATAGGTCTGATTCCCGCCGCTGAATTCCACTACCACATATATGTAACCGTGCATTCATCATCAAGGCATAACAGCCGCGGGTGAGGCTTAGTCTGGTTCAGTAAATTTTTCCAGTCGGATCTTAGTTTGGCTTTTTCTCTCCAGCCCCTCACACCGATTGCCTTTAAGTCGTCCTCCACTCCATCTAACCATTTGAGCTTAGGCCATGCAGGCCTCCAACTTCTGTGTCAACAAATATGTCAATAATATCCCCCCCCCCATTGTCCGCTTCATTTTGTCTGAAAATACTTCAAAAATGGGTTCATATACCTATTAGTTTTACTGACTCCATATCGACGATAGAAAACGCATTAGGTTAGGATTCAGTTTAAGTTCTCCGTAAATCCACTTCTTCCAGTAGAAATCACACATTATTATTTTTCTGTTTTTGTTTGCTTGTCGGCGGATCTTAGCTAATTAAAGTTATAACTGTTCACATAGTATTTGCTGAAAGTAGAAAACGATGTATTATGGTTGTATACACCATTAGATCCGAAAAAAAACTGGATCGCATGGTTTCTGTTGTTTTTTAAAATTTCTGAAAACCGAGACTATTCGACGCAGTTTTTTTTAAGATAAACGGTTTAATTAATACACTAAAATAGTTCGAGACGTAGTTCGCATAAGAGTCCGGATTAATTATGGAGTCGTTATAAAGATTTTCATACGCCCCGCGTTTTTAATTTAGTGTGTTAATTCTTCTTCTAAGAGTACCTCTCCGACTTGCGAAGTTTGGCAGCCAATTCAGCACAACTCTCCTCCTCTTTCGCGAGGTGCAGCAGATCTGGAGCACTCGCTATCCCAGTCCACTCCCGGATATGACGTAGCCAAAACTTTCTTTTTCGACCAACTTGTCTTTTGCCCGCGATTTTTCCCATCATGATCAGTCGCAGCAACTTGTGTGTTAATAAAATCGTTAAATTATATACAATAGGTAGGCAAACGAGGAAGCGTATCAGCTGATGGAAAGCAAAATACGCCGCCCGTACACACCTGCAACAACATAAGCATCACAAATGCGTTGGCAGCTTTAATTTTTTTTATGGGATAGAAAGGCAAACGAGCAGGCGTGTCACCTAATGGAAAGCAATCAACGCCGCCCATAGACATCCGCAGCGCCATAGGCAGTGCAGCAGCGTTACCGACCCTTAAAAAAAGTGTCATTACTTTTCCCTTCAGCAAGTTGTGCGTGTGTGCAGTGGAAATCAGCGACGGGAATTATTCCGAAAAATCCCTTGGAGCGCTCCCCATGTTTAAAGCGAAGCAAGGTGCGGAAACGTTACGGCGCCCCATTGGTGTATCATCCGCCGACCGCGTCGTTCCCATGTGGTCGGACCATAGATTTTACCACGTGCGCACCACACGGTGCGGCTTTGCTTATTATAAAGGACTATTTACACCATACGAGCTTAATTTTAATTGTTTCAAAAATGTGTGTATAATATGCGTATTCTTAATGTACATTTTTAGTACAAAGGTTCTTATTATTTAGTAAGTGAGCCCGGGCAGACATTGATCTGTTTCACAGTCGTTGAAAAAACACACGTACATAGAATAGAAAAAAACTTTATTTATGACACATTTTTTGTTACAATAGCTAAAATTAAAACCTTAATAATATTATAATTTTTTTTATATATATTCTCGCCTATCCCCCGCAGGGTTTGGCAGAGACCGCAGAGCTACGTCCGCTACCAATCTTCGCAGCGAAACGGCTCTCCATTAGTCGCTTTTCGCCCTCGTGTGAGTCAGGACGTGACGGGTGGCGAACCACGTCGCCGTCATTTTCAACAAATTAGGTATATTAAATTCGTCTTTAGTAAATCCCACGAGCCGCAAGGGAGGATGGAGGTCAGCCCCAGCAGAGCCCATGCATGGTAGTCACCATAGTACCCGGGGGAGCCCGATCCCGGGACGGTCGGCACGCTTGCGACTAAGCTCACCCCTAGCCACGCATCCTTTGGCACGGCAGACCGTATATTGGCGGAGAGGAAGGGAAAGGATAGAGAAGAAAGGAAAAGGAACTGCGGATTGGGGGGTTACCAGACTCGGAATAAATAGTTATAAATCATAAATATTTATTCCAATGCGGGAATCGAACCCGCAACCATTGATTCCGTGGACGGAGGGCCGCGCCACTGAACCAATTGGTCGTGAATAATATTATAAGATATAAATAAACAAAATTAAAGAAAATAATTTTAATCTAACGTGTGTAAACGCGCCCCATGGGCAAGGAATGCATTTTATGACTCACGATAGCTCCCGAAATATATCACAACGGATTGTCTTACAAGAACACGCTTTGACAAAGAATATAAGGCAGGGGTGGTCAACTTGATTAGACCAAAGATTTAATATGCAATAATTTTGTTGACATCTATCATTCATAGCTTTTTTGCTTTTTTGCGTCGATATGAACCCATTATATGAACGTCAGTCGTGATGTGTAAATGCGTTTAATGACTCACGATAGCTCCCGAAATATATCACATCGGATTGTCTTACAAGAACACGCTTTGACAAAGAATATAAGGCAGGGGTAGTCAACTTGATTAGACCAAAGATTTAATATGCAATAACTTTTTTGACATCTATCATTCATAGCGTTTTCGCTTTTTTGCGTCGATATGAACATCAGTTGTGTGTAAACGCGCCCCATGGCAAGGAATGCGTTTAATGACTCACGATAGCTCCCGAAATATATCACAACGGATTGTCTTACAAGAACACGCTTTGACAATAAATATAAAGCAGGGGTAGTCAACTTGATTAGACCTAAGATTTACTCTTTACTTACTAGACCAGGGATGAGTAACACGCGGCCCGACATGTTTATGCGACCCGCCAAGCATTTCTAAAATTGAATTTATTTTATCGACTTACTCTCATCAATATATTGTTATAAAATTAATTATAATAAAATGGTAGTACATACTAAACTGAAACAAATTATTAATAAGTGTTACTTTATGTGCGGCCCGCAAAAAAATATATTAAAACTAAATTTGGCCCGTTGATTAAAAAGGTTGCTCACCCCTGTACTAGACTATTTGATTTACCAATCACATAATCAGTATTTCTCAAAGGCAGATAGATACTACACATTTCTCAAAGGCCGATCAACGCTTCCACAATGCCTATGGTACGTCGAATTTATATCAGCGGTATTACTTGGTTTGTTACATCAAGTAACACGCCAGCATGTTTGCCTTCCTAAACCGTATAAAGACCTGACATACCAACTAGTTCGAGATAACGAACCTAAGTTATGGTCAGTAGGGATAGTCGCCCTCAAAAATCCCAGCTTATCTGTTAATGACCCACACGATAAGGAATTCTCAAACAGATAGTTTGTGCGAGTGGGACGGAATATAAGCAGACGGAAGTTCAAGACCGTCAACCGAACCTCGATGTCGTCATCAAAAGCACACGCTGATTTCAAGGTCTTCCGTCTACGGCTTCATTTTTACTATAGAGGTAGACAGGCGAGAAATGGTTGGCAAATAACGTCTCTACATTAACCTTGCTGGATTCCATTTGTGTACACCAGTGATTTCCAGTCCATGTCCCGATTTCTAAGAGATCCATGTTAACATTTTCGCTACCAGGGCCTCAGGAGAAAAACCATCACAGACCAAATGTTTATTATCAACACACGGGGACAGTACAAAATTTTGTATACTATAAAACACTAAAATCATTATGTAAGTGGCGATTTTATTGTGTAGGATCTTATTTAATTTACTGTACGATTAATAACATTTTTTATGGGATAGGAAGGCAAACGAGCAGTCATGCATGCATGATGGTAAGCATTATAAATTAGTTATTGACTTGTATATATTTTATTTTAAGCCAATTGGAGCATAAATAGCGTCAGACAAATCTAGTAAAGAAGACAAAATAAAGCAATTCAACTATCTTCCCGAGACAATCGCAATGAAAAATAGAATATACCACCAAAAATAGAATACATTACCCTTTGCATGGCAACAATATAATAAAACATATATCGTAGACTAGACCGTATGGTCGGCAGCCTTTGCCTTCCCTATAAACGGATAAATAAAAAACATGGCCGCCCGTCATATTGTTTACGTCCGCTTTTGGCGGGAACGGTGAATGGTTAATCTCCTAGCAACTCTATTTTCGTGGTTTATTATTGTGATAGGACAACGCCCTATATTTTTTCATATAAAGAAAACGATGTTCTTTCTTCTTAACCTTTCTCACTAAGCTAATTGTGCTATTGCTAGGAAAATATCATTCATATCGATAGTCCAATGGTAGAATTGATCCTAAGAATTTGCCTCGTCGATTTTATCCTACGGTAAGTTAACGCATATGCAGTGCCATGTAGTATATATATGTGTATGTATATATATATATATATATATATATATATATATATATACATATATATATATATATATATATATACATATATATATATATACATATATATATATATATATATATATATATATATATATATATATATATATATATATATATATATATATATATATATATTTATATATATATACGCACCCTGGCTCTAGCCCAGCATGTAGATTTGGAAACACAATTATACGAGATTCTCTCACGTACCCGTTCGATTCTCAACCTCTAGACCTTAAGGCCTAGGGGACTAATAGGGACTATAGTTACTTCGTTCCAATCCTCCCCTACACGTTTAACGTAGCGTCATGACGAAATTAAAATCGACACACACATATGTGTACCTCCGACACGACGTCGTGCCGATGGAATCTGCGATTTGCGCAGATTCCCAAATGTATTTTACTTGGCCCAGTATTTGATAAAGCTTTTAAAGCCAACAAATAGGCTACCAGCATTAACATCTTCGAATCAATCAAACCAGTCAGTTTCAACAAAATTTTCTATTCGTCGTAGAGCTATGAGACTTAAACCATTCTACGCAGTATTTTTTCTGATCCGAAGACGCGATAAAAAATTTTGACACCTGTGTCATTTACGGCGTTTTCGCTTTTTGCGTCGACATTAATAATGAATACACATTAAAACACCGACTTTTGCCAAAACAACCTAATTAATATATAATATTTACATAAACCAGTTATCATTTTGATACAGCCGATGTGTCCAGGACAAAGTCGTCATAAATCAGCGGTTCGTTTACTTTGGGTCGTGGGTGCGATTCCCAGAATGACGATAATATATGGCCTCTAGGTATTTATTCCACTCTGGGTGATCGTCTTTGTCGTTTGGACCTTCAAAAAACAAGCCTAGACATACCAAAAAGGACGGCAACGCTTCCGCGACTGCTGCGGTGTCGCGGTTGTCTATAGGCGGTGTTGATTGCGGCGACTTTCCATCAGGCGATATGCTTGCTCGTTTGCCCTCCTATCCCATGAAAAAAAAGGAATATTCGACAAACAGGGAATAATCCTTTTAACTAGGCTTACCATACGTCCCGGTTTGATCGGGATAGTCCCGGTTTGAGGTCCCAGTCCCGGCGTCCCGGTCAAACTTGAACAGCACCGACACCCCAACCAATCGTTCCCCCGCGTTCTTTTTCTTTTTAATAAAAAATATATTCACATTTATTAATATGTTTTCAATTCATAATAATTTTGATTGCATTTCAAATATGAAAAACACAAAATAAGCGAAAAGCAAAATGAAAATGAGCCTCTTTCTCTTCTGCGTCCCAGTTTGGCTCTTCGTAATTATGGTAAGCCTACTTTTAACTAAAGTATGAATGTTTTTAACTTTTAATTTGTTTAACTAAAGTATGAATGTTCCTGCTCTTTCCTTTCTTCTCTATCCTTTACCTTCCTCTCCGCTAATCCATGCTCTGCCGTGCCAAAGGATACGTGGCTAAGAGCGAGCTATAGCCGGGGGATAGGCGTGAATATATAAATATATATATGAATGTTTTTATACAAAATTCTCCAACAAGGTTGTTCTTATAAAATGAGTAAATTTCATAAACAACCTTGTTAGTTGTACAGACGTACGAATTCTGGTAAAGAGACCGACGTTATTATGGCGTAAGTACATAACATAACCTAAAAAGCTAAATTCAAACACCAGTAATTCCAACACAAAATCTTTATTGACAACTCATTTCCCGCCATGTTCGATTTTCGTTTTAAAACATTACACTCTCAATTTCGAAGGCGTAAAGTTTAATTTGCAATACGCGAAATTATGTGTGGCATTTATTAGAAATATTTACACTTAAATATAAACAATCTGTTATGGGTCGTATTGTATTAGGGATAAAGTTGAATATGCAGTGCATTGGGCAAAATTAACGGCTTTAATACCAATATGACCACAACAGGGCGATGATCTCACCTAGTCGTTCGGAAACGACTGTTATTGAAAACAAAGAGCTTTTGTTTTTTTAATTATTTTTTTCTTTAAGCCTTCATATTAGGAAGGGCTGACAAAGGAATTTGTTTATCTCATCCATTCCCATACTGTTTTTTTTAATCTTTGTCCAAAATAATAGTAGGCAGGCGTGAGTGGAACTCACATATAATGGGTTCCTGTAAGTAATGTAGATAATTTCATTTCTTTTAATATGTATCGAAAAAGAAATAGAAAAAAAAATTATTCGTGATACCTTATTTTTTACAATAACTAAAAGTAATAATATACACCGCGACTTTTTAATTACCCAAGAAAACTTAAATTCGCGTTTGTATAAATATGTATGTCAGTAAGTAACATTCAAATATTATAGCGTTCATACAAAAATATTGTTTTATGGGACTTCAAAGAAATCCTGTAAATATTACGCGACCAAATTAGGTTGGTTTGGGCGCAGTTCATATTGGAATGATAATGGTGTCTATTTGAATTAGCAAGATTTTTTGTTGTATAATTTTTGGTGTATATTAAAGGCATTTTTAAAATTTTTTTTTTCTTCGCCAAATTTAATGTATATCGATAACTGAATATACTACTTAATTTTCTCGGGTAATTAAAAAGTCACGGTGTATAAATAGTACTATACAAATAAACAAAACAAAAAGGAAATATTTTAATCTAACAAGTGTTATAACATAGTTCTTGCTCAACATATGCCAGGCGTTCTATTAGAGCACCTGTCGCTGGTTTTCAGCAAGAACCAACGTGGTCAGGTCGCGGACATTATTTTATATTTTTAATATCATTTTATGATAGGCATTTATAGTATTCAATAAAGTATGGTGATTCATTATTTTTATTTAATTAATGAATCATTAGAAATGTACGTTTTATAAGAATTTTTTACAGCTCGTATTCGTCCCCCTAATGGACTCGGGTCTCCCCAAGAAAAAACGTTATTATTGGAGTCAGGCGTTACTTTGCGGAAATCCATCACTATGTGGACAGTCAAAAGTTTTACTTAGCTAAGATCCGCGACAAGCAAAACGATAACAGAAATGATAATTAATAATGTATGTTTTCCTGCTGGATGAAGTGGATTTATATTTATGTTGGAACTTAAACCAAACACTTACCGACCAGCAACTCTCCACCCACCAACCACTATACACAACACCAAACACACATTACCACTTTTCCACCTTGTAAACGGAACGGAAGACAACCGAAAAGTGTTGCAACAACACTTTTCGGTTGTCTTCCGTAGAGTCTACTATACCTGAGGATGCCTCGTGTTGGGGCGAAACGTGTCGTTTTAACTTTTGACTGTCCACATAGAAGAAAACATTATTTATGACACCTTTTTTTACACTAACTAAAATAAAAACCTTAAAAATATTATAATATACAAATAAACAAACAAAAAGAAAATAATTTTAATCAAACAAGCGTCATAAAATGGTTCTTGCTCAGCATATTGAAGAAATGGACATAACCCATGTTTGTCCAATGCGGATTGGCGGGGTGGGACGTCCGTTCCTCCAGAAATGGAGAGGCCCGTGCTCAGCGGCGGGGCATATATGGGCTGTTAAAAATAAATTAAAAAAAAAACCCCTTTTTTGTGAAAGTTATCGAATTTCTTTCGGAAAGTTATCGAATTTTATTTATATCTCTTGTAGTTTTTTTTTTAATATTTATATGTATCTCCTTCGTATTCCTCTGCATTCTTCCAGCCGTTACGGTGGCTCATTCACTGTACACGTAGTGCGCTTGTGGAACTCTCTCCCACATATTATACGTGATAGCC
>JASFAT010002394.1:0-83417 GCA_031353405.1 Baronia brevicornis | reverse complement strand
AAAATGCTTAGTTAATAGTTGATATTAACTGCTACTTACAATATACATATTTTTGCTTTTGTCAAACATTTTATAATTTCATATTTATTGACATTTCTTATTTGTAATTTTTCACAATGAGAAGTCGGACAACTACAAGTTTCTTTGTAAAAGACAATATATAAAATCACGTGTCATTGTGATCATTACATGCGTATGTATGGTGGGTTCCAGCTTCAAAGATAGGATACTTTTGGACTCGATATATAGCGCTGTTGTCGAGATATAACAACTGGTCTTTATAAAAACGGTCTATACAGAAGACGGTCTGTGGCAGGGTGTCTTCCCGGGCCCAATAGAATTTTAATAAATACACTAAATAAGTTTTACAATAAATAAGTGTAAAACATAGACCATTAATAGAGTGAATTAATTTAGAAAACGAAAAGTTCTATTAATAATAACTTGAATTTATGTGGAAGTGTTTGCATCTGAAGATTTAAATTAAGTTTATTCAGTGTAAGTTAATTTTAACGTTATTATTGTTTATTGACTGGTCTGTTCAGCAGGAGTTATTCTTGATAATGTGAATTAATATGTTTAGCTTTCTCGAGGAAACGCAAGTAGCATTCTTGGAACCATGCCAGGTAGTCAAGAATCTAATGAATATTTAGTTTTATTATTTTAAAAAATGTTATTATATCATCATTAACAATATAGCTGTAACAGTCCATAGCTGGAAATTGGGTCCCCATTAAATTGAAGAGTGTTGTTGTAATCCTTTAACTTGACGGGTGGACAGGGGATCACAGATTAGTTTATATTTTCATGAAGACCCTGCAGCAGCCCATCTAGTACTTTATCATAGTCGCCTTGTACGACACCTTTGTAGGGAAGAAATGTGGTGCTCTATTTTATGCCGAGGCTAAAGTTTGTTCAATTACGAAAAAATATTACATTCTTTGTTAGAAAAATCATAATAAATAGTATGTATATAAGAAATTAAAATTGTACTCTTAAAAAGTAGCAGTTCATTTATACCAATGCTCATCATCTCGACGAGAACTTCAAGTTGAATCAGAAGCGACACTAATGCCGCGGCAATGCCTCCGCAAACGGTAGCTAATGCAGGTGATCCAGTTGTTTCAGATATAGCAGCTAATTGCCTAAGAAAACAAGATAATTGTTCAATTAATTTAAATTTTTATATTAGCAAGTTGTAAATAAACATACCATTCTCTATATATCTTTATATTATATACTTAAAGTCATAAAAAAATCTTGAACTTTTAATTCGTTAATATTTTTAGTTATATAAATACTTACTACATAATAGATTTATAAATAGTATGAAAGAAATATTAATGGTAGTATTATATAGAGTAATACAATTGTTTCCTTTAAGTAATTGTATCATCTAAATATTATTATAATGATTTAAAATAAATAAATGAAAAATTAAGCAAAATAAAAATTATTTTATTTCTTTAATGTACAGCAATATATGTAAGGATCCACATGAAATACACCAAGAAAGAAATTGCTCTGGGAACGGAAGTATCTTATTTTGAATTGCGTTTTATTGAGATTTTCAACATCAATATGATACGATGTAAGATAGTTCAGGATATTGCATCGAATCTCGAATACACGTTACTTTATACAGTGATATAGTAGGTTACCGTTAAAATATATATACATTTTAATAATAATGATTATTCTGAGGAATAAAATGAATGAAAAAACCGTGAAGAGTGAAGCACAAGTGCGAAAAGCTAATAATATTTTTTGACAACTATTTGAAACTTTATATAACTATACTATTCGAAACCATATAAACTGATTTTATAATTATCAATTGTATTGAAAAGCGATTGCTTTTATTTCAAAGTAAAAAAAAAATATTTATGAAATAATATTATGCAGCCGACGGTATTAAGATGGGAATAAGTTAGAAAAATATCGTAATTATCGTAATTATGTACATACATTATGTCTACCTTTATTGGGAAATTTTTACCATTTTTAGGTAGATTTTTAAAAAATAAATTTTAATTAAAACTACCTATTTCTTAATTATTATTCTTTATCATCCGCTTGTAGCACTTCACTGCTGGTAATAGGCCTTCACCGAGGAGCGCTACCTAGCCGATCATCGGCTATAGGCATCCAGGCTCTGCCAGCCGCCAGATCCTTGTTAAATCCAGTCGGGGAGTGTCCAACACTATATTTAATAAGACGCGGTTACAAGGCCAGATTTCGTCTATTTCACATTTTTGATTCTTCAACAAACGTGACCAGTCCATTCTGAATTCAGTTTGTTAACTCGAAGAGCTGTCAGTGGCAGGATTTTTACGTTTCAAATTATATAATCTTTTAATTGTTATTGGTGTAATGTTATTTATATTTGTGATCCCGTTGACTATCAGTTTGTTCATGTAAATCTGAATTTTGATATTTATATAACTTACTTAAAAATAAGTCCGTCCAAGGCCATTGCATAAACAACACGAGGCATAGGAAACATTGAACCGAACATGGACACTGTGAGTCCTGCTAGAGCCCCAATAGCTACTATGTACTTGCAAGTAGGTGCTTGTACGTAGGAGAACATTTGTAAGAGCGCAGAATCCATATCCACCCTATCGTATGGTACTGCAATTAAATAATATTTATTATCTATAGTCATGTAAACTTGTAAACAGTAATTGTAATACATATAAAAATGTAATAACTATATAAAAATTGTAAATATAAGTTGATGGATGTCGTTATTGAGAAATAGTGATTATTTAAGTGAGCATACTTTTTTTTTACTTTTTATCCCCTAAATGGGCTAAGTAGACAAAAAAAGTTGGCATGTAATCATCATCATTTAGCGTTATTCCGCTAGGTACAAAGCTAAAAAAGCTTATACACGGCTTACAAAACTAAAAAAATGTTCCAGTATCAAAAGGTTACCTAACGTTATAAAAAAGGTTATAAACAGAATTTTCGAAAGTTCTTATTATGGAATAAGAATACAAAGAAGCAAGTTTGTCGCCTGATGGTAAGCAATCAATGACAATCACAATCATCTACAATACCATTGACAATGCGTTGCTGAGCTTTATCATATAAATCTAATCAGTATTTTAGATTTACACACAAATAACTCAAAATATTTAAGAAATTAAAGTTGGTTTATTAAACCAATCATTGATGCATTTTCAAGTTTGTCATCTATGTATTATATAATTTTTTTGGAAAATGATTTTTATAACCATAGCTATATTATTTTGCTACTGCTGAGTTATAGTATTTTTATAAGTTCGAAATGGAACATTAAGCTGTAATTTTTTTACATTACCTATCCAGCGGCAATGAATATGCATTGAATTGTAAACCAATTGTATTAGTATCTATCTATAATAACTTATCATCTGTTGGTCCATGATATTAGTGAAATATTTACCAATCAGGGTGAGCACCATAGAACTGCTTACATAAGCAATAAGGATGATTGCTAAGCTAAGAACGATAGCCAGCGGGATTGATCTCTTTGGGTTGTTAGCTTCTTCACCTGTTGTTGCAATGATATCGAATCCAATAAAAGCATAGAAACAAGTAGCTGCGCCACTAAACACCTAAACAATAAAATAAGTTTTTTACATATGTAGTTCATTAGGTTTTAAAAAGTAATAGAAAAAAAAGGATTGTAAAAAATTGTTCTCTATGTATATATCGATGGATCTTATTTATACTGACTGAGGGACTGAAATAAATTAATAAAGCTACAAATTGCATGTTCTTTCTAGGACTGTATATAAGTATTATAGTATAACATACTTAACTCAAATATTTTAAGTAGTCGGCTTATTATTTCACATTGAAAATATTAATCCAGGTTTGCGATTTATTTTATATTTAGAAACGTTTGTGATTGCTTATGCCTTGATTATTCATGTACAGTTTTGTAGTTGATGAATAATGTGGGACTTAACAATTTCATAAATGTAATTTATTTGTGTTGTCGAATTTAAAAATTCATTTGGCATCATCATGATCACTGTCAGAATCATTTTTTTTAATTTCTACTTATGGACGTTACAATAAAAACAACGGAATGATTTTGTTAGTTGCTACACTGCATAGACGATTTGGCGAACGCTGAACACTACTGTTTGTAGCTGTCCATAGATATTCAATTCTAGCCTTAAATTATCGTAATTATGTACATAGGTATCTATTTATATTAGGAAAAAATCTATTCTAAAAACATGTAGATAATCAGTTATATTTGAAAAGCAAGCCATATATTTTATTATTCAAAAACACGATAGAGGTAAAATAACTTACTCCGCTCCATCCGTACGGCAAAAATCCATTGTGTTCAGTCCAGTTGCTAAGATCAACGTAGAAAAGACCAGCTGCTACAATAAACACCCAAACGCTAAGGTTAATGGCATTTAAAACGTTGTTGAAGAATAGAGACTTTTTCACTCCGGCAACTAGAATCACGGTCATCATCAGTGTAATTCCGAAGGCCAGGAAGTCAGGTGGTTTTCCTGTCAAAGTATAAGTTTACAATATTATACACTGTTATGTGGTAAACTTATACTTATAGCCGGCATAGAATAGAGTCATTCGATTTGGTCCTGTGGGTGTCGTACGAGGCGCCTATGGGAGCAAGTACAAGTATTACAGATGGGCAGCAATGTCTACATTACTAATGAAAGTCAATATACATTCATATCCTCTATTTGCCGACCAACCGTGGGGATAACAGCAAAATTCCCTAACTTTGAGCGAAGCCAATGCACGTCAGTGGACTGTTATGGCTGTTTTCATTGACTAGTTGATTATATATTACATACATATATGTATTATAGTTCTACAGTATAATAATATATAGTGGTCTATTGCAGTACGAATCTGTTTTCCAGGTTTGAAGGATTTACCAATACTCACCACGCTAAACAGGCCGATTGACAAGTGCATAAAAAAGAGAGAGTGCTGGAGATATGTTATTAAAACATAATTGATGGTTTATTTTTTTTTACATATGCCTTTTACATATGCTTATTATGCCTATCCCCCGCAGGGGTTGGCAGAGACCATAGAGCTCCATCCGCTACATTTCCTGGCACACCCTCCCTGCCTTTTCCACACTCATCCATCCTTTCATTCATTCTTCCTCTCACAGTCATCGCAGCGAAACGGCTTTTCATTAGGCGCTTCTCGCCCTCATGGGAATCAGGAACAGGACGTGACGGGTGGAGAACCACGTCGCCGTCATTTTCCAACAAATTAGGTATATTAAAATTCTTCTCAGTGAATCCCACGAGCCGCAAGGGAGGATGGAGGTCGGCCCCAGCAGAGCCCTGCATGCTGAGGTAAGGCACCATAGTACCCGAGGGAGCCCGATCCCGGGAAGGTAGGAAAGGAAATACGGATTGGGGGGTTACCAGAATCAGAATAAATATTTATAAATCCATACATATATTTATTCCGATGCGGGGATCGAACCCGCGACCATTGATTGCCCCGCCACTGAGCCAATCGGTCGGTGAGCCAATTAATAGTTTAATAATACCTAATTCAGAATTTCTCTTATAAAATAAAATTCTTCAGGCAAGTGTAGCCCAAAGTCTAAAAGCCAAAAAGCCTCAACCCAGGGCTTCTTTGAATGATCATAATACAACATGATCATTCACTATTCATAGCGATTCAGGATGTCACTCTTAATGGACCTAGGCTGCCTAATTGCTGATGAATTAACGACCACAATAATTACGAGTTACATTGTACGTTAATTTTAATTCTCATTAGATTGCTATATGATTAGAGTATTGGACGTGATTGCATTAAATGGTATTATAATAAAAGTAAAACGTATTTAAAACTTTTATTGTTAAAGAATACCGATAAGGCAAGCGTGCAGTTGTGATGATGACAATGATAAAATGATCCTAACGCCCACCCCTGTAAAATGATTGACATATTTATTTATACTTTTAGTACTGAGTGAGGCTTAATGTCAACATCTGTGGCATACCCTTAATAATACCTATATGTTGTTAAAATATTATATATTTTTTCTACAGCCCATATAATCAATATATGTATATCACACAGCTGACCACGGGCCTCTCCATTTTTGGAGAGACAGACGTTAAATTTACCACACTTGTCCGAGGTGGAATGATGGGACACTTAGACTCGGAATGAATACAATACATATATTTATCCCGATGCAGAAATTGAACCCGTGACCATCGATTCTGAAAGTGGTAGCTTCGTCGCTGAATCAATTTGGTCGTCAATTGTCAGATGCATACATAACAACATACGTAAAAATACCAAACTAATAAAGTAACAGTTAAGTCTGATACTAACCTAAAGAAACTGTCATAAAGTCTGATACTGACATAAAAAAGCTGTTTAAGAATGAATGAGTTGCAAATAAAAAAAAAGGTACGGATTCGTTGGGAGTAGTTTACGTTGGATAAAGTTACTCCAAAGTAGGTTAGCACAACTAATTCTATTTACAAAAAAATTGTTTGTTGGTGTTTTGAAGTATTTTTTTATTTTAATGTATATAACGGGTGTCCGGTGGAAGAATTAGGTTTGAAAAATTTCAAACCTAATTCTTCCACCGGACACCCGTTATATTCCAAATGGAATTCCTTTACAATTGTTGAGTGGAGGAGCACGGGCGGAACTGTGTTACCTTCATCATTCATGCGAATTATTTAGTTACCATGTAGCTGTGAACGGGTGAAAATTGTGCGTTCAATATCGAAGCGTATTTCAAGACCAATGATTCCAGTGTAATTGTATATCGAAGATTTTGTTCGTGTTACGCCCCAAGTGAAGATTTAAATTGGTTATTGGTACAAAAGTTCCAGGCAACTAGTTCAGCAACCAAACAAACAAACCCACGGCCAGGTGCAGCTGGGCGTCAAGAATAAATGAAAATATAGAACTCGTTGCCGAAAGTTTGGACGATAATCCGCGTCAGTGCGCAAGAGAGCTTGCAAAAAATATTGTCCGTGAAATATTGAAGAAGGATCTTACATTTCACCAGTACAGAGTTCATATTGTCAAGCAAGCCTTTAAGTCTACTGATTTTAATTTCGTAAAAATTTCTGCGAGACTATGATAGGTCAATTTCGTATAGTAAACATTTATCTTTTTGAGTGATGAAGCTGATTTTTATTAAAATAGAAGCGTCAATAATAGAATTGCCGTTATTAGGCTTTTGAAACATCAGAAGCCAATTCACAGGTTCAGTGCATAATTAAGCAATGGAATAATCGGACCGTATTTTTTTGAAAATCCACAAGGGTACGCCATTACTGTGAACGGTGTTTCATATCGGCGCATGCTTACTGATTATGATCTGTCAATATTGAGAGAACATTTTGCCTTTCCTTCACGCACAGGATTTCAACAAGATGGCGCCACGCTTCACGCTGCTGGAGAGACCATGGATCTTCTTCGTGATTTCTTCTCTAACAAAGTAAAAAGCCGTTTCGGCAACATTCCCTATTACACCCTTGTCGCCGGATCTCACTCCTTTGGATTTTTTTCGGTGAGGGTACCTCAAAAGTAAAGTCTATAATATAAACCCGATTACAATCTCAGCACTAAAAGAAAATATCCTCCGTGACGTTTATGATCGTCGACGTCACTACTTCTGTGTAGTCTGTCTGGGTGGTACAGAATACTGAGGCTAGATTTCAAGAATGTGCCTGACGTAGCAGTCAACATTTAGACCAAATAATTATTAAAAAATAATGTATATTTGAAAATCTAATTTTGCCACTGGACACCTGTTTATTGTACATTATTAATGAATTCCGGTCTCAGTTGTTGATCGGAATACAATCTACGACCATTGACTTCGAAAGCGATACTTTACAATAAAATAAAAAAATAATAAATATTGTATTTGCCAGAATAAGAGAACAAAATAACCTTACATTAAACTTTATCTTATACTTAACTATTAATACATAAAATCTTATAATCTATATATATCAGGTCAGCATTTGCTAACAGGAGTAGGTATTCCCCTTTAACGCTGATTTTCAGCCACTCCCTTCGCGCAAGATGTTACGTGGGAGTTATAAATTAGGTAAGTGGTAGGCGTGCGAATTTGGACACCAAGCCGATTAGGTCGATATTTACCAAAAATGTAGGTATATCTAACACGAAATCTCTCAGATGAATAATCCTAATTATATTCTTATAAAAATCCCCTTGTACAGTACATTTGTTTGATCGTTTAGTCAGTCAAAGCTCCACACAATGGCTTTTTAAGCTCCCCATTTACCTTGTATTTATGATTAACAGAGGTAAATTGAGGATGAAATGCGTTTGTACCTGTGGCTTCTAACCATTCAACAGGGCAAATAATTGAAGCCACAATTGAACTACATAACCACGTATATGAAAATAGAATACATATACCGAATACAGATTCGTCACGGATTGCAGATTTTTCTACTTATATTTCAATTCTCCGGATATTTGCTATTTTCTCTAATCTAAAGAAAATCTAAAAAAACTAAATTGTTATGTTTCTAGGTTCGTAAAAATTATAGATTATTTATTTCTTAACTTACTTCATATTGGAATGTTTTTAGCTTTTTTCTTACGTATTTATGAGATATAATGCTAATTATAAAATACATCCAAATAGAGGCGTGAATATAGAAGGTGGAATAAATCGCAAATATATTTTTATGAAATTATATTATTTTTCTGTTCTTAGTAAAATATTCAAAACTATAATTTAAATTTCAAATACTATAAAACATTCCAAGTAAATGCGTTGAGTAAAAAAATATATTACATCAAAAACACGTCATTTATGGCTTCTATGTAGGATAATCGTTTGCGTTAAAAACTGATGAATAAATGAAAAATAATAGAAAATCAGAAATCAGATAAAGGATGGTACAAAGTAAATGTGAAATATTAGAATGACAACTTTAATTTATTAGAATTATTTGTATTGCACTATATTCAGCGAAAATAAATATTTATTTAATTAATTTTTGTACCGTCAAATGAAGTTCATTGGTTGGCTTTTTATTTTTTCTGTAGTGAGAAATAATTTTCAAAACTAAGGGCTAACAATTATATAAGTAATCAATATCTGTTATCTATAATAATCAATAACGTTAGTTTATAAAAAGGAAAAGATTAGGAGGAATTAACATTTTATAAATGGGCGTAAAACGATCGAAGTTTATAACTGTTTGCACAAACAGTAGTTACCGATATTAAAAACAAATTCAGCTTTGGATACTAATAATAGATTCTGTGGAACCTTGTGAATGTGTTACTGTGAATTTCAAACCATACTATTGTCGGTTGTCAGATTTTATTATTTAACGTTCAGTTATTAAGTTTTCATTATATTTTGAAACTTCACATCAAAATACATTTTACAGTAAAAATGAATATTTATTAAATTATTAGGATATATAACATAATATTTGTGAGAAAATGTTAGACAGGCGTTGGAAGCCTGTCTAACATTTTTTCACAAATTATGATTTATTTAATATCAATGCTTTAGCATTTTATGTTTTAAAAACTTACCAAAAATGGTACCAATGTTAGATGAGAGGTACAAACTGATCGCCCCGTCACAAAGAGAGTCGAAGCATGCGCTTAGTGCGCGGGCGCACGCACTTGTTCCGATCTGTGAAATGTATGACTAAATGAAATAAATGTTTAAATAGTAGAGTATAATAAATAATACTTATTGCTTAAAACGTTTCTTAAACTTTTTAATTAAATTTTTTTATATATCCTTAATGTAGAAACGTATACATCATTCCATAAAAAATTTGCTAACTTTATGTATTCGTATAACTGTTATAGTTAATTTGTGTTTATTTCTTCTATGAAAATTAAGTATGTCTATTTTTTTCGAAAGTTATTTATGTATTATTTAATTTTCCTCTATGAATAGTAAGACTAAAGTTAACATATTAATTTCATTACTGTAGTAGTAATACTTAACTAATTTGTAAAATATATTGATTGTCATTGTTAAGTTTTGCTTTAATAACGAAATTTTAAAGAACATCGAAAAAAGTGGTGTTATAGTTATGTTCTGCAATTGATTTAATATCGTTTTTAATTTTGTTTTGACTTTCAGTATATTCAGGCAATACAGTAAAGTAATTTAAATCACTTTAAAAAGTTTTCTTTTCCTTGTGGTCTCCTTATATGTTTGATTCGCAAGATTTATTGACCGAGAGACACTTCAGTTTTAGTTTAAATGTAAGATGTATTGGCAAATAGCGAACCAGTAATGTTGGAGTACTTATTAGTAATATACGCCATATGGCACATTCAATATCGAATATCAAATTGACGAATGAATCTTAAGCTAAAATAAAAGTAAATTAACAGTTTATTTTTCTCTGTATATAACTCAAGTGCATTGTAATATAATACATACCAAATATTCTAAAATCATGTTCCATCCAATAACGAAAGCAATGAATTCTCCGACCGTTACGTAGGAATACATGTATGCAGATCCTGTAGTGTTTGGAACTCGAACGCCAAACTCAGCATAACAGGCACCTATACAAATCAAACAAAAACATCTACCAAATTGAATTGAATGAAGTGTTTTATTTTTACGTACCTAAAATTGGAATTGTGCTTCATTCCATAGATTCTTTTCTTTTTATTTTTAATAAATATTTAAAATCCTAACGAAATTTTAAACATATAATTAATATATTTAAGAAGTTCTTTTACTCAGTGTAAAGTTTCAGCAGACTTATGATGACTTGCGGTATGCCGACACGAGAACGTGGGACACTTATACAGATACCCAACAACTAAACGTGCGAAATTTTAACACTGCGAAATTTGATCACGCGACATTTAAACACTACGACACTTAAAGACAGGTCTAGTAAACACACGACTGTTTAAATGTCCCGTGTTCTCGTACCGTGTCATTAATGGACTATGCTCGGAATTTCTTTGATTTAAAGTCATCGTTATATCTTTTCTGGTTAGCAACTTAAATAGTAAAATCTGTCTGACAACCGATAACCGCAGAAGTAAACAAGTGCTGTGGTGGAAATCGCATTTTAGTGAACGGAGTGTAGGATGCTCTCCAACCAGATGAAGCGAAGATCAGCGCACCGCAGCTGGTAGAAAATGGATGCATATAAGCGAAGATCGGATAGGTGGCGCACCATGGGGGAGGCCAAAGCCCAAAATTGAAATTAATTATATATTAAAATTTTCTTGTGTCTATATTATCATTATCCAATGCTAAAATATTTATTTTGTATATATTTAGTTTACCACAGTAATATCAAAGCTATAACATACATTCTTTTCTTCCTGCCCAACCAAGTCATACTACTGGTGAAAATAGGTATATTGTTTTCAAAGTATATGAAGGTCAGAGACCGGTCAGAATATTCAAATGTTTGCCTAACTTACAGCCTCTTTAAATACCATTAATGAGTTTCTTTTCCTAGGTTTAAAATTTAATTAAAGTATCATTTATTATTTAAAATTATTTTAGAGTATAATTAAAACATTTCTCAGAATGTAGTGGTAATATGGTGGTATTTGTAATGGTCAGTGTTGTATATTTTATCACCAATTTTTATTTTCAATATATATTGTATTTTAATCTTTAATGGCATGTGTGCTAAGAATGTAGCTGCGTAGACTATTGATGTAATGGAATTTTGCAGAAATTCGCTTCTCTTTTCGCATAAATCCAAAACTGGAAGAAGAATTTGTGGCATTTCGAATAGCTGTTAACTAACGATTGTTTCGTTAATAAAGGGGTTCATCAATTTCATAAATGTATTTTCGCTATGCGTAGCGTACAATGCTCAATTTGATGTCATGCATAACAAACAATTCGTTGCCAATCGTATGGAAACTATGTACGCATTTTGAATGGTTTGTTAGTAAACCCAAAGCGTTATATTAAATCTATTGTAACCGACCTTTATATTTATGTAACACAAAGTTAGGTTGACATGTAATTAAATAACCTTTTTTAATCGTCTTTTTTTAATCGGCCGTGTCGTGCAGAAATATTCAATTCCACAAATACATGGTTAAAAGTTAGTAAAATTTAACATAGAAAAGCGTTTTTCTAGTCGCAGTATATTGTATTATAAATCATGTTATACATATCATTTAAAAAATAAATAAACACTGATTTGAGATTACTTATTGCTTGTTTATTGTTTGGCATCAATATCTCAATATCGGTAATTTGTGGATTGTATCATTTTTGCATAATATGATTCAAATCATTTTAGAATCTCGCGTAATATTTGAATATTTTGGACAATATAAAAAGGCTTTGTTTAAATATTGCGCCATTGCGATATAATATGCAGTGACAGCACAATATCTGTGACGACCACTGTACCTGTGAAATGTGAAGATTATTTTCCGTTTTCAATGGAACTTAATTATGCTCCGTAATTTCGTCGTTGTACACTATGTAATGTGTACTATAGTGATACATTGATCAATGTATTAATACTGAGGATATGTCATACACATATATATATATATATATATATATATATATATATATATATATATATATATATATATATATATATATATGTGTATGTATAAATAATATTCAAAGAATAAAGTAACAAATAAGTTAAAAAAAAAAGTATAAAATCAACTAGTTGATCTCCAAAGTAGAAAAGTAATAAATGGTATTACTATACTATCCACATCGATAGAAACTTACTGTAGGAAATCAAAACATTTCTGTTTGAACAGTGAGTTCTACAGAAAACCCACATTATAGGGTTCAGCCACATGATACAAATAAAATATTATTGGTTGTGGTTACAATAATAATATGTTTTAGTTAAAACAATTTATAGTTTTAACTAAAACATATTATTGTTAAATTTTTACCACAATATCTATAATAGTATATAATGTTAATTAAATAAAATGTGAATGCTTTTTACAGCTTTATCGAATATTGGGTCGAGTCGAATTGAAGAGAATCTCGTGTAAGTTGGCCGGTGTAGAAGTTTTATCTCCACTACGTGCTCGGCTAGAGCCGGGATGCGTGTGAGTGTTGGTGTCGTGGGTGGATCCGAATGACGTAGCTTCGTCGTCCGGATCGTGTAACGTTACGCGGGCGTCGTCTTTTCGGGGGTGCATTTAAATCGGGCGAATAATTGACCGATTGTACCACCAGTGGTTTATTCTTTTAACATTTACATAGTGTACAATCATAAATAAGGACGAGATTACACAGATTATAATAATAAAGATCGGACTTACTATGGCAGTGACGTCCGATCCTGAATTATGTGAAATAATCTCGTCCTCATCTTAGTCCCAACCCATCCCATGTAATACTCAGTACAAATTACAGGACCCCAGCAAAAATTGTGCATTGTATAATCACTTTGAAGGAATGACTTTGACAAATCAGTGCGGTCGCGCCAGCTTAGGACCGTAGCGAGTCGAGCGCGTTCTGTTTTAAGCCTTTATAAGCTTTAAAGTTTGTGATGGCTTAGCAGTACAAGGTACATACTATATAATGTACAACCAGGAAATAGGACAAGGTTATTCACATAACTGAGGATCGGACATCATTACGTTAGTTCGTCCGATTTGTAGAATTAATGGCGATTCCATTTCGACGTTAATGAGCTATATGAGGCTTTATAAAAATTGAAACATTATATCATAAATAACTTTCTGCTCACTGACATTTCTATTTCAATGAAATTGGACTCCATCATTCCAAAAGATAGTGTTCAACGTATGAAATTGCTCTAACATAGCCTCGCAGAAATTTTTACGCAAATTATAATTATTAGGGTTTGCACAAATTGGATTCCGTAAGGGTGAAATCTAAGATTCTTCATGGACAATAATTATTGGAAGCTCTCTCTTGCGGAACGACTGACGCGGATTATCGTGCAATCTGTAGGTGACGAGTTTAATGTTTTATTTTTTCTCCGCGTCCGGCTGGGAGCGGCCGTAAGATGTTTTCTACTGAACTTGTTGCCCGGAACCTTTTTACCAATGACCGAATCAAATCTTCACTTGTGGTGTCGCGTAATCGCCGAATATTGTAAGCCCATTCAATTTTACGTAGTTTTATAAGATTTTATTCTTATTTACGCAAATCAACAGTAGCTTTTGTCATAAGTTTTGTTCTATATTAATATAAGTATTGTTTTCAGTAGAGACAAGAATGGAAACTTAGCAAAAAAAGAAATGTAATTTACTATATAATGGTGTTTATTCCTATTATATAGATAGATATGATTTAAGGCAAAAGTTAGAAACTCATTTAATATAATATAATATAATGCCTAAAGCAATAGTAGGTCAGGAAAAGTTATGTTTCATATGGAACAGAATGGAAAACATACATGGAACGGAAGCCACACTGTTCGTTTTATACAAATTGAACTAAGTTAAATACATAACATGGAGTGGTTAAATCAGATAAAAAATAAAAATATAATTGGAATATTTTTTTATAAAATTCCAAGATAATACCGCCGCTATTTCTTAATCTTACTTCACAAAGTGGAAGTTATATAAAGGTGCAGTTAAGCGGATGAAAAGGTAATTTGTAACTACATCATACCCGTGGCGATGCATTCTGATATAGTATAAATATTTAATATAGAGCTTGAGTAATGATATCTCATAAGGAATTAAAATGCATTTTAATTCACTTCACACAATCAATTTGTGTAAAATTATCATTTGTGCTAAAATTTTTGTTACACTATTATTTTACTAATAATTTTATGTAGTGTCCGTAATGTTACGGGTTAAATATGTTTAAAAGTTGACTGATTCTTTTTGCTGTATGGGTTTTGATGTCCAAAATATGTACCTATTTAAGCACACGGCTTTCTCAATCGGTAGTAAACACTGAATTTTTACTTGTACTTCGCACTTTGTATGGGATAGGGAGGCAAACGAGCAAGCGTATCATCTGATGGAAAGCAATTAACGCCAATTATTTTACAATTAATAAAATACAATACGAGTATTTTATTTATTGTAAAATTTTTGATTGGAAGCTTAGATCAAACTTTAATTTCAAGTTTTTTTAGTTAAATTAAAATTTACGATTATTTTTATAAATGTATTATTAAGTAAAAACGTGTACTTTAATGTAAGCGATCTGTATTGCCTTATAATGGCAATTTTTTGTTTTTTTTTTATTATATATGGAATAGGTATATCGTAGTGAAATTATTTGGAAATTTGTTATGATTGACAAATTTTACTTACCCGAAAAAATGCTAGCCATCGCAGCGATGATAAAGCTAAAGACTACACCAGGCCCAGCATACTTGCGGGCTACCATCCCCGCTACCACGTACATTCCAGTTCCTACGCAGGAACCGACGCCAAGGGATGTGAGATCCATAGTGGTGAGGCATCTCTAGGGGTATAAAAGGATATGTTAATAAAATATTACTTGTAAATCTCTATCAAATTCTAATGTTACACGTGTTTGAAAATAACAATTTATTTTATTTTTACAGCCTACGTATGTCCCACTTGTTAGCATGTTCTTTTTTAGTGGAATGATCATTAACTTAACACGTTTGTGCCGATTGGCGAAGATTTACAGTTTATTTGAAATTTATTTATATTGATTTCAAATAGCATCTATATGTGCTTTACTGCGGTGAGTCACAGATATATAGATTTTGACGATCATTGTGTTCTTTAATCATTTAATTTTAATCAATCTTAATTCAATTGTCTATTTATTGCCATTTGTAAAAATTTAATGAAATGTTTTCATTTGCAGAACTTTAATGCCAGTTAAACACAATTAGTCTTCTCAATATTTTATTATTCATTATATATTTTTAAATCAACAGATCGTTTTTGTATTTATCAAATTCACCGAAAAGTTTTATTGATTTCAATGACTAGCAGCTATTTGTGCAAAAGTTTTTTCGGAAGGGTCATGTCAAGGGTCAAGATCGATCGTTTGAAATAAAATTCCTTAAAAGGCCTTAAAATAAAATGTCGATAAAACAAAATTACATACCTATATAAAAATTACCTACAGATAACGTGAATATTTTTGTTAAAATAAGGTCTAAATAAATGTTATCTATACGCAATAAACTGTCTGCAATGTAAACACCAAGCGTCGTGTGCAAGTGACGGTTGAGAAGTAAAGAGCTCTTATGGTAAATTGTGATTAACTTGAGTTCACGATCTATTTTAGTATTTTCTTAAACGAATATTAAGGGAAATATCATCAAAATTTACTAGTTTATAAATATAGTCATAAATCTAAATATATATATATATATATATATATATATATATATATATATATATATATATATATATATATATATATATATATATATATATATCAGAGGCAGTCATGAGGACTTCTGACAGAAGTGAAAACTTAAAACTGTATTTTAAAATTTTTATGAATAATTATTTTAGTTAACTCATAAACAATTTAAAAGTATATACTCATACAACAGCATTAATATAAAAACCATTTTTAACATGATATTAAGAAAGGCAAATCACCAACTTAAAAATCTTACTTTATAATTTATGTTTTGTTAACGATAGATTACGATTTAGCTGTGTTTACAATATCACAAAAGTTATTATGTTTAAAATTCTTGGATTCATCGCGTATTTTTTTAAATTACTTAAATTTAGAACATGTGACACAGGTAAAGATGAAACTTTGAATGGTAGTTGTTGGCTGTCTATTAAAACAAGTCTATAAAATCATCGATGGGGCCAAACCTGGAGGGTAGAGGGAGAAAAATATGATTTTAGATGTCTCAAGTTTATTTCCAATAAAACTTCACTAAAATATGTTAGAATTGCGATAACATTTTCTTTAAAATTTCATATTTAAATATACTATGTATTTTCGAATCTACGTTACACTGTGCTACGAAATACCGCCTTCAAATATTTCTTACAACTATAATAATGGAGTCCTCGCATGTAGCACCTGTGCCCGCACGTTTACATGTAAAATATTATATCAGTATCATATATCAGTACAGTGTGTAGTCGAAACCGTTAAGAACACACACACAATGTGCCCACATTGTGCACACATTTATACAAATTATTAATTTTACACTTTTAGTTATTGTAAAAATAAATTATTTCCTTATATAATTAGTAATCAATTCCTCAATTGACTACATTTAAATACGCGTATCATCACAAGTGCTCGATATGAAGATATACTCGTAAAGAGATCAAAATACTCGTAGAAGTTGACCAATATTATAAGGTTGCCTATAAAATGTATTCATAGTTATTATACTTCATTATGAATAAATTAGTGGCACTGGCTGTGTATTGCTCAACTACAGATAATCCTCTAAGTAAAAATTAGTGACTGTAGTCGTGCATTCCACTTTGTAAATAGAAAGTTCGTCTTTGACTGACTAAAGTCAGTCATGTCATGTCATCAGGCAGTCTCCCAGGGTGGAGTTTTGTGGACTGCATCGTTGGATATCAGTAACGCGTTTAACACTCTGCCCTGGGAAACGCCCACATTAGCGAGACGGGCTGCCTCTTTATGAGTATCACCGCGGGCTGTCCTCGACGGCAAATGGAAGTTCGAAGAGCACATATCCTCTTAGAGGTATAGGTAAGGTAACCGTCCACATCCACGGGAGATCATGCAATGGAGGGTCGAGGCACGTGATGATCTCTTCTGGAAATGGACGATTCGACTAGAGGCACCTGGGCCAAGTCAGGCATTAGTAGAGGCTATTCGGCCTATCTTGAGGCAATGGGTAGACCGAAGGCACGGCACAATCACCTTCCATCTGGCGCAGATACTGACTGGGCATGGATGCTTCGGTGAGTACCTGTGCCGAGTGGTGGGTCGAGAGCTAACGCCAACGTGTCATCACTGTATATCGCGGATACGGCACAGCACACACGCGTGGATTGCCCAGCATGGGCGGGACCTGACACTGCCAGCCCTCATCAAAGCCATGATTGGCAGCGAGGAGGCCTGGCGGGTGGTTGAGACTTTCTGCGGCACAGTGATGTCACAGAAGGAAGCGGCGGAGCGAAGGCGAGAACAAGCCCCGAACTCGCTTCCGATCCGTCGCAGAAGACACGGTCGGCGGCGTTTGGCTTATGCGGCCCTAATGCCACCCTAACCAGGACTTGCAGTAACGGATCGGGGGGTCTGTTACTCACTAAGGTCCTGAGCTGAAGAACGCCCTGAGTGTTTCGGGGCGTTTTTAGCGAAGGGGAAGGAGATCCTAAAGCCTCCCAAATGAAGACGGGGTCATAAAGGCTGCACTGTCGGGATTGCGGATCTGAGCCAAGCGTCCCCGTGACCTCGATAGAAGTGACGCGTAGAAACACCCAAGGGGTTTTAGTCGGTAAAACGAGTCCGACATAACTCTCTGGCCTCCTCCAGGCTGAAGTGTATCCATAAAGGATTTCCCCTGGGATAAAAAAAAAGAAAAGTCATGTCATGTCATATAAAATACCATTGTCTGTAGTGTTGTAAAAATTATTAATATATAAAACAAAGGAGAATACGAAAAATGTTTTACGCTCAAAACCCCATTAAAAAAAAATATGTAGCCATATAAAATATGTAACCATTACAACATACTGAAAACAGCTGAATCACCGTGCTACGTACAGGTAGGTACGTACGTATAGGTTGTCCAATGGCAGTGAAGTATTCTACACGGATTTACTTATGTAAATCCGTGTAGAATAAACTAAACATGAGTTTATAAAATAAAGAACATTTACTAAAATTATTTTAGTTAATTTTATAAAAAAATACTATGAAAGACCGCAAACTCATTAATTATGCAATAGAAATACAAATTGCAAATTATAAATAAACCTTGCTCTTTGACGCCATTTTGTCACGAAATCATTGACACTGAATACCACCAACGCTACAGTACCGACCTACCACGTTCGCCACCGTGATCCTAGTTTAATGGTAATAAGGATTTATTTTAGACACCGCAACAAACTGTTAAAGCATAATATTGTGATTCCTTTAAAATTATTAATAATTATTCTTTTTTTGTCTTCGGTACTTCTACGATCTGTGTGAGAATATAATTTTCTCTAAATTATTTGTATATAAAAACGAAACTTAAAGGTTAAAATATTTTTTAAATTGAAAGCCTTGTGATAAAAGACTAAGTATTGATGTTATCGAATAAGGAACATACATTTGTTAAAAAATAAATAATACAAATTATATTATATATGTATAATAGTTGAAATAAAAACTGTTACCATCATTTACAGCAAATAACATCTCAACAATGAATGAAAAACAGTTGAAATGAACTGCAAGAAGCAATTGAAAGTATAGAAAATAAAGAAATGTTATATTTTAAATATGTTTAAACACATCCACTACGGTATTAATATTCGTATACGGTATTAATTACTTAGACGTCCAGATTTACAATAGTATGATCTTATTATATATATGTGTGTATATATATATATATATATATATATATATATATATATATATATATATATATATATATATATATATATATATATATATATATATATATATATATATATATATATATATATATATATATATATATTAGGTGTACAAATAAGTTTCCGCAGTTTTTTATAAAAAATTAGGAATTTATTGTAAAGGAAAAGTACATTACGTTTTATTCAAAGTATTTTCCATCATTTGCCGTTAAAGTTACTTTTACTAATAATTATTAATTTATTAATTAGTCATAGAAAACACAATTTTAATATTTATCATATAAAAACAAGTTTAACATTTCGTGAATTCATACCCTTTTAGACCGACTATTTTTTATTCTTAGTAGTGCACTTGTAATATATATATATATACATACATACATATATATATTAGGTGTACAAATAAGTTTCCGCGGTTTGTCAAAAGATGGCCCCACCAGAAGGTTATGGAGAAATTGTCAGATGTAAAACGTAATATCCCAAGTTTAGTCATCTGGCAACACCATAACCTTAAAGTACTAGTGATTCCGTATCAGCATCACGTAATTTTTTTCGTGCAAAAATGTCAAGTTTTATTCCGAATAAGCATCATTTGCGGGAACTTTTGATTTACTTCTTTAATGTGAAAAAATCTGCAGCTGAGGCGCATCGATTGCTTCTAGAAGCATATGGTGAAGCTGCTTTAAGTGAGAGAAGTTGTCAGGAATGGTTTCAAAAGTTTAAGAACGGTGAGTTTGACGTTAAAGACAAAGAACGCAGTGGAAGGCCGAAAGTGTACGAAGACATGGAATTAGAAGTACTATTGGAGGAAGATTCGTCCCAAACGCAAAAAGAACTTGCACTTACTCTACAAGTGACTCAACAAGCAATTTCACATCGTTTAAAATCGTTAGGAATGATTCAAAAACAAGGAAATTGGGTTCCATATGAACTAAAGCCGAGAGACGTTGAACGCCGATTATGCATGAGTGAAATGCTGCTTGCCAGGAATAAAAAAAGAGTTTTTTGCATCGTATAGTCACTGGTGACGAAAAATGGATTCACTACGATAATCCAAAGAAGAGAAAGTCATGGGTTAAGCCCGGCGAACCATCAACATCGACAGCTAAGCCGAATATTCATGGAAAAAAACTCATGCTGTGTATTTGGTGGGATCAGCTTGGTGTCGTGTATTATGAATTGCTGAAACCAAGCGAAACCATTACTGGAGCTCTCTACCGAACACAATTGATGAGATTGAGTCGGGCACTGAGAGAAAAACGCGCCCATTACTACTCCAGACACGACAAAATTATTCTTTTACACGATAATGCTCGTCCACATGTTGCGGCGCCGGTAAAAACATACTTGGAAACACTCAACTGGGAAGTTTTACCCCACCCGCCGTATTCACCAGACTTAGCCCCTTCTGATTATCACCTGTTCCGGTCGATGGCACATGGTCTGTCTGAGCAGCGCTTCACATCATATGAAGACACCAAAAATTGGGTAGATTTGTGGATAGCGTCAAAAGATGAAGAGTTTTTCGACGGGGTATCCGAATGTTGCCAGAAAGATGGGGAAAAGTAGTGGCAAATGATGGAAAATACTTTGAATAAAACGTAATGTACTTTTCCTTTACAATAAATTCCTAATTTTTTATAAAAAACTGCGGAAACTTATTTGTACACCTAATATATATATATATATATATATATATATATATATATATATATATATATATATATATATATATATATATATATATATATATATATATATATATATATATATATATATTAGGTGTACAAATAAGTTTCCGCAGTTTTTTATAAAAAATTAGGAATTTATTGTAAAGGAAAAGTACATTACGTTTTATTCAAAGTATTTTCCATCATTTGCCACTACTTTTCCCCATCTTTCTGGCAACATTCGGATACCCCGTCGAAAAAACTCTTCATCTTTTGACGCTATCCACAAATCTACCCAATTTTTGGTGTCTTCATATGATGTGAAGCGCTGCTCAGACAGACCATGTGCCATCGACCGGAACAGGTGATAATCAGAAGGGGCTAAGTCTGGTGAATACGGCGGGTGGGGTAAAACTTCCCAGTTGAGTGTTTCCAAGTATGTTTTTACCGGCGCCGCAACATGTGGACGAGCATTATCGTGTAAAAGAATAATTTTGTCGTGTCTGGAGTAGTAATGGGCGCGTTTTTCCTTAAGTGCCCGACTCAATCTCATCAATTGTGTTCGGTAGAGAGCTCCAGTAATGGTTTCGCTTGGTTTCAGCAATTCATAATACACGACACCAAGCTGATCCCACCAAATACACAGCATGAGTTTTTTTCCATGAATATTCGGCTTAGCTGTCGATGTTGATGGTTCGCCGGGCTTAACCCATGACTTTCTCTTCTTTGGATTATCGTAGTGAATCCATTTTTCGTCACCAGTGACTATACGATGCAAAAAACTCTTTTTTTATTCCTGGCAAGCAGCATTTCACTCATGCATAATCGGCGTTCAACGTCTCTCGGCTTTAGTTCATATGGAACCCAATTTCCTTGTTTTTGAATCATTCCTAACGATTTTAAACGATGTGAAATTGCTTGTTGAGTCACTTGTAGAGTAAGTGCAAGTTCTTTTTGCGTTTGGGACGAATCTTCCTCCAATAGTACTTCTAATTCCATGTCTTCGTACACTTTCGGCCTTCCACTGCGTTCTTTGTCTTTAACGTCAAACTCACCGTTCTTAAACTTTTGAAACCATTCCTGACAACTTCTCTCACTTAAAGCAGCTTCACCATATGCTTCTAGAAGCAATCGATGCGCCTCAGCTGCAGATTTTTTCACATTAAAGAAGTAAATCAAAAGTTCCCGCAAATGATGCTTATTCGGAATAAAACTTGACATTTTTGCACGAAAAAAATTACGTGATGCTGATACGGAATCACTAGTACTTTAAGGTTATGGTGTTGCCAGATGACTAAACTTGGGATATTACGTTTTACATCTGACAATTTCTCCATAACCTTCTGGTGGGGCCATCTTTTGACAAACCGCGGAAACTTATTTGTACACCTAATATATATATGTATGTATGTATATATATATATATTACAAGTGCACTACTAAGAATAAAAAATAGTCGGTCTAAAAGGGTATGAATTCACGAAATGTTAAACTTGTTTTTATATGATAAATATTAAAATTGTGTTTTCTATGACTAATTAATAAATTAATAATTATTAGTAAAAGTAACTTTAGATTTGGGTATAATAAGTTGATCATTATCAAAAATTGGATTATTTTATTTAATAAATAATATAATCCAATTTTTAAATTAAGTTTAAAATAATAGAATAAAAACAAAATGCCACAAAGTGTTTAAATTAAATATTTCAAAATTTCCCCAATTTACATTTCTTGTCACTACATTGTTTGTCATTATAGCATTTTGTGAAGAAAATTTAAATTATTCATATTTAATTTCTGCATATAAAAAATATATTTCTCAAAAAACTTACCGACAAACGTTGTCTAGTCGGTACAGAAACTTCTGCGATCGGGGGGGGGGGGGGGGGGGGGGGGGGGGGGGGGGGGGGGGGGGGGGGGGGGGGGGCGCGCGCGCGCGGGCGCGCGCGCGCGCGCGCGCGCGCGCGCGCGCGCGCGCGCGCGCGCGCGCGCGCGCGCGCGCGCGCGCGCGCGCGCGCGCGCGCGCGCGCGCGCGCGCGCGCGCGCGCGCGCGCGGGGGGGGGGGGGGGGGGGGGGGGGGGGGCGCGCGCGCGCGCGCGCGCGCGCGCGCGCGCGCGCGCGCGCGCGCGCGCGCGCGCGCGCGCGCGCGCGCGCGCGCGCGCGCGCGCGCGCGCGCGCGCGCGCGCGCGCGCGCGCGCGCGCGCGCGCGCGCGCGCGCGCGCGCGCGCGCGCGCGCGCGCGCGCGCGCGCGCGCGCGCGCGCGCGCGCGCGCGCGCGCGCCGGCGGCGGCGGCGCGCGCGCGCGCGCGCGCGCGCGCGCGCGCGCGCGCGCGCGCGCGCGCGCGCGCGCGCGCGCGCGCGCGCGCGCGCGCGCGCGCGCGCGCGCGCGCGCGCGCGCGCGCGCGCGCGCGCGCGCGCGCCGCGCGCGCGCGCGCGCGCGCGCGCGCGCGCGCGCGCGCGCGCGCGCGCGCGCGCGCGCGCGCGCGCGCGCGCGCGCGCGCGCGCGCGCGCGCGCGCGCGCGCGCGCGCGCGCGCGCGCGCGCGCGCGCGCGCGCGCGCGCGCGCGCGCGCGCGCGCGCGCGCGCGCGCGCGCGCGCGCGCGCGCGCGCGCGCGCGCGCGCGCGCGCGCGCGCGCGCGCGCGCGCGCGCGCGCGCGCGCGCGCGCGCGCGCGCGCGCGCGCGCGGGGGGGGGGGGGGGGGGGGGGGGGGGGGGGGGGGGGGGGGGGGGGGGGGGGGGGGGGGGGGGGGGGGGGGGGGGGGGGGGGGGGGGGGGGGGGGGGGGGGGGGGGGGGGGGGGGGGGGATGAGTTTCATGAAGATATTGTGACCATTTCGGCGAACTTGTGCCCAGTCTACTTCTCGAATACGATTAACTAACCTGTAAATAAAATACTGTCAATTCAAAACGCTATCCTAATATAATATATAGATTTATTGAATTTAAAGTCATCACGATAGTTTAATTTCCATGTTGTATCTTAGCAATTTCACCTTTTACCGCAAAGTGACGGAAATAACGTAAAATATATAAAAAAATGACCAGAAAAATTATTTTGAAAATAATAATACTGTGCAATCCTTTATACAAGTTTATGATAGGTTTGGTTTCAGTTCCAGCTGTGGACTGCTATGCCTATGATTATAATAATTATTTGACAGATTAAGATTTACATGTTACAAGTCATACTTTATAGGCCGTTTTATAAAATATATATTAAAAATATATTTAAATAATTATTAATTAGTCGAATTAAAACATTATTATATAAGAAAAAAAGAGATCGAAATGATGCTTAAATAAGATTCATATCATCCAATTATAGTAAGAAATATCTATCTTACAATTCCTACGCTTCATTCACAATCACGTATTATGATATTATCTTAATTAATTGTAAGCAAATAAAAATCTCGAAAATAACTTGAACCAAAATACTGCAATTAAAATTTTTTAAATACATCGAAACGGAAGTTTACTTGAATGAAGTAATAGAATTAGGAAGATCGGAAAATGTAGAATTGTTAGTTACCTCTCCATGTTCATGGCAAAGGGGTGATCTGATGCTCTTGGGACCTACATGGACCGCAGCCACGACCTGTTAAATTAATAACACCATAATAAACTTAATAATTCAACAGTTTTCATAAAGTTAAATTAAATATAATAAAGATTAATCATGTGTATGAATTATTTATTGTGCCGTAAAATATAATGTAAATTAAAATAGAATTGATATTATGTATTTTGCTGTGAATTTTGTTTTTAAAAAGTAATTGTATTTTTATTGCATTATTGTTCTTGATTTGTAAGTTCTTGGCATGTTATTTACAGTAAATTTAATTCAAATAAAAACGTAATAAAATTGGTAACAATTGGATTGAGTGTACGTTGTACATTTCTAATATATCAACATAAAATAATATATTTTCCTGTCAGTAGGAAAATATCATTTTATTAAAATGATCAATTAATTCACATCTACTTTAAACTTTATAACATTATATTTTAAGTCTATAATCACGATAAATTACGCTGTGAAAGTGCAATTACCTCCCTATCGTCCTACCTGTACGTAGCGCATCCGTTCAATCTACAGAGAAGACTGACGACTGACCAATAGGGAAATAATCACTATAATCGAGTTCAGCCTGATATGACAGTCCAATGATTGGCTGCAGTGTACACAAGTGACATGACTAGCTTTATAATTGGTTTTCCAAGCGTGGTTACCTAGTGAAATATTTCAAATTGTTACTAGATTATAATAGACTAATTATGACATAGATTTACCCTTTACTTATTTAAACATACTAGTAGTCGTCGAGTGGTCGAAATTCGACTGTAAATCATTACATTTTTAATGTTCTTTTTTCATCTTTCTTCTTTCCTCCACCATGTGAACTATACCAAATATCATATCATCATATCATCCTCCGTTCACGCAATGTGCTAAAAAGGTGTACAATATTTTTTATTCACGTATTAAAATAGATAGATAATATATGTAAGTCAGGACGAAATCCGCCAGAGAACCAAACGGTAACTTTTTGAGTTAACTAAAGTGGCAATAGACTGAGTGCTCGTGTTTGTCTTGGCACGTAGTCTGGGGCACCTCGCATGGAGTGACGATCTGCGCCAGGCGGTTGGCAGTTAGTGGATGCGTAAAGTTGAAGACTGGACTAGGGGGTACATTTTAGCCCCTATTTAGGCTTACTTCCTATATAGCCTTTTAGACTCGTTCTGTATAGGTGACTTATGTATACGTTTGTTTTTGTTGCAATGAATGTAAATGTTTCTGATGTCATAGTAAAATAAACTCTTATCTGTTCTTACAAATTAATTTTAATGTTCTTTTAGTGGCAGGGGTATATTATTCAAGTAGTAATCGGGCGCAATATCTGGGTAATATGGCGGGTGAGGTAGGACTTCCCATTTGATTGTTTCCATGTAGGTTTGGTAACATGAGACCGAGCGTTGTCATGCAGTAGAATCACTTTTTCGCGCTTTTGCTCGTATTGTGGCCGTTTTTCGCTCAGTGCTCGGCTCAGTCGTATCAATTGAAGTCGATACCGTTCCCCAGTGATGGTTTCGTTTAGTTTCAACAGTTCATAATAAACAACACCGACCTGTTCCCACCAAATATATACGACGCTCCGCTAGAGGGGCGAACAAAGACTCTTTGTTTTTGATGAAGACAACGCACGCTTTGTCGTTGGCTAAAATGACTCATTCTTTGTGAGTTGACTTTGTAAACCAAAGTCAACTCACTCTCGACGTCGAAGCGCCGCGAGCGTATACAATATAGTTAACATTCCTGTTAAAATCATGACGAAAATCAGAAGAAAGATAGAAGATCATTTATATAGAACCAATGTTATTTTTTGAGAAGAAGTATTATAAAAGGTTTTTAAGACTAGGTCTAATCTAGGATAGATCATTACGTGACTAAGACTAAAAATTGAACAGAGAGTTGAAAAAGGCTATGCTCGGAGTTTCAGTGGTGAAAAGGATAATATCTAGTGATTTACCACTCACTGATATAGCTCTTCTATTTATCAAAATGAAGTGGCAAGAGACTGGTCAGAAATTCAACAATCATTGAAGCAGTCGAGTACTGTAGTGGACACCGCACCTTGGCGTCTTAATTAAATATCTTAGCTTGCTCTGAAATGTTTTTTGTTTAAAAAAGGGGATAAGCTAAGAGAATTAATTAAGGAGTATTCTATGTTTTATGTGACATTGAAAGCTAACCATTTATTTTAGTATATACATATTAAATGTGATAGTTCATGAAATTGATAGTTATATTTATGAAAATAGTAACGTGTTTTAAATTAAAGTGAACAATACTGATAATCAAATTAAGTCCATTATTCCTAAAAGCCGATCTTGCTATGTCTTCCCAAGATATTGGTAGTTTTGTTTGATTTCGTTGACGCAGTTACTTGAACCGGTAGCACCTCCATAAGACGGCTTATGGAATGTATTTTGAAATCTATTTACTTTCCGCTGCTTTTAAAAATACTCAACTTTACTTCAATAATCTTTCTTCTTATATTCATTTTTAATTTATGTCTAATGTTCAGCTCTTCATTTTCAGATAAAAATGTGCGCTAGTCATTATTTAGGCAGTGCTTTAAATTCTAATTGTCATTTCCATGGTCTTTAGCAATTTCATAAGGCGGAAAATATTTCCATTTTGCTTTCGTTTGTTTTAGTAACGTTCAACTGAAATGTACTTCAGTCTAGTCTAGTCATATCTCTTTTGCTTTTATTTATTGTTTTGCTTTTAGACCTCAATTAAGATACTAAAATTCGCGTTAGTTATTATATAGTTAGTAAGCTACATTCTGATTGTTATTTTGATGTGTTTTAAGCTTGTGTAAGTATTACGAGATTATTATTTCTTATTTTAACATTATGAAGTTATGTGCGGTTTAACTTGTTGAATGGGGTAATCGAGCCGTTTATTCTACACGTTTTCTGGTAGGCGCTGATAGGCGGCAGTGCATAATTGTTACCTTTGCGGTTAGGTCACGTTAACTTACTTGCGTTCCTATTTATAAGTGTAAATGAGAAATTAATTTTACATAGGTTAATATATAAATGGACCGTTTATTTTGAAAGTGGTGTAAGTCCATATTCTCTTGTTTCGAGAAAATTAGAGGTTAGCATATCTATCAATTAAAAAATTCAGGCAAATTGTATGAAGTCTGGCAATGTTTCTATTATTTTATAAATATTTAATTTCATTATATAGATTTGTTTTAGGCGAATTAGACTACAATAATACATATTTATGGGCTGTAAATGGACTTACACCACTTTCAAAATTAGGCAACTGTAAAAATCCTTTAATTTCAATTTTAAAAAATCAAAAAGCACATAAAATATACTTCATTTTCGTCCAATTTTGTTTACAAATACTCATGACAAGACATAATGTTTAATTTTAGACACTAATTACGTTGTCAAAATTACATGATACTGATAATATTTACTTATTCTCTGCATGTGTCAGTTTTTCGAAATATGCATGATGCACCGGAGGTATCAATATCAGCCCGCGGCAGTCCACTGCTGGACATAGGCCTCACCCAAGGCGCGCCACCTAACCCGATCTTCGGCTACACGCATCCAGTCTCTGCCAGCCGCCTTGCGCAGATCGTCGCTCCATCTAGCAGGAGGGCGTCCCACACTACGTTTGCCGAGTCGCGGTCTCCACTCCAGCACTCGTCTACTCCAACGATTGTCGGTTCTCCGACAAACGTGTCCAGCCCATTGCCACTTCAGTCTGCTAACTTGAAGAGCAATGTCGGTGACTCTGGTTCTCCGGCACCAGAGGTATATAGGATAGTAACTGCTTCATGTCTTTATATTTTTCGTAAGAAATAGGCCTGGCATTTTCGTACAAGGGCGCCAGGGCGATTTTTTTAAACTTTAGCGGTCTTCTAGGACGTGTGGATAATAAATTTATAGTTTTAAATTCTGCATCCTTCATTGATGTTTTATATAAAATAGTATATGGTGCACTTTTGAGAAACCTTAACCAACATACCAGTTGACCTGTTCGCTATTAGTGTTTTCTTTCTTTCTTTATCTGTTTTTTAATCGCATTTTGAAGATTTTTTATTGAAACGAAATTCTCTCGTTCATTTCATGTCAAATGAATTTGTCATGTTTTCTACATTGTTTTATTACATCATAATAATCCTGTGGTGTGTACAGAAAATTCTTTCTTCGCAATGCCATTTCTATGATGCCAAAATCTGCATCATTCGGAAGATATGAATGCCCCGAAAGTAAAAATTTGTGGTCAATTATTATTATTAATTTCCAACGATTGGGTAACCTTCAACCACATCAATGCCATGTGTAAATTTCGGTTTTGCCCAGTACACATGTCACTGTAGGCAATAACATGGCTTTGGGTCGATACGTTTTCTAAATGCTTCAAACAACAAGAAGCTACTTCTTGTGATCCCCTCGAAGCAATAGTTTCGACCCACACATATATATTAACTTTATTATCGTGGAAATTGTGAAAATCCTAGTTTAAAACATACATATTTCGCTTGTAATATGCGATTGAGACAGATAATTTCGGGTAAGGTAAGGTTTTTTGTAAGTCAAAAGATAAGGCAAAGTATGTATCAGGATTTTCTGATGCCAGGATTTTATCTTCTTGTAATGCTTTTCTTGCTAATTCAGCATTTTGCAAGTGAACATCATGTCTTTCTACCAGAATCGTTTTCTCTTCGTCATCAGTTGTTGTCTTAATTTTCATGTTTAAGAAATCGCATTTCGTACAGGTATCTTTACGTGGCAAAAGGAAGTGTAATTTGAAATCTCGTTTAAAGATTTTCCTATATGTCCATACATTAACTGTTATTTTCCTTGCATTTTTCCAAGTATAGATCATACATTTTTCTTATATTTAATTCAGGATTTAAAAACATCCGTTCTGGATTTTGTGATCGAGTATAGTGACTTTCAAATGCCGGAAAGTTTTTTATGTGGTCTATCACTGTATTCGTCAGTAGCTCACTAGTTCTTCTGCAAGAGCCATCCATTTTTCCACGCATGTCTTTCGGAATGTTCTCATGCGATTTTAGGATACGATCAATTCATCCAGTAGATATTTGGAAAGTGTCAAAAAACTTCTTACATACTAAAATCTTTCCACCAGAAGTGACTAGGTAAAATTTATAAACATATCCTCTTTTAGTGCCCGAATTATTCCTAGGCCTTCTTCTATTCACAGATTCTCGTTGAACACTAGCATATAGAAATATATTTTGCTTATTAAAATCACCTATATTCCAAAACTTATCAAAAATTTCCATACGTTGTGTTTCATTAATACGTTCAATACATTTCTTTGAGCAATTACAATTTTTGGATTCAAATGTTTTTCTGGAATGAATTTTCCTCTTTTTGTATAATACTTTTGACCACTATTTCGCTTAATTTTGTTTATTCATAGCAAATATTTTTCTTTATTTGGTTCTGCAGAATCTAAATTTTCAATAACAATATCCTCATCTGATGAAGATTCTACCTCTATTATTCTTCTTCTCTTTTCACGGGTCGTTAATTTGTTGTTTATAGCGGAATTGTTTTCATCCTCTGAATCTTTGATTATTATTCTGTTTATATTCATGGGCTTTATGTATAATATTGCTTTACCATTTGTTCTTACCTATATCACTATCTGATGTTAGTATGAAGTTATCCATTTTAAGAAGAAAATAGAATAAGTAACCTAAATTAACAACTCTTAGCACGTAATATGACACGTACGATAAAACAAATGAATTAAAAATAACAGACTACTGATCGGCAACCATCTGTTAAGTCACCTACCTCTGTCAATTGGACTTACACCACTTTCATAATCGATGAGTATGCTATTTCATTTACCGACCGATTTTAAGTTGTATAAAACATGGGAATTTTTTAAGAAATTAAACACGGACTTAACAATAAAATAATGTAAAACAATATGAAGAGACGAGTAGAAAATAATAACAAAATGAAAAACCTACATGTCTAGACGTTTTTTTACCGCTTGTTCTTGAGAGTAAAGCTTAAGTCTCTATTCAGGTGTTAAAGTGCCTCTAGCAACGTATGAGCGGCATAAATAAATGCTTTGAAATTAAAAATAGTATTATGAAAATGCAGGTAGGAGTAACGAAGGATAGAAATATAAATATTTACAACATTTTACTTTTAGGATTATATTTTTAGGATTATACAGTATATATAGATATATATAGATATACAGTATTGAAATTCTAAAAACTAGCATTCAAATTATTTATAAAGAATTAACTTAGGGTGTATTAATATAAAATATTAATCACTTTTTCATCTTTGTTACATAGAAACCATGTGTCATTAATTTTATTATCTCTTTTCTATATTTGTATGATTAATTATGTACCAGTGATACATTTTTGAGATGCATATTTAAATTTATACAAAATCATATAACATGAAAATAAAGATTCGTTATTTTAGCTAGTTTATTAGTTGTTTGTTTTATAACCACTATGTTACCTACGAAGAGCTTTCATAATTTTTTACAGAGACTAGAATAATTGTGAGCAGCGTAAAAGTCAAACCATTGAAATTGTTACCAATAAAACCCTAACACACTAGCAATTGAATGGAAAAAAACAATTTAACCCTAAATATGTATTATAAAAAAACCCTATTATTTTTTAATTTTAATAAAAAAGTTTTAATTACTGATAAATTTATATATTTTTTTTTACGGCATATAAAAAAAATTAAATTAACCTACCTATGCTAGTCATAGAAATGCTAATGAACAATGACACTAGTAACGACCCTTACTAAGAGCAAACCATTTATTCATATCAAATTTAAAATATTCACTATTTGAATGGCTGTAACTTGTCAAAACCTAGTAAAAATACAAGTCATGAAACAAATGTGCATTGACTAAGATTAAACCAAGTGAAACTAAACAATCATTAATCATTAAATTTTGAATATATATTATAATTACAATTTACATAATTTATATAAGTCATATAATATTATATTTTCGAATCTTTAAGAAAAATAATATAATATTATGAAATTATTAAATTATACATTTAATTTTAGGTTGAATAAAAGAGTTATTTTAAATCTTATTATAAGGATACTACATACATGCTAATCATCCAACAAAGATGACTCAAACATCCTATAGATTTAATTGGGTTTAACAAGCAGCAGATCCGATCAAACAAAACAAATATTAAAGGTGTTGTGTGACCACAAAATCACCTATATCTCTACCACCAAAATTAATGAAGCTACGAAGCCATATTCCTATCAATTCTCAGAAAAATTCGAATTAAATGCTACTCAAAACGTTTTTACATTTACTGTAATTTTTTCCTCTAATTGCAGCAACATCACAGCATTTTTCTTTTATTTCTCTCGTTACAAGCATCAGAACATAAAACAGGAATTCGAATTAAGTAACCATTTTCAATAACATATCATAATGAAACAAACTTTTAAATTACATATTTTACATATTGTAAAATAAAATAATGCAATAAAATCCTATTTTTATTCATCAGCAGCCTGCGGCAGTCCACTGCTGGACATAGGCCTCCCCCATGGAGCGCCACCTAGCCTGATCTTCGGCTACACGCATCCAGTTTCTGCCAGCCGCCCTGCGCAGATCGTCGCACCATCTAGCCGGGGGGCGTCCCACACTACGTTTAGCGAGACGCGGTCTCCACTCCAGCACTCGTCTGCTCCAACGATCGTCGGATCGTCGGATCGACGTGACCAGCCCATTGCCACTTAAGTTTGCTAATTCGAAACGCTATGTCGGTGACTTTAGTTCTCTGGCGGATTTGTTCATTCCGAAACATATCTACCAGTGAAAATCCGAGCATAGCTCTCTCTAGCTTATGACTTATGATAAGCAGACGGACTGTCAGCGTCCACGTTTCGGCGCCGTAGGAGAGTACGGGTAGGATACACTGGTCGAAGACTTTCGTCTTCAGGCTCTGAGGTATGGGCGACGAGAAGACCGGACGGAGTTTCCTAAATGCTGCCCAGCCTAACTGAATCCTTCTATCGGCTTCTTTCTCGAAGTTATCTCCACCCAATTGCAAGACTTGCCCGAGGTTGATATACTCCTGGACAACTTCGAGAGTTTTACCACTAACGACGGTCGGTTGTGGATCCAGATGATCATTGACCATGACTTTAGTTTTATCAAAGTTCATGGTCAAACCGACTCGTCGAGAGGATTCATTTAGGCTGTTCAGCATCCCTTGCAGTTCCTCTAGCGATTCTGCCAAGATCACGATATCATCGGCAAAACGCAGGTGTGAGATGTACTTACCGTTTACGTTTATGCCTCGTTCTTTCCAGTCTTGCGTCTTGAAAACGTCTTCCAGTGCATTAGTGAACAGTTTCGGGGATATGACATCCCCCTGTCTCACACCGCGATACAACTGGATTTGTTTTGTTTGACTGCCCTGACTCGAACGGACATCGTGGCGGCATTGTAAAGACATCTCAATACCTCGATGTATCGATGATCTACCTGGCACCGCTGCAAGGCTTCCATGACAGCCCAGGTCTCAATGGAGTCAAAGGCCTTCTCATAATCCACAAATGCTAAGCACAGGAGCTGATTATAATCGTTTGTTTTCTGTATAATTTGCCGCACTGTGTGAATGTGGTCTATGGTGCCGAATCCTCCTCGAAACCCAGCCTGCTCTGGGGGTTGAAACTCGTCAAGTCTTCGTGCGAGTCGATTGGTGATGACCCTCGAAAACAACTTATAGACATGGCTCAGGAGCGAGATGGGCCTATAGTTGCTAAGTAGCGTCCTATCCCCTTTTTTGTGGAATAAGACGACTATGCTCCTGTTCCATGCCCGAGGAGTTTTCCCATTCTGCACGACAGAATTGAATATTCTGCAGAGCTCTTTAAGCACGGGTCGACCTCCTGCTTTTAAGAGCTCCACAGTAATCCCGTCTTCGCCCGGGGCTTTTCCATTTTTAAGTTGTCCGAGGGCCAACTCCATCTCCTCGAGGGCAATATCTGGCAGCTCGTCGGTGTAGTGGCGGGAAAGCGTGGCTCTGGGATCATTGTGAACGGGTTCAGGTTGTGGTGCATGAGAAGCGTATAGTTTGCCGTAGAAGTCTTCGATCTCACCGAGAACCTCAGACCTCGACGTGAGTATTCTGCCATCCTGGGTTTTTAATTTTGTGAGGTGGCTTCTCCCAAGCTTTTGTGCAAATACTTTAGGGCCCTTGTGTCGCTCTATTGCTTCTTTAATAGCTTCAGCATTAGAGCGACGCATGTCCCGCCGCACGCATTTCCTGATAAGCTTGGTGAGTGCCACCTGTTCCCCATGTGTGGTCACTTCACGCCGCATGTCCATTAACTGTAGTGTCTCGTCTGAGAGCTTGGACTTTCGGCCCATACGCTTCCTTCCACAAAACCTGTTCCCTTCGTCCCTCAAGGTCTTCACCACGCTGTTGAGGTCCTCGTCAATGTCCAAAGTGGGTTCCAGTATGTCGAATCGATTTTTAAGTTCCAATTGGAAGCGTTGAGATCCCGCTACAGTTTCGAGCAGAGTCGGTCGGAGCGTGGACTTCACCAGACGACATCTTTCAATCTTGAAGTCGATATTCAGAGTGCCTCTCACGATTCGGTGATCACTGCCGGTATTGAACCTATTGATCACTGAGACATCTCTGAATACGTGTCTTTTGTCCGACATGATGAAGTCAATCTCATTTTTTGTCACAGTATCGGGGCTTCGCCACGTCCACTTCCTTTGGGGCTTCTTCTGGAAAAAGGAATTCATCAGATAGAGCCCCTCTTTCTCCAGGAAGTTGACCAGCATTTGCCCCCTGTGGTTCCTCTGTCCAAAACCATGCGGTCCCATAATCGATTCGATTCCTGTTTGCAGCCCTGCTTTGGCATTGTAGTCCCCCATGACAACATTGAAGTGGGCCTTTGTGGTATTATGTAAGGCCTTGGCTATGTCTTCATACATAGCCTCTACTTCCACATCCGGGTGTGCTGACGTGGGCGCGTATGCCTGTACTACCTTTAGACTATATCTATTCGATAGCCGGAGTACAAGGTACGCAACCCTCGCCGACACACTGGATATTTCTTCAATGTTGTCGGTGAGGACTTTGTTGACGAGGAATCCCACGCCACCTTGGGAAAGACTATGTCCCTCTCGGTAGTAGAGCAGATGGCCAGATTGCAGGACCAGCGTGTCCTCCCCCTCTACGGACTTCGCTTAGTCCAACAATGTGCCATCTTATCTTTTCCAGCTCTACCACGAGTTCGTGTACGTGCTCGTCGTGCCGTAGACTTCGTCCATTGTACGTCGCCAGGTCCAGTTTGTGTCGGTAGCCTAACCTCTCCCGGGGATTCTTCGCACCCCCCACCCCATCGTAACCATGACCGCTACCTTGGCCAGGAATAATGGGGCAACCGGGAACTGGGGGCCGTGGTTTTTTATTGTGCTCCATGGGGTGTTTGCCCGTAGTCGCCACACTGGGCAGGTGGGTTGGCGACCGCGGAGCCAGACGCGTCGCACCGGTAACGCCGCTGCCCGTTACCGGCCTGAGTTACTTTGGCCTGGCATTTTGTGCGATGGTTATACCGCCATCGATCGGTCGTCATTGCCTCGTTGATTTGTGGCAGGATGCACCGCGTGCAGGTGAGGTTGACAGTTGGAGCAGAAGGTTCAAGTATGCTCCCTTGCATCCCACTTCGATAGGTTGCAATGGTGTAATCACTTTGGTTTACTTTCTAACATTTTTCATATAAAATCGCGAAGTGAAGACTATGCATGAGTCTTCATTAGACCTAAATGCCTTCCTGAAAATGGATCGTCGTGTAATTCCCATCTTTAATAGACTCTTTGGTAAAACTAACTTATTATAAGAAAATTTTTTATGGACGGGATTTTGGAATTTTTTATACATGCCGATGTAGTGATACAATGTATTACTAATGTATTATAATATAATTTTTATTATGATAAATAATAAAATAGTATCAAAAATATATATAATTTTATGATATAATTATCACTAATGTATTAAAATTAACTTTATTAATAATTTTAAATATAATAAAACCTTTTTACTTTTTTTACAATCCTAATTTTAAAATATAAAGAAATAAATTGTTTGATATAAAAACAAGATTCGATCGACTGACGTCTTTCGAGGGACATTTGTCACCTTTCCAGACATAAGAAATTAATATTGAATATAAAATGCAAAATGATTCATTAATATTAATATAAATATAATTAATATAAAATGTAAAGTGATTAATTAATAAATTAACTTCACTTGGAAAAGTTTCACTATATTGAAGATAAAATCCCCTATAGATCCCGTGTCGCCGTATCAGTACAGGCTGGCACGTTATAGTATTTATGTGTCTTTTTGATTAAATTATCTTCTACCACAGGTGTCCTGATTGTAACTTGATTAAATCTTCTCCTAATCTTTTAGTCTCGCTATTACTGAGGATATGCGATTTCATCTTATCCAACATTTCCGTTTTCACTTCATAAAGTCTTCCACATTCAACGAGAGTTTTATATGAATTCAATAAAATATTTCTTTTATGATAGCGTGATATTGCTCAGAATGTCTTAGGAATCTAAATAGTTCTATTCAAATATCTTCATAACGATCCAAGCATACTTCTTTAAATTGTTTCTTGAAAGTTGATAAAAGAATATAGGGGAGTTTAATTATAAACAATTACGAAAGCCTTCTACCATAATGCGTTCTGCCTGTATTCGCTAATGGTGTTGAAACTTAAACCCTAAAAGTTAGTTTGCTTCACAAGTACAGAGTCACTCAGAGAGTTATGGAGGAGGCTATACTCGGAGTTGTTCTGATGGATATGATTTGATAGAAGAAATCCACTGAAAAACATTCACATAGGTCTTCGAGTTAGCAAACTGAAACAGCACTGGACTAGTTGTGTTAGTTGGAGCATCAACAATCGCTGGTATAGACGAGTGCTGGAGGGGAAACCGCACTTGACAGTCGTAGTGCAGGATGTCCCGCTGGTCAGAAATGACGGCTGGTAGAAACTAAATAGGTGAAGCCGAACGTCATCATTATTTTTTATATCGTTAGAACTTACTAGGAAAAATTGTTTTGTGTTCTAATATTATATGAAAAAATGATGTTATGTAAGATTATTGGTTTTATTCCTCTTATAAAGGTCAAACAATGGCCACCTATCTAAAATATAGAAAGAGTTTTTTGAGAAATACCATTTAAATAGCTCAATTTTGTGAGTGAACATTCCTTATTCTTATTCAAAAAAATTAAAATATAATGTTTCATATGAGTGTAATAAAAAAATAATGTTTAATTGAATACAAAATGACAACAAGAACAACACATGTTATATAAGAAAATGGTCAACCTTGGAAAAGGTTTCATAATTTTTATAGAATAAAATATTTATAGGAAGGTATTAAGGTATGTATGTATGAACAAAGAAAGTGTTGTATATGCAAAATATAGAAATATACGGATACGAGCGCGAAACTTAATTGTACACTCTCACTTTTCATTCGAAGGTTATAAAAGGGTTCATTACTTAAATTCTTAATCTTATTCAAAACCTATCAATTTACATAACTCTTGACCAACTCTGCTTATGGAGATATTTTATTAGCAATATATATGATAATCGTGCAGCTTCTTATTAATTATGTAAATTCAGAATTTTTCATTTATCGGAAGTAACTTAAAAGAAAAATTTATCTTTCGTAAAGTTAAATGTAATGTTAAAGAACATGAATGACATACATGTTGATCGCGTCATGCAAATTTAATAGGCTAAAGCATGATAATGGTTTTTAAATAAAATCACGTAGCAGTATTGTAATGGTTAGGGTTTTCATACATATTCATAACAAACATAACGGACAACTAATATTAAATTTAATTAAAGTTTAATTAAAACCTATTGTAACAACAATATATACATATGTATATGAGTGTGTGTGTGTGTGTGTGAATTGTTCATCATATCTAGCAATCACTTATAATAAGAAGCTTCCAAATACAATGGGTAAATGGTCAGCAATTTAGACTTTTAAAGTATTATAAAGAAAGGTCATATTATGAACTTAATATCAGTTTTTATTGCGTTATTTTTGTTATTAACCTCCTGAAAGTAATTTTGAAAGATGGTGACGTACTCACCGAGTAGTCGAATACTGCTCGTAGCGGCCGAAGGGGTTGCGGAAAATCAGGAGGCGCGCGTGGGAAGTATGCGAAGTGAACGCCTCGAGTGGGGTGCAGCCGTACCCCTCAACCGAACATACTACACTGCTTACTGCTGTTGCTTATCGACCCCGCGCGCCGCGGTGTCGCCCGCCGCCCTAATACGCCGTCGCGTCCGCCTACCGCGCACTGTTACCAAAATGCGAGGAACCTTTAAACTATTTACCGTTCATTATTCTCGCTCCCAACGATATCGATATCCATGCCTTATAAAGGCATTCATATCTAAATACCGGATGTTGCAACGATTAAAATGTTCGAACAAATTAATTTTTATTTACGTCTCATGTTTGAGGAAGGCAACGCAATTTTACATGTGCTAAATAATGTCTAATTTTTTTATTCATACTCATTTCGAATGATTTTGTCAATTCATCCTAGACAAGTGTGGTGGGTTAGTCTATTCCTCTCGAAATGGGGAGCCCCTTTTCTAGAGGTATGTGTATCCACGCACTTGTATGGAACATGGGTATAAGGATACTAAAACAGTTCTTGAGATATTTTAAATATTTCAAATGATATACACATATAAATAAACTTACTTTACTGAATACAATGAATAAATTAAATGAATTTATAACTGACATTTCGTGTATTTCAACATAAACCTACGTAGTAATATAATATTAAACTCATTCTTACCAATTCTTACTCATTCTCATTCATTCTTACTCATAACTAACTCGGGCAGGTCATGCGAAGTAGATTATCCGGAGAAAATGTATATTTTTGTTCAAACATTGAAATCAATGTTATTAAGCTGTTTTACAACTTCAATTTATTAGTCATATTTAATTGATTTGCTTTGATGGAAAACAATGGGGGGAAGAAAGGAGTAATAAATTCTGATATATTTTTATGAAAGACGTAGACAAACGCACTACACCTAGGACACTATAAATGCATTGTATACTATTGGATAAGAAAATGAATAAAGGGAGGGGGGAAAAGGATTTAATGGTTAGGGAAGAAAAAACAAGAGGAAAGGAAGAAAGTAAAAGAATGGACAAAAGTTAAACCTCCGAAAAGAAAAATGGGAGCATGCTTAATGTCGATGTTCTTTGAGCGTGCGATACTTCCCTGTTCGAGTGGGTCCATGCATACACGGCTCCATCATTATTAAACTGAATCGGAATGATGATAGTTTTTCTTGTAATATCACTCAATAAGTAAAATAAGACAATTGGCTTTGTCAATGGAACAATGCTGTTAATGGCACAAATGTCAAAAGAATTAAATACATATTCGGATCAAAAAAAAAATATTGCGTCGAATGGTCTGAATCTCACAGTTCTACAACCAATAAAACATTTTGTACAGTGTTGAAACTGACTGTTTTTTAGTGATCAGATACAATTTTTTCAGAAATCTAAAAGATTTTTGGCACTGATGATAAGTTTTCATTTTGCGGTTTACTACGTTTTAGCTTTATTTGCGTCGATATATCTTACGATTGATATAGTAGATTTTTTCAGTCTTATACTCGTATGAACATACAGGTATGGTAAGGTGGCGCATTAAGGAAATCACCACTCATTCTTAAGACTCAAACTGTGTTGCAGCATGTGGTCTACTTCACAAAAAAAAATTAAAATTTCAAACGATGCTACTATTGAACTAAATACTATACTTGCGATATTTCCCGCATAGTATATATTATCAAGATAATATTAGGACGCAGCGTTAAATTTACTCTCGATATCAGCTAAGCTACAATAGTTCTGCGTCTCGTCCTTTTTTTTTATCTTTAATAGTACTTGCATGTGTATATACATGGTTGCATTGCCAAAGTTGAATCTTACCTATCTATATATGTATTTTAATTAAAAGAAAAGAAAAAAGAAGAATGTTCCTCTTTAATATGTGATTGTATGTTTATGCGTGTGTGCTTGTGTGTGTGTTTGTGTGTGTACGTGTGTGCGCTGCCCGTAAACTTTTTTGTGAGTTTGCTCTCAGTTTCTTCGTGAGAGAGAAAAAATAGCCGTTTAACCTTTTTATGTTTACTACATTCTCTATGTATGTGTGTAAGAATTGTGAACATCAAGCAAGTATGGCGTTGGCTATGGGGACGGGAAGTCTAAAACTGCACTTGGAGATTAACAGCTGGTAATCCGGTTTGTTTTAGGTTATGTGAATGAAAAGTGTACCTTTTAGGATAATAAGGAGTTGCCGTACACACAAAACAAGAAAGTCACTGTAGAGAGTATCAGTTGGATAGCGATAAGGTATTTTTCAATAGTACTTTCAATACAGCTCTTGGGGCTTCTTCTAGTTCGCTGTTTTACAAATTGCACTCACAATTGACAATTTTTTTAAAAACAACATAGACACTGGATGATTCACTGTCTGTAAAAATTGCAAAGACAAGTACCGTTATACAATCTTTTCTTTTCATCTCGATGGCAAGTAGTTATAACTATTATGCCGGTATCAAGTAAAATACAATAACATCAAATCTCTTGAATTATAACCAGTCAACTTATCACGTTACGTCTTAATAAAATGGTAGTTATTCTTTCTACCAAAACCTCCTATGGACTTATTCAGTCTAATTAAAAAATCACGATATGAAATAAATCCATTATTTCATATCACTTCATTTATACGCCTTAATCAAACTATATTGCATAATAAACCATCACAATTAAAGGATTTAACTGATAATAATATAAGATTAGGAAATAAAAACACAACGTCACTGATGTAAGTTGACAGGAAAAGTCTTTTTTAATCTTTCTTAACAAATTACAAATTTGAATGATTATACTGTAATAGTGGGTCAATTAAATTTTTCTTAATATTGTATTTAAAAATGTATGTAAAAAGAAAATTATTATTAAGCTAACAAATACATTTTCACAAATAAAATGATATATATTTATTTTTTAACTTAGTTAAAGTTATATGCTAAACAGGAATATTACGTATTAAAATATAAAAGTGCTGTTTCGTACTAAAAAGTTAATTTTTGTTTGTAGGATAAAGTAAATTTGTTTAGTTAAAGTATTTACCCTCGTTTTGTATATATTTCTGGCATCTAAATGGAACATTATTTAACCTTTGCGACAGAACTCTGGGGATCTGGACTTCATAAACTATGTGAAGGCAGTTTGTACTAATCCCGGGATTTTTTTTTCTTTTAAGTATAAAATTGTGCAAATCACGAAAAAAAGTCATAGTGGATTGGGATGAGGTCCTGTGAGTACGGATCTGTTCTATTTGCAGTAACTTAAAACTGCTTCTCGAGCAGTGTGAGATCTTTTCATGGAATAATAATGGAGAAGATTGATTCGACATTTGCTGTTATTGTTGGATTAGATCTGAGGAAGTTGCAGTGAATTACACCATACAGTGACCATACCACAAAACAGCACATTTTACACCCATTTGCTACAACATACACAAACTATGTGTTTCTGTATATCGTCTTACTATGCTGTGATGTGGTGTGGGTGTGTGACGGGTGCGTAAGCGCAAATTGCGTAATGTAAAATATATAATGTCAGCCGCCGCCCGCCGCTGCCCCAGGTATGTACCGACTGCGGGAACGGCGTTGATGTATGTGTATGTGTGTGAAGTTTTTATAGAGGGTGTTCAGTTTTAATTTCAATACTTAGGTGTCTTTCCATTCCCACCGTCACCTTCAATTCAACATCGTTTACCTTAGTGCTTGGTCTTCCTTGTGATTCATCAAGTCTACACTACGAAAGCGGCACGGTGCGTTCGTTAGTCGTATTCTCTCCGAACATTAACATTGTGAGCGAATCCTGCTCCACTTCGGAACTCGTATTCCAAAAATTAATGTAATTTTATTCTGGAATCTGACATCACGTGGGTTTAATTTTTATTCAAATTCGTGTTAAAACGGAAATTTCATATTTAAATCTTTATTACTTGTTGTACTTCGAGTGCTACGAGAAGCGTTACGCGCTACGAAAATGGTCTCCGTAGATTCTGTCCACGATAAAATTTACTATAAATTTGAATTATTGTGCTATGTCTCTTAATTAAATAGAAATTGTCACGTACAGTCAAAACGTTTTAAAAATATAATTCATGTTTCCATAGAGTCAAGTAGTACATCAATATGTTACTGATAATATATAATGGATAACATCACAGTATTTTTCTATAAGGGTATCATAACCTTATAGAAAAATACTGTGATGTTATTGTGTGTGTATTTGATGGGACCAGGTCGGTGTTGTTTATTGTGAGCTGTTGAAACTAAACGAAACAATCACTGGGGAACGGTATCGACTTCAATTGATGCGACTGAGCCGAACGCTGCACGAAAAACGACCACAATATGAGCAATGGCACGTAAAAGTGATTTTACTGCATGAAATCGCTCGGTCTCATGTTGCTAAACCCATTAAAACCTATATGGAAACGCTCAAATGGGAAGTCTCACACCACTCCTGATAGTCCTCAGATATTGCGCCTTCGGATTATTACTTGTTTCGTTCGATGGCATATGATCTGGCTGATCAACAGTTCCGCTCATATGAAGACATCGAAAAATGGCTTGATTCGTAGATAGCCACTTTAAATGTAACGGTATTCAAGCTCTACCAGAAAGATGGGCAAAAATTGTAGCTACATATGGGCAATAATTTGAATAATATATGTCATTTTTGCATAATTAAGTTGCATTTTTATTAAGAAAACAGCGAGAACTTAGTTGTGCACCTAATAAATAGATCAAATTGACAAGTATAAGTATGACAGCTGTATCTCATTATGTGGACTTTCTGTTAGGGAACTGCTGCTCCTTAGTCCGTGAATATCGCTATTTTAAAAAAGTAGTTGAAAACTGCACATTTAAGGGATGTGTAACCACTACACAAGCTTGATTTGGTTTAGTCAAAGTGGAGAAATTCGGTCTCATGTTATATCAATGAGAGTTTAATGTAGTTTGCACTAGTAGATTAACTAAATACGCCCGAACCTTCATAAAACAATCCTTCATATTTCACAAAGGCCGTAAATGCTTCTGCAATGGATGGTTAAAGATGTCTATGGGTGACGTAGTGTACCAAACATTTTTTTTGCCTTACTATCTTGTACAAAAATTGACTAGCACAAAATACTTGTTGATTGTTTAGTTACTACTGGCATGATAGTTATACCTAATTTTCATTAACGAAAACAAATAATAATCTACCTTTGTATCTTTTTGGAGTTATAATAAATTTCAATTATATTAAATTGAATTGAATATATTTAAATTGTATTTAACTAAAACATTTTATTTTTTAATTTTAAATTTTAAAATTACCAATTTTAAAAAAAGTAATATAATATAAAAGGATATATTTAAATAAAAAGTTTTATTACATTAGTAATACATTTATCAATGGGTCACTACAGTACCTAGGAAAGGTAAACAAATAATAATTTATGTTATGATAATATCGTGTGAACCACTAACCAATTTTCATGATTATGTGAGGAATCTTTCAGGAGATTAAACATAAGCAATTATTTATCTGAACTTTTAACCCAACAGATTACCTACTGTATGTGTCAGTGTCCATAGTGTATGTAAGATGGCGTTGTTAAAAACTTAATACGGGTGTTTGTACTTAATTATTTTCCAGTATTAAAGTTTATTAAAGAATACTACTAAAACATGTAGCCTAACAACATATTGAATGAATGATTAAACTAAACTGCAGACGATAAGGTTCTAGTATCATCCGCAAGGTTCTAGTATCATCCACGAGGTTCTAGTATCATCCGTAAGATGGTAGTATTATTACAACAATATATTTAATTTTATTTTGCCTTACGTATGCATTTTTACGATCTAAATGGCTCAGGCGATATTATTGCTGCGGGTTCGATTACCACAGAAATATTTGTATCACCTACATGTATTTATTATAAGTTTTCCCCGGAAATCGGTAGTAGGAGAGGGAGGGAGAGAAGTATATAGCAGAGTCCTCTATTGGATATTTATTTTATCCTTGGAATGCTCAGTAATGTAAGTTACCATACATAAAAAGGGTTAGTATTTGTAAGGCCTAGATGACACTTTATACAATTCATTTCAATATAAAAAAAAAAAATATGTACCTTCTTGAATCTGGGGAAAATCAGACCTCCCTGCACCTCCTTGCCCGACGACTCTCTCATGCCAAGACCCCCGTGCACCCGCTATATAACAGTGCGGGCGAACGGTGCTATGAAGCTAGAGATCGCGCCGAGATCTTGGCTGAGCACCTGGTCAACCAATTCTCTCTGAATTCCGCAACCGCTGTCGTCGCTGACCGTCATGGGGACATACAGGACCGCGTGCGGGAATTCCTGTCCTCACCACCGCCCGATCCCCCCCCCCCCCGGGAGATTACTTTTTCTCACCGGCGGAGGTGAGGAGGGCCGCGTTGCACCTGCCAAGGCGGAAGGCGCCTGGTTATGACGGAATTCCCATCACTGCAATTAAGCAGCTGCCCAGGCGAACAGAAGTCGCCATGACGCGATTATTCAATGGGGTGCTCAGGACGGCGCACTTCCCGATCGTGTGGAAGACCGGGAAGATCATCGTCCTACCTAAACCTGGAAAGGATCGTAGGTACCCCACGAGTTATCGCCCTATCACCCTGCTCCCGCATATCGCAAAATTATTTGAACGTCTGCTGCTGCGGAAAATCCGGCCAACCATTCTTCTCAGGCCAGAGCAACACGGGTTCCGCAGCGGCCACTCTACGTCGACTCAGTTGGCCCACGTGCTACACTACATGGCGAACGAGCGTAATCTCGGTCGCCGTACGGTTGGGGTTTTTCTCGACATAGAGAAAGCCTTCGATCGGGTGTGGCACGAGGGACTATTGTTTAAACTCTTAGAGCAAACCACCATGCCGCCTTCTATAGTGCGGCTGGTGGCGTCTTTCTTGCGGGAGCGGGAATTCTTCGTCAGTGTAGAGGGTACCGACTCCACCAAGCGCCCCGTTGAAGCGGGGGTCCCCCAGGGCAGCTGCTTGTCACCTGTCCTGTATGCCGCGTACACTAATGATATCTCCACCCTGGAAGGTCGGCTGCAATGGTGGGAAATCGACGTCATGTTGGCATTGTACGCCGACGACAGCGCTTTCTTCGCGTCGTCTTGTTCGGTCCATATGGCAGCAGAGAAGCTGCAGAGGCTGCTGGATCTGCTACCCGAGTGGCTGGACACATGGCGAATGTCTGTCAACATTGGGAAGACATGCGCCATTGTGACCGGCCTCGGTAAACTACCAAGACCACTTAAGCTTCGGGGACAGAATGTACGTTGGGAGACCACAGTAACGTACCTCGGAGTCCGCATCGACCGCACGCTGCGGCTCACCACACAGGTAACACACGTGGTGAATAGCGCGAAAGCCGCGCGCGTACGGTCCTTCGACCTATATTAACATCAACCCGCATACCCGTGCGTACGAAGCTGTTGGTCTATAAGGCCTACGTTCGCTCCCGACTGACCAATGCTGCGCCGGCCTGGTGGTCTTTGATATCAGCAACCTAGCGCAAACGTTTTCAGATCCAGCAGAATCTGTCTCTGCGCGCCATCGTGGGGGCGGCTCGCTATGTGCGTAACGACGTTACAGCGAGGGACCTCAGGGTGGAGAGCATCCATGAGTTTGTGGTCCGGTTGGCTCGGAAGATGTTCGACCGAGCCGACAATGGACCACACCCACACCTTAATAATTTTGCTCCCCTTCACGCTCGCCCACCTGAGGGACGTCCACTCCCACGCGAAATCCTCCTGTCGCCTCCTGGCTCCCGCGAGGGAAGAGGGCCAGCGACGGACCCAACGTAGGAATAGGTTCAGCCATATCTCGACGACGCGAAGTCGTTAAAGGACGCCCAAAAGCCGCTAGGAATAGCGGCACCTAAGACCGGGGGGCGGTTGCCCCATTGAGTTGCTGCACGAGCAGTGGGGTTCATCCCCGAGGCTCGATCCCACACCTCTGAGCGGGGTGTGGACGTCCTCGATTGATATGTACCTTCTTGTGCATTTTTGTCTTACATTGATGCACAAGTTCAATGAAAGCAGCAGAATTTAATGTGATTATAATTTGTTTACATTTATCGTTTTTATCAAATGGCACCACCAATTGTATATACGCTGTACGGTAAGGATCTGAAAAATGGGCGGGGAAAAATGTATGAATGAATGTAATTAATAGGAGGGAAAGAAGATAGTATAGGAATGAAAAAGAATTGCGATTCTTTATGGATTTTTTTTCGATTTTCCTGCTTACATAGGATACAAGAACTTTTTAAATTGATTGCTATGTTTACGATAGCATTACCTTTACATATTTGTATTACTGAAAATTGGACATATAGATATATCATATTTTTATGAATATTATGAATCAAATCAAAAAATATATTATAAATCAAAAAAATTTGTAAATAACCGCTAAGTGCTTTCTGTTGTTTAATTAAACCAAAAATACTAATTTTGTTAAAATATTGAAAATACTTATTCAATTATATTTAAACTTTATATTGAATTTATTATTATAGTGCCGTTATGTCATGGTAAAGAATTTGTTTCACGATACAAATGGTGATGATAAACGGAATAGCAATTTCTATACGGCACGATACGATATTTCAATAGGAATTAGAATGCTTTGCGGTGACGCTATAAGTCTACTGAATGCCATTACTTAGAATAAGGTTATGAAAAATATTTTACCTGTGAATAAATTACGATGTCATAGAAATGGTAATTTCGCACGGCACTAAATAAAACCTTATCAGGTCATGCGAAAGTCTCTCTTACGATAAAAACATCATTGGTAAGGAGTACTTTTGCGCAAGTAACCAATCTTAGTTTACATGAATTAGACAGATATAAAATTATAATATTACCTTTATAAATAAAATTTCAATTCTGTTCGTTGGTAAAAGAGTATCATTTGAGAACGGCTAGACTAATTTGACTATTTTTTTTAAATGTTCGTAATAGGCCGAATACGGTTTTCGTCTGTAAGCAAAAATTGGTAGATTTGCTCGTAAAATTGAAATATTCGGGTAAATTGAAATAACTTTTTGTATTAACTCAATGTTTATATATAATTATTTTTATATTTCGATTCGAACGATGAAAATGTGTAATTATTTTTGTTCTGATCGTCATTTTCCTTAAAATGTTTCAAAAAAAAAACAGGACAATCACATTGAAAAGTCGAATAATTTCTATGAATTGCAAAAATTTAATAAAAGTTTTTTTAATAAACTTGTTATTTATTGGTATATTAAAGTTCGTTAATTCTCAAATTTAAAAAAGAAAACGAAATAACTGATTTTTGAAAACTGTCGTTCATGTTGTCCTCGTGCGCACTTAAGTAGTGATTGCTTAGTGCTAAGCTAGTGCTTTATTTTTGTTAAATTAATAAAAGTGATATAGTTCACATATGAATTTCAATTGATATTCCTCATTGATCTCCTCAATATCCCAAGTATGTACTTGCACGTCACTACGAAATACATATATTCAAGACACACTAATATATCAATGTAGATATTTAAGTGACAAGTTTCCTATTTAAAATATTCAGAGACCATTCGAGATGTGGTGTTGTCTTGAAAAAAGTTACCAATGAACTAACAATTGGCTATGGTAAATCGAAATTGCATATCTTACAGCACTTTGATTATGGAAGTGAAGTATGATTGGGCGTTTGGTTCATTATGACAATTTTATTTTGAATTTCATAGGAAGAAATAATTAAATGAAAAAGGAAAAGAGAGAGAGCAAGGAGAACGTTTAGAGACCAATTGAAAGAAAGGGCAATGATGCATATTGATAAAGACTTTATGGAGTTTTGGATAAAGAAAAAAAAGAAATTCTAACACCGTAAAATTATTACGCTATATACTAAGTTATAGATGGATAAATGGTACTAATATCAGTTGACAGAAAGCAGTGTCTACATTAGTAGAGTTGCTGTTAATATAAATCTGCGATGCCTGCTGAGCTGAGAGATTAAAGCATTACCCCCTATTTCTCAAGGAAACCAACGTCCAGTAATTGACTGTTAAGGTTTTATTGATTAAAATAATATGCATGTATGATCAATTTGTAATTTAAATAATTTGTAACAGAATAGTATCCCCGGACATTTTAAAACCATCCGAAACTTCGCAGAAACATAGAAAGGGTACATTCTACATTAAATGATCCAAGAAAGGAATTGTGTAAGAAATGTAGTCCTTTTCCAATTAAGGGACCAATATTACACCGAAATTTGCTACTGACCGGATAGAAAGGAATTTTGGAATATTAAATGTTTTGCGTATTTATAATTATTTTTTTTTATTGAAAGAAAAAGTATCTTAAATATTGAAATGAAATAATTCTAAGTAGAAATTTATGTTCGCTTATATTTGGACGTTTAGATATGGCTCATTTGTTTAGTGTTATTACCATCACTGGAGACAAAGCTTCTTTTCACTATTAGATAGATTCGGTAGGTAACTTTTAACAATATAATCATTATCGTGAATGAGGGAAGCAAATCTTAGAAATCCTCTATAGCTCCGTAGGTCCGGCCATCGGCAGCCTTCATCCCTTAAGGTGCGATTCCCCGCAACCACAAAGTGTTGAGTATTGAAGAAACGAATAGAACCGTTGTCCACAACAAAACTGGCGTGCCAGCATAAAGAGTGCGATGCTTCTTCGTAGTCCGTAAGTACAACCTTTGACCGAAGTCTCGCATGTCCATCCGTGTAAGTGTCATACAAGTAGGTCTATAATTCTGTCCAGCGACGTTTGCCAGGGTAAATGAACGTCACTAAGGTTGAACCAACATCATACGGGTCGCCTTGTGCGCCAGCTTCCTCCAAGACAGGGATTATTTTAAAAAATAAAAACGAAAGCTTCGATTTGGAATTAACTTTTTTTTCATACTCAGACTCTTTATTAAGTGCCAGTAACATAGTTTGGATATATATATTTTTTTATATATTCACGCCTATCCCCCGCAGGGGTTGACAGAGCTCCATCCACTACCTATTCATCGCAGCAAAACGGCTCTCCAATAGTCGCTTTTCGCCCTCGTGAGAACGTGACGGGTGGCGAACCACGTCGCCGTCATTTTCAACAAATTAGGTATATTAAATTCTTTTAATATACCTAAGGTATATTAAAGTCTTTGTGAATCCCCCGAGTTGCAAGGGGGATGAAAATTAGCCTAGCAGAGCCCTGCATGCTGAGCTAAGGCACCATAGTACGCGGGGGAGCCCGATCAAGAGACGGTCGGTACGCTTGCGACTAAGCTCGCTCTTAGTCAGTATTCATTGGCACAGCAGACCGTGGATTTGTGGAGAGGAAGAGAAAGGAGGCGGGGTTACCAGACTGGGAATAAATATTTATAAATCCATACATACCGATGCGGGAATCGAATCCGCGACCAATGACTCCGCGGGCGGAGGGCCCCGCCGCTAAGCCTGAGCCATTCGGATATATATATATATATATATATATATATATATATATATATATATATATATATATATATATCAAGTAAATCAATATAAATACTTTAGTCTGTGGTTAAATGAATCTTGGGAAAGTGATCAAGAAATAAAAACCCGTATTGAAATCGCTCGTAGATCTTTCAACAAAGTGAAACGTGTCCTTTGTAATCACAACCTCAAACTTTTCTTTCGTTCCTCAAACTTCTTTTCCCATTAGAATGCTCCACTGTTACAGTACTGTTAGGTACAAGTTGCTGCAACTGATCATGATGGGAAAAATCGCGGGCAAAAGACAAAGACGAAGAAGTTGGTCAGAGAAGGAAGTCTTGACTACGTAATATTAGGAAGTGGACCAGATGAAATGCACCCCGCATTAGTATTTGCTGCCATATTTTTATTATTTACCATATAGCATACGATTTGTTATTCATTTAACACTAGTATTGTGGAGAATTGTAGATGAATTATCTACAGTTAGCAATATGCCATATTTATTACTATTATAAAACAAGAATTAATAAATGAACAACACATAGATGAGGTACGTTAGTTACAAAACCGAACGACCGGCTATTAATTACATTCATGCCGTAACATTCATCTTAACTACTGATGTCGTAAACCGAAATTAGTAGTCACTTGAAATATTTTGATCATTTCTTGCAAAGAAAACTATGAAATGGTTTCGATTCTATGAAATATGTCTTCCATTTTAAATTGGCAAACACTACGCCTTAAAAACTCTTGCAGCTAGAAAAAATGTCTTTAAGTTTTTTAATATATTATAGATATTGTTTTATGAGAAAGTTTCACGAATATTGAAAAGAAGAGAAAAATCTAAAATATTCTTATTTATGCATATTTTTGTGGACTATATAATGGCAAAAATGAAAATCTTTTAAATATGTTTAAAACAAAAATGTCTTGTATTTCGATCTCAAAGTTCGTCAGCAATTTTACAGGAAGATGACTTCGCGCAGTTAGTGTAAGTCAACTGCGGCAGGACAGTGAAATTAAGTTTAATCGTAGTAAGTTAGGGGGTCAGTTAAAAAAGAGGACCCCTTATCAGGTCCACGCGAGCACGCATTACGCACTTACATAATGAAAGGGGGAAAACTCGGGCGTTAAAGGGGACTGGTGTGCGGGGGCCGTCATCTGCGTACACCCTGTCCGGCCGCCCTCGATCGATACCTATACGTGTGGACTTTATGTAAAAAGCCTCCTGCTCACCCGGAGGACGCCGACCATAAGTGTCGAGAAACGAGTCGCCCCCAGGGAGGAAGGCACGAAATATCTTCAATTTTCGAGAGAAAATTTACCAATGCGGGGGCGAAAGCCCGCGGCGGAAGGGCTGCTCGCTCTGCCCGCTCGCCTATGTCCGAAAAAATTCGGCCCTTAATTGAATTTACAGATTTGCCTTAACGCACAACCGGATCTAACTACGCTTCTTATTGCTGGCCACTCTGTGTGACACACGAGGAATAAAACATTGAATAACTTCATCCTTAAATATGAACCATAATTGAAATTTCTATAAAACATTCATATATAAAAAACACTGAAATATAATCTATATAAATATAAACTAATATATTATTTCATTAAACACATTAAATAATTGTTAATACAAAGGCTTTATATCATTACGTCAACCATAGCAAACAATAAAAGTACTATAACAAAAGAAAAGGTCTTCCTTTCGAATGTTTTCCAATGAACATAGAATAAATGTGAAAAAAAGAAAAAGGGGCAGTAGTTACAGCGTGGCACCCTTGTTATTAGTGATGCCCTTTAGGGCAGGTCTCATTTGGTCGATGACGTCATTTCATTCAATTCTTTTACGCCACAGATGAATGCTGACAATTTCATAGTATCTTACGGAAATTAACAATATATATTTCTTCCAAGCTTTTTTGAATATTAATAGAAAATATGTACACCTATATATTTTTATATTGTACTAGCCTTTGTCTGCGGCTTCGCTCACGTGGAATTTGGTCTGCCATATTAAGTTTCGTGACAGATCATTTTAAATAAATATATATATTTTTTTCCTTAATTTATGGTTCACAATTTTGCTCATAGTGGCTTCCACATAAAAGGTAGATATATGCTGTCCCGGACTTTTATTTAAAACTATTCAAGACCAACAATTCTACGGTACATCATCTTTGTGTAACTACAACGGTTTAGGCAGCGTACGCCAAGATAGCTCTCGGAGGCCAGATTTTTCCGACTTAATTGACATTTATCGTTATATTACGACGAAATAAATTAAATAAAATCATTTGAAATTGTAGTCTATATGTTATTCCGATGTATAACCTATATTATTGTAAAGTTTCATCCAAATCCGTCCAGTAGTTTTTTCGTGAAAGAGTAACAAATATACATACAAACTTTCGCATTTATAATATTAGTTGGAGTATAACAAGTACAAGAAAATTTCGATTTTTGATTATTCGAACATACTTATATAAGGTTATAGCTTATATGACGTCCATTACATTGGATACATATATTGTTCAGTAATACCAGACAGGTTACAGACTCTCCTATGTCTATATACGTGGTGTGTTCTAAAAGTAACGGACCATTCTTTATATTTTCCCGCTGGTATTATTCTACGTTATCGGGTTAGTAATATCATTCGATGCAGTCTCCATTTGATCGAAGAATATGCTCGCAATGGTCTTTCCCCTTTTGAAAGTAGTCTTGGAACTTTTTTTTAGACTGTCGGTAAGGTTTTTATTTTTAGAGTTCATCGTATTATTTTCGAATGGTTCTGTGTCTTGAAACGTGAACTGTTATGGACTCCTTGCAGTAGTGCCAAATAGATTATCGAATGTATATCAAAGTGTTGAGGGGTCTGTACATCTCGGTTATCGTGGAGTGAGACAAACGAGTATAATATCCCCGAAACTGCAAGATGTTTCCAAAATACTAAACTAAAAAGGTGGAGCTATAAAAGATGCTCAATCTAAAAGTATAGCGAGGCGTTAAGGATAATTAAATCTGATTCTTTTAAGACTTTGCTTTGTTTTTGTCATGGTTTTAGCAGACTCACTTTCACTGCAACAACTAAAATATATGCTGAGCACCCTAAATAAATTGTCCCGTCTTGTTGGCTTAGCTATTAATTTGGATAAAATCAAAAACGTGGTGAGTAACATGGTAAAATCAAAACCGACCACGGTATAGCATGGGATAGCAAGATTCTCGAAGTTGTCCAGCAATATGTCTAACTCGTCTAGATAATGCGATTGGATAAAGACAACTTCGAGAAAGAAGCTGAGAAAAGGATTCGCTTGGGCTGGCGAGCATTCTTCATTTCGTCCAGTCTTCTCGTCGCCAATATCTCCGAGCATCATTCTTTTTTTAAATTGTAGTGGCAATTGGATAGACATATTCATTAGAGAACCGACTGTTGTGGGATTAGACGAGTGCTGGAGTAGCGTCTCGGCAAATGTAGTGTGGGCGCCCCGTTGCATGCCGCGACAATCTTATAAAACTATTTGTAATAAAAATGCATGCTACACGCGAACTAAGGCGTTTTCCCTCCAACATAGACTCCCACATTGCTGCTCTTCAAGCAATCAACTCTCTGTCCGCTCACATAAGCAAATCGATCGACGTCTCTTCGAAAGAGGTCCGAGCGACGAATGATCGCCGCTGGGCCCTCCCCGGAGATCTCAGGCGTCTGATTAGAGTTAAAAATGCCGCCCTTAGGCGGTACGATCTCCGGCGCCTGCAAAGGGCTGTAAAAGAGCGCATAGCCGAGTTTCGGAACCAAACCTGGGACAACCTGCTTGCAGACTTATCGCCAGACAGCCACGCATACTGGCGCCTGGCAAAGACTCTCAAGACAGACTCCTCCGCGACCCTCCCTCCGCTAGTCAGACCTAACAGCACTGCGCTCGCGTTTGATGATTCAGATAAAGCTGAGTGCTTAGCCGACAGTCTGGAGGCCCAATGCACCCCTTCAACCCTATCGTTCTATCCTGTCCACTCTGCACATGTGGAGGACAAAGTCACGCGCCGAAACTCTGTACCACCAGCGGACAAACCACTGGCACCCGTGTCACGCGACGAAATCAAATCTATCATTAAAAACTCCAAAAGCCGCACGGCCCCGGGTGCCGGCGGCATTAGCATGCGGGTCGTCAAACTATTGACGATACCGCTCTTAACTATTATTATTAACATATTTAACGTGCTCCTCACGACCAGTTCGTTTCCGGACGTATGGAAAGAAGCCGACGTCATCGGCATTCCAAAACCCCGCAAACCCCGGAACCTCGCTGCTAGCTACAGACCCATCAGTCTCCTCAGTACCCTGGGGAAAATCTATGAGCGTGTAGTACTGAGCCGGCTCAAATCACACGCCGAGTCCAACAATCTCATCCCATACGAACAATTTGGGTTTAGGGAAAAGCACTCATGCCCTCAGCAGGTGCTCCGCCTCACGGAGCATATCCTAGACGGCGCTTCCCAGCGCAAACCCGTAAACACGGGTTTGCGCTGGGAAGCGCCGAATGAAGCGCCGTCGAAGAAAACTGCTTCTTCGATGTAGCTAAGGCCTTCGACAAGGTCTGGCACAACGGTTTGCTATGCAAACTGTACCGCATGGGTGTACCCGATAGGCTCGTACACATCATACGAGCATTCCTTAGCAATCGAACCTTCCGATACCGCGTAGAAGGCATGCGCTCTTCCCCCACCCCCTCAGGGCCGGAGTCCCACAGGGTTCATGCCTGTCCCCCCTTTTGTTCTCTCTGTACACCGCAGGCGTCCCCAAGCATGCGAACGTGTCGCTCGCCCTATTCGCGGACGACACCGCGCTTTACACCTCCGATAGATTAAAATACCGTGTGTCCAAACGCCTACAAATTGCGGCCACCACCCTTGGGGAATGGTTCCAAAAATGGAAAATCGAGGTCAACCCCGAGAAGAGTGAAGTGATTTACTTTTCAAGGGGCACCCCCAAAAATTCCCACAAGCTAAGTAGCCACCTCTCCGACATCACTCTCTTTGGCAGAACCATCCCTTGGAAAAAAATCTGTCAAGTATCTTGGCGTCACCCTCGACAGCCGTTTAAGTTTCGCAAAGCACATCCAAAATGCTCGCTCAAAAGCGGTCTTCGTCCTTGGCCATCTCCACCCATTGATCAACGCCCGTAGCAAGCTGTCCCTCAAACACAAGCTGCTCCTGTACAAAACATGCGTCCGTCCGATTCTTTCTTATGCCAGCGTCGCATTTGCGCACGTTCATAAAAGTAAAATCAAAAAACTGCAAGCGATACAAAACCGCTTCATTCGTCGAGCCACCGGTGCTAGGTGGTTCCAGCGCAACCTCGACTTACATTGCGACCTCAACCTGCCGAGTATCAAGTAGTATTTTAAGCACCTCTCGAAGCGTCACTTCGAAAGATCGGACTCCCACCCAAATCCACTGGTGGTACGCTCGGTCAATTACTCGCCCGACCCAAACGCGCCCCCCATACTACGGCGACCGCGCAACGTACGACACGATCCAGATGACGAAACGGCGTCATTCGGATCCCCCCACGACACCTACACTCACACGCACCCCGGCACTAGCCAAGCACTCAGCGTAGGTAACAACACTACACCGGCCGCGTACACGAGGTTCGCTCACGTACCCGGTCGGTTTTCACCCCCTAGACCTTAGGGCCTAGGGGACTACTAGGGACCATACTGTTAGGCCAAAACTCCCTACGCGTCTAACGTAGCATCATGACACGTTTAAAGTTATAATATGCACACACACACGTGCACACGCGATCGATACGTCGAACGTCAAATTGGAACCTGCGACTAGCGCAGGTTTCACCAAATCATCATCTTGCCCGAGGGCCCCTAGCCCTCGGGTACTGTTTACGATAAAGCTGTAAAAGCCTAACAGGCTACCAGCATCAACATCTACGATCCAGACGAACTAAGGCGTTTCGACGAAAACTGCGACAATGGAGGAGATCGTAAAGCTTTCTAGTTGACAATCTTACCCTTTAAAGGATGCTAAAATTGTCAAACACGAATTAAGGGAGATCAGCTTATGGTGTAAAGTGTTGTAGTGTAGTGTGTTGTGTGGCGCCAAAACGCACACATTGAAAGCAGACGGATAATACAGACTTATAACACAGTGCTTAGAAGAGATGTATTAAGAGATTTCATGTCCCTCGTCCTGAGAGACGGTCATTCCAACGAGAAGTTTTCCAGATTCCACCTCGTCATCAGGCGAGTCAGGGATGAGTAATTGGACTTTCTACATATTAGGACATGGCTCCACGACGATGTAATGTCATCCAAGGATGCCAAACCATGCATTCACAAAGTGGCAGTTAATGACCGAGGAAGCCATCACATCCTGAGCTAAACAGTCCTCGCAACGGGAATCAGGCCGCAAGGTCGGACCTAGACCCTCGTAGAGTACAGAAAACCCTTTTCGTTTAGTAAAAAAAGCTTTGCTTGGAATTTTACTTATGAATAAACTTAAAAATTTAGGTAATTTCAAAATTTCAGTCGTTAAGATTCGTAATGTTCAACGTAGGATTGTTGGCCAAAACGAGATTTTTGAAAAAAAAAAAAAATGATCGAGCAATGTTTCAATTGGTTCTCGAAAGTTCTCAATGAAGTTTATTTTAAACTCGAATTTTACTTAATTTTGTAATTGTAATTAATCATTTTAGTTATTATAAACTGATAAAATAATAATTTCTTCGAATAATGATTTTTTTCTAAATTAGATGTCAGTTAATATCCTGATAATGTATATTATCAATAGATATTGACTGTCTGGATAAACTATTCCATACTCCAACTTTTTATAGAAAAAGTTGGAGTATGGGATAGTTTTCGCCCTTCTTAAAATAAGCTCTTCATGTGTGATATCTTAGATTTTTTTAATACGAAAGTTAAATGAAAGTGTTGAGTGATCCGTGTATTTTACTGAATCATTATATAATCAAGGAGAGATTAACTCACGTTATTATGCAATTTTTTTAAAATTTCATACGTATATGTATGTCCTATAGTTGATCACATTCCTTCCTGATTTCTGGAGAAATGGACATTAACCCACCACGCTTGTTCAAGGCATTAGCGAAACATCCACACTCGGAGTAAATGTCTGTAGGCCATACACATATTTACCTCGATGTAAAAATTAAACCTTCGATCATTGACAAAGAGAGATTTCGGCATCGAGCCACTTAGATCGTCAGATTTACTTACTAATATTACATCTAGTACGTATATTTTAAATTTATATTATTCTTTAAATTTAAAACTGAAAATAAGTTTTAAATATGTTTCTCATCTCTCTATCAATCTAAACTAGTTCTACACATATAACTCGGCGGGCATACATACTTAGTATATCCCAGCTCTCGAATGGCTGACGCGAGTGTACGGTAAGATAAATTACTTCATAAGAAACGATTTAACCCACTTCCCCCTTCTTATTGCATCTGAAAAATATTATTAAGAGTATTAAAGAGTTATAAATGTAATCGTTTTATTCAATATTCCTAAAAGTGCTTTAAACTTTTTTCCAAAATCCATAAAAATTATTGTGGTTCCTGGCCTAGAATAAAGTCATCCCATTCTTCTATGTTCAAGTGATTATGGGAGCAAATACGTACCATTGAACAGGCAGCAGTGTATACCTTAGTATAAAAACTAATTTGCGATATCCAATCCACCTGCCAAAGTGGGGATTTTGTGAATGTACCTCATTTGTGAGGAAGGCTAATGTCCAACGATGGACTATTAGAACAGTGCTGATAAAGATGATAATGTAATTTACTTAAGTTGAATTGTATCTATTTTCTATTAAAGTATTCCGATGTTAATAAACGTTTTCAATGTGGTTGTATTTAGTTTGGTTGCAAGATTTGCAACTAAACATCTCAATAATTTTGCGAGATTTATTTCTCTGAGTATAGATAAGTTTTCAACCATGTTTTATCTTAGTAGCATCTTATGAAGCGTCGATCAGAAGCAGGGTAGAGTCTGTTCTAGGTTGCCTGATGACCACAGAAAATCACTTGCTCATACTATTTAAATGTATGATCTAATAATCATATAACTTTCATATTTTATTCAAAAAACTAAAAGTAAAGCAATGAGTTAAATAAAGATTTACATTTATTAAAATAATAGTAGCACAATGGTAGCCTTTTCTTATGCTATCGCATTTCGAACAGTGAGTGCAAGGATCCGTAGGCCTTTCATCTTACTTAACCACCCTACCTTATTTTTAGTTTGAATTAAATCCTTCTTTTCCTCACATTATTTGCATTCTTACTCTGAAGTAGATATGCCCTTACTATTGTAAATGTTCATTGGTGGTAAAGATTATGTACCGTTAGAAAATCTGTTTGCTTGTTTGTTTTTTTATTTATTTCACAAATAAAACCTCTATGTATAGTTAAATAACAAATAGTTCAACTGTCTAATTAAAGTATTGTGTCAATGGTATGATATATAAATATTTAGTTGAGTTAAATTACCTACACGACACGAAAAAGGATATTAATCTATAGAGTTTTGCATTGTGCAAAAATTAAGTCCAAGAACTTATTTATTCCGAACGCAGTACACATATTTCAAATGTAAAAAAGAATATGATATACACGTAGGTATATTTCAGCGAACGTAAAAACAAAAGGCTCCATGGCGCATCATAGGCCGGTGATGAGCACTTGATAACGAAGAGTGAAAGAAAAAATAAGAAGATGGTTTAAAATGATTATTTTAGTTCATAAATCTTTTCATATATAAATGTATGCTGAAGGTATCAAAATAGAAACCCGTAACGCATACAAGTTTATAAAAAATTTGGGCAAGTATATTAATTTTCTGTTATTGTTTTGCTTGTCGCGGATCTTAGCTAAGTAAAAACTTTTGACTGTCCATATTGGGCAAGTATAAACAGACAATATTTTTAACGCCATCTGTCCTATTTTGGAAGAACTACGAAGGATATTCTTTCACCTTATAAGTACCTTATTGTTAAGTGTATAATAAAAAGTTATATAAACTAAACAAGCATCAATCTTTATAAACTGAAATAACAAAATGCATAGTTACACTAATTGGAACCCATTACGGACTTAAAAATTATTAAATATGAATTTAAATTTATTTAATTACAAAGTTTGCTATGGTATTATCTTAGTTGGTCAAATTGTATGAAATAAAACAATATAATTTGGCCTATTTCAATTTATGATTTTCAAATATGAGTTAATTAATATAAATATAAGCAACTATTGTCAATATTGTGATTTATAAATATTTATTCCGAGTCTAGTAACCCCCCCAATCCGCATTTTCTTTCCTGCCCTTTCCTTTCTTCTCTATCCTTTCCCTTCCTCTCCGCCAATCCACGGTCTGCCGTGCCAATGAATGCGTGGCTAGGGGCGAGCCTTGTCGAAAGCGTGCCGACCGTCCCGGGATCGGGCTCCCCCGGGTACTATGGTGCCTTACCTCAGCATGCAGGGCTGACCTCCATCCTCCCTTGCGGCTCGTGGGATTCACTAAGACGAATTTAATATACCTAATTCGTTGAAAAATGACGGCGACGTGGTTCGCCACCCGTCACGTCCTGATTCTCACGAGGGCGAAAAGCGACTAATGCAGAGCTGTTTCGCTGCAATGAATGGTAGCGGATGGAGCTCTATGGTCTCTGCCAACCCCTGCGGGGATAGGCGTGAATATATAACAATAATAATATAAAAATATAAATAAAAAGTAGGTTGGCTTGTAGTTTTTCTACTACTTGGGCCACCTCTTTTCTGGAGGAATTAATCTCGATGCAGGAATGGGACCCGTGACCATAAACTGCATAGCGGTAACTACGCCACTGAGCCAATTAGATCGCTACATTCGGGCAAGTGGCTCATGACATTTTTAACGAGATATTTTAACTGAAGAAAATATTATCAATATAAATGTCAAAACAGCAAATTTTTTTGTATGTCTGTATGAGTCTGTGGATGTATAACGCGAATATTTTTTTAACCGCATTTAAAAGTAAAATATCAATTACCATAAAAAATGAAACTAATTTAGTACAGTATTGTTGAAGAAATTGAGAGTGTTCCTATTTCGAAGCAACACACGAGCTGCACGAAATATATTCAGCGTCGCCGTTGGAAACCTATTTCGACTGCCCTACCTACCAATACGTAGGGCGGGCAGCTACAGTCCGTGCACATGTAAAATAGCTGTGATACGCTGTGCGGTATGCTCTTTCTTGGATTAATATGATATAAATATTAATGAATCGATATATAATTATAAATGTTGCATTTTTATACTACATACATCAGTGCAAACTTTTTTATTTTGTCTTATTTTATATTTAAAATTTTTACTTTATATTTACTATATTAATTGCTACTCTTTATATTTATTTTGTTCTCTTTTTTCTGATGTAATTTCTAAATATACAGAGTGAAGTGCCTAGTTTCTCAAATACAGGGAATCCTAGTTTTTGGAACTAGAGTCCTCTAAATATACCACCTAATTTTCTGAATTGGTTTTTTATATATTGATTAATATAAAGCAAAAAGATGTATAATGAAATTGATTCGTCATCAAAACAGAATGTATTGAATAACACATTGTTGTCGGTACTCTGTAGTAGGAGGATATATGGAAAGGCTGCTTCATCCGTTGCGGTAGCGATCCAATAATGTATTGATACATATGAATGGTATTGAAGCTCTTTTATCTTTGTAAATTATTTGATTTAAATATCTATTATAAACCTTATAAATTACTTATGTAATATACATTGGCATCGCTACTAGATTCTCCAAACATAAAGTTTTACCTTGATGGGCTTGTAATAATGCCGATAGTGGATGATCCGCATTAAACGTGTTAATTCGGAAAAGCGAATTTTGAAATTCCAGAACAGATTTTTAAATGAATAATGCTCAAAAATAAAATAATAAGGCTTAAAAGAATCATCGTTGTCAATTCAGAAAGAGGCCTCTATGCGGTGTTAAGAAAAGGAAAAAAAGGGAAGCTAAGGTAATTGAAATAGAGCGTCTTGCAGAGCCGATCGGTTACAAGCAGGGTACCGGGGCTACTTCTCCGTTATATCTGCCCGTCCAAGATACATGCCTCGCATAGGCGCACTCGTGTTACCGGCCGCGTCCTGGCCAGCGGGGCCGCGGGTGAAGGGCAAGGGACGTGCGGGGGAGGGCTATTCCTCCACTCCGCGCTTCACCCTGCACAAGGTGGCTCCACGCCACCCATCGACCACCCTGCGTCATCTAGCGCGGCGACTAGCCTGCTAGGGTTAATTCGAACTTCTTCAGACTATTTAAATATTTTAAAATATTTTTTTGATATCACGTACGCGAATAGAATATGGGTATATTCTATGTATGGGTATAACGTATTATATAATGTAATAAACAGAATATAACCAACTAGGTTTTAAAAGAAAGCGGCAATTTTGATGACTGAAGCTTTCTTAAACAAGTCCGGGCAAGACTGTTCGTCTGGGTTGTTAATAAGCAATTTCATGATATGTTAGCTTTTTCATGCCATTTACTTGTACAAGAAGGTGTACTTGGAGATAATCTAGACTATGTCAAAATCTCGAAGCGTATAGTAGCTGATGAGATGGCCGAGGTAGATGAACCGTATGTGAGTTAAATGAATCTATGACTAACTCATATATGACTGTGCCAAATATGAGTTAAGATTATAAACACCAATTCTTGATTATTTTATTCAATAAAATCTATAATTTTATTTCACCATAACCACTCTTTTAGATTTCTTAGGATATGCACAAATTACGTATGATTAAAATAAATTTTGCTTCTTATTTTTGACAAATAAGAATTAATAAAAATTTTCTTAATCTGTTATTATTTTTATTTAACCAATTATTAAAATTCATATAATTTAATAATATATTCCATTGTCAAATTATCAATTTGTTAGGACTTAAATTGCATTTGGCTATTGACAATGCAATGACAGCCCTGATTGTCCGGCCGCAGCCCCGATTCTGTAGAACAGAGAACGGCGGCGTGCGTGCCTGGCTCGCTGTAAACAGCCTACCCGCATACGTATGTAGGGCGGATGGCCCTAGCCCCCCAGAGAAAGGGGTGCCCCCACTTCTTCCTTGTTCCTCCTTGTGCAAATTCCCCTGGCGATGGAAATGTGCTCCGCCACATTTTATACAATTTCTAGTCCGTACGTTCCAAACTTTACTCGTGTCCACATTGAAGCTTATTAAATTGCTTAATTCTCTCGTAGCCGTGCTTGGGCTCTAAAGATTAAGGAGCGCTATGAACAGTTTGCTAGAGTTAGTAAGATTGTTTGTTGTGAACAATTTTCCCGGCCATTGACTTTTTGTCTCATTCACTTCGCGCCAACTTCTCTATTCATACGAGTTACGATGCATCATTAATTAGACACGTCGTTATTTTATTTTTGCTAGCTTCGATTATTACCATGCGCTTTTGCTACTAATGATGCGCTTTTGCTACAATTCAATGATGTTAATAAAATATGTGACATAATGATGAGCTTATTACCTGATGTTAATCATCTTTTGAATTTGTAATCAATCAATTATAAAAGTTGCAGGTTACCTTCTGTGTTTATGTATCTTTAAAATTAAGGACTTTAGCATCTGGTTTCTAGAATTTCTTATGTTTATGCATATATCTCTCAGAACAACAATCAGAAAAGGGTTGCTTTATTTTTTATTCCGAATTTAGGTGATCCGTTGATCCGCCTTAAACAAGCGTGGTGGTTTGTTCAATATTGATTCCGCCACAAATGCCTTTTGATCAGCAATGGGATATATAATGGCTTTTATAAAAAGAAGTAAAATACGTAAGGCACGAAAATTATATAAAATATAATAAAATTTAATTCATTAGGACAGTAGCGCTCCCGACCATTTTTTATTTTATTTAGGTAAATAAACAATGGCTTATGACTGAAAGAATAATATAAAATTTACAACTGTGACATCCATACCATTTACTACAGATTATATGAAATGATGAGATGACATTATATGAGAGTAGAATGACACAAAAAATATTTAAAAATACCACAAATAATATTCCGATACACTAATTGTTACTTAATATTAAGAACTCATTTATATATGAATATTCCTTTTTCGATAATTAACATTCCCAACAGCCCAGAAAAAATAAACTAGATTCATAAAATCTCATCATTCATATCGACATTTATGATTGAATCAAACCCTTGATTCACAAACTTAGAAAGAAGATAATTCAAACACTAATTTTATTTAATTTGACATTGTCATGGTATTATGAAATTATTATACAACGTGAGCAGAAAAGTCTTAGGCACAGTGGATACCAACAAAAATAATTCAGGGAAGCTAAAAATTAATATTTGTTCAATAATTATATCTTATCGCTTTAGTACAGGATTTATACCTTATACTTGTGATCTATGAGGTAAATAGCCAGAAATAATTAAATTCTTACATAAATTGCTCAATAAAGCATTTTATTTTATCCCACTAACTTGAAAAATTATAACATACATAGATGTCTGTTTAAATTTAAAAGAAAAGATATATCATATTCATCTACATTCCGATAAAGAAAAACGTTTACGTCAAAAATAAAGTTACCATGTTATTTCTAAAAACAATCTATAACCATGTTATTCGTTGCATATTATGGAAATTGTAGAAGCGCCAGATTTTATTTAAAATTTACTATCAAGTCAATTTTAGTACCAAAGTAAAACAATGGAGTCTCAATAAAGAATCGTTGTGTTATAAAATTACTATTGCCTTCGTAATGTGTTGCTTTGTAGAGCAAATCATTTCTTCATTGTAATAGTGCTTTTGAATTTCAATTGAAGAAAAATGAATATTAATAATATGAAATTCAAAGCACTATTACAATGAAGAAATTATATACAAAAATGAATATTAATATTAATTTGCTGTAATAAAAAAGTTGTTTAAGAAATATATAAAATCTAGAAGAATAATTTTAGATATTACGTATTCCAAGTTTTCGGAGGGCGCCAAGAACGTTAATTTATACAAAATTGTTTCACATTCTTAGTATTATACACGTACTTCTAATAAGTTATCAAGAGTGGCACTAGTCAGTTATGTTAAAGAAACTGACTTTGACTGAATTAATGAAATAGTTTAAAATCTGCAAGTAACTATAATACAACGAAAGCGTGAATTAATAAATATTTAGATTTTAATATAGTCGTAGATCTACTTTAATAAAATAGAATAAATAAGTAAAATTTAATAGTGACATATCCCTTGCGGTTTTATTGTGTTTTATTTACATCATTTTTAAAGCAGCATCGCAAAAAGTAGCTCTCACGAGATCAAGTACTGTTTCACGTTTTGTCCTTAGTGTATTTGAGTTGGGTCAATGTGTCAGGACTGAAATAATTTATTTTGACTAATCACTACTTATTAATATGATTTTAATTAAGTCGTCGTAAGGATAAAAAATAATAGGTTAATAATAGTTACGTATTTTAGATAATTATTATATGTTTGTTTACTTCATTTGTTTTTTGTATATGAGCAAAATATTTATTGCATTTATTATATGAGTGCTTGCAAAGTCACATCGAAGTATTTAAACTGTAAGATTTATACGTACATCATTAAAGACTATTAATTGCAATGAATAAATTATGGCAAGTCATCCTGTTTTTTAAAAATAAATTTAAAAAACAAAGTGACTAACGTTGTTAAATTCTGGTTAATCATACCAGTTTACCAGAGTAAAAGGATAGAGAGATTGGTTTACCGTTACAGTCGATTGTAAGCACAACTCTTAACAAATTGTTCTATCACTGTCGGTCACTTTCGTATAAGTTCAAGTCTTTTAATACTTGTGAAATTATTTCACATGCTCAGAGGTATAAACACCAACGCACCTGACGATTGAAAGAGATAAGCTATACGTAAAAGATTTTATGTTCAAAATTATTGCCAGGTTTAAGACTATATTACTGTTATAGGTATGTGGAACCTAAATTAAGAGGTTTAAGTTTCTTTTACTTCATAACAACCTCGGTATTAAAACTGAAATAACTAGTCAAGAATTGGTCTTTACCTATGAAATTTCCGTTTCGTACGAAATAAATCTTTATTATTTTTACTAACCAAAGTAATCATATAGAATCGATGCATATTTGCCAACGCACTGGCAGTTTACTGATGCCCTTGATGCAGAAATCAGTTGGATGGGAGGCAACAAACTCCTCAAAGGCATTTTGCACTGCCTCTTGGAAACTGTTTCTTTTTCCCGTCAAAAAGATGTTCAAATTCTGGAAAATACCAGTAGCTTTGAGATTTTTGAGCAACGCAATGCAGGCCTCGACACGTTTGTCGCGCTGGCGATCATTAACTTCGTGGGTCACCCTATTGTCAAGCCTTTTTACTTTGCCAATTCGACCCAAATGGACTAATATTGTTTAAATGCTAACGTCAAATGCTGCTACTAATTAATTTATACCATACGTATACGTCATTGTTGTTGCGTTCCGTTTGTGCCCATCGCCTAGACCTTAGGGCCTAGGGCACTAATAGGGACTATAGTAACTTAGGTCCAATCCTCCCCTACACGTTTAACGTAGCACCATGACGAAATTAAAATCAGCACTCACAAATGTGTACCTTCGACACAGCGTCGAGCCGATGGAGTTTGCGATTTGGGCAGATTTTCAAATATATTTTTATTTGGGCCCAGTATTCGATAAAGCTGTTAAAGCCAATAGACTACCAGCATTAACATCTTCCAATTAAATAAATCCGTTTGTGCCGCGTTGCTGCCACGACGCTCCTCATATTCTATAATTACTCGAATTTTTACCGTTTCCATGATGACGAAAAGTTCAAATGTTATGAAAATATAACGATAATCAATATTAAAAAGATATAGTAATGTATACAAATAACTGCGTTTCCCTTACTTGCGTTCCGTTATTTATTAATACGATAGTGTCAAAAAACACTTTTAATTTTATGAAATTTTTAGGATATTATTAAAGATTTTAGAGTTTTGTGAATAAAATAAATCTTGTAATAATTAAAATAAATTTTGTCTATGTAGTCTTAAAAGATATTATTAATATATTAATTCTTAAACTAGAAGAAAAATCTTTATTATTTCGAATATTTAATAAATACGACAATTCATCATTTTCAATCCTATTTGATGTTCATCATGGTGCAATGCGAAGTGTTTCCATTTCGAGACAAGGATCTTTGGTTCGATTCTTGTATATGAATAAATATAATTTTTTATTATTTTATATATTTTAGACTGTATTTATTTGGTATAATGCCACGGGTAATCCCTGAGATGACCTATATGAATATATTTTTTTAATTTAATATAATTATAAATAAACTCTTTAGATTTATAGCCCCATACTTGAATTTCCTGTGTCATGGGTGCATTGTAATACGTAAACGACAAGTAGAAAGATTCACGTTCAGAACAGATACCAACTTCTAAGCCAAACAAATATACATCTTTATGCAGGATACAAACCCGCGCCTCTTTCAAAAAGTGAACGATCGCCACTGCATTAGGTCGTCAAATAAAATAAAAAAGTAAAGTTTATTTCCCATTTAAAATGAATCAATACACTTGCAGTACTGAATAACAATAGCGAAACTCAGTCAGTACTATCAGAATCAGAGGTCACAGTGGTCCTTCTTGGAATACTTGTCATGTACAGCATTGCTGGGCTTTTAATTAAATCTCAAGTAATTCAGAGGGCCAGGGTGAATTCACATCAGCCCCACCACGCGTGGCCATGTATTACGCATAGTCTTCTGCATGCTCATTTGGAAATGTTTAAACTGAGGTAACCCAGCCGGGGAAGGGTGGCTGGGGTGCCGGGCGATGGTTAGTTCTCCTCTACATATAAATTAATAACGTACCTACCATCTAGCTGTGCATAGATATAGAAGCATGTCTGAAAAGTGAGTACCGGGTTATAAAGGGTGTTTAGATTTTATGAAGTCACGATATTTTGCTCTATTTTTAATACATTCAATGAGCAATAAAACATCAATACATCAGTTGTTGAAAATTGTGCTTATTCTTATTATCTGGGAATGGACCATTGGACTATTGATGTGAACAATTTATGTGAGATTTTCAAGCAGTAGCACTATTAGTTATTTTGAAAAAATAACTAATAGTGCTACTGCTTGAAAATCTCACATAAATTGCTCTTAATAATATATAAAAAAAAATTAATAATATTATGCGGCATATTAGTAACTTCTACTTATAAAGAAAAAAATCCAATATGTTTAATAATAAATATACTTATTTCAAATTATGTATTGTAGTACATATATGTTGTTTAATTATTTATTGATTTATGTATACTTACATATACTATATGTATAACCAAATACGAACAATGACCGAATTGATATGTTTCAGCAAGGGCCAGCTTAGCGAGACTATTATGCTTCATTCATTTTCAGTTTATAACTTTTTTAAATAAATAAATAAAAATTGAAAATCACTTCTTAACATTTAGAAACTAGGCTATCTACTTCATCAAAAATACTGGCTTTTATAATACTAATAGATACCGTATAATAATAAAGCATTATACGGTATCTATTAGTATTATAAATAAATAAATTATATTCTAACTATAACTATTTAATTAGATAAAAAAAGAAACGTACAAGTTTACATTTTAAGTAATTGTATAAATACAAGCTTTAAATATTTTTAACTTACTATATTTGTAACTTACTACTTGTACCTTTTAAAGTGAGAGAGATAAGTTGTAGTAGATGCCTAAAAAGGAAAAATGCAGGAGTAAGACTTCTTCCGTTGATAGATATAACCCTATTGTCATAAAAAATTCTGCTGTTATAATTAAAAATCATCTAGAACAAGGCGAACATATTACACGTTTGTCTGAGACACATATGTTTATAATGTATCTCCCATGTATGTGAATGTATGTAAGATTAATAGTAAACTACTACTTTCTCTTTTTAAATTTTTTCAATTAAACAGTTTAATTCAGAATAGAATAATATGACGTAAAACAAACTGGACATCATTCTGTATAGTTAAGATGTGAGATGTAAAATTTGAGCCGAGCACAACGTACACCTATTATGAAATTTGTGCACACGTTGAAAGCGATCACACACACATACGCAGATAAGGTACTCGGACTTAGGCGGCTATCTGGGGTGGGTGTGTTCCGAATACTTGCGACGATATTCACCCCCAGCTTAAATTCTCGTATTAATATGTATCTCCTCTACGCGAGGATTTTAGAACGCCGATGCTCAACGTAATTGTATGGCGGTTACTGATCCTTTTTAATCGGTTTGGCAAAATGTGCGGCGATCGAGTCATTGTTATGTTAAAAAGGCAATGATGGTAATTTATTGTTTTAAATTTTAATATATATATATATATATATATATATATATATATATATATATATATATATATATATATATATATATATATATATGTGTGTGTGTGTGTGTGTGTGTGTAAAAAAGAAAACTATTCACAAATATGACTTATTCAAAAAAGCATATATAAAACAAAAATTCGTATAAAAAATGGACCAATTTTTTTAATATACATTATAAAATTTGGAAGGGTACGAAGTAGATAGTTATTATGAATTTTTTTCTAGGTGATATATTATTATCTCAATAACAAACAATGGCGACCTCTTCGATCTCCACTTGGTCATAAATATTAAGGTTAAAATCGTTCAAATTTTCCTATATTTATTACAATTAAAAATGAAACACTTAAAAACGCCACAGCGATTTTTGCACTCGACCTTAAATTAAGAAATTTCTGTTAATAATTAATCAACACAAAAAGGATTGTCAGCCGTGCTTGGACAGTGAAGCAACCCCTCTTCCAATGAGTAAATTGAAAAGGGTAGCAGGTCGTTTAAAAATTCAGTAGATAACTAAACTCTTGACATCACACGTCTCCGTATGCGGTTCTAACTTTAGCTAAAATAACATACTTGCTATATTGCTACTGTTGCATTTGCTTAACGATTCTGAGTCGATTACAAATAAATCAATTAAATTATTTTTTATTCAACTCTACTTACGTGTTGTTAAGTCGTTTTTAAATCCATTTCTCAAATTTTCGTCTGCCAAGGAAACGACAAGACGCAAAAGTTTGAAACTGCTAGAGTTGGATACCGCTAACCGCTAGTACGCCTTTTAATACCAAACTTTTGATACCAAATTATTGACCCTTATTTATTTATTGGTAACCACGGTTACCAAATTATAATGTCTCTGATGGTTCTCAATATCTTTAATTTTTGGCAATTTTAATTATCTATGGTTGCTTTTTGAACGAATCAATCTGTTTCTTTATCAATTAAACAAAACTTACTAGTCAAAAAACATCTGTGAAAATTAAAAAGAAAAATTGTACTCTGTGCGTTAATTTATATGCGACATTTCATAACTTTTTCACCCACTCAAAGGCCATGTGTCATTACATTGTGCTCTCTAGTTCATCAGCAACAAAATGCAGTCATTCGTAGTTGTTTTATAAACTTAAGACTAATATAAACATGCTCGAGTCACTAGGTATTGTAATTTGACACTCAGTGCTAAGTGTTAAAGGGCATACATATAAAGTGTCAAAGCACCTAATCGGTGGAGAGGTATTTTTTTTAACATATATGTCCCACTGCTGAGCACATGCCTCTCTTTTTCTGGAGGAACGGACGTTAACCCACCACGCTTATCCAATGCGAATTGGCGGGGAGTGGAGAGGTTTTAAGGTTCAAATTCTGAGCTGTTGTACCAAAAACTAGAAAATAACTAAAACATAAATCTAAAGTTTCTTGAAATTCTGATGTCTGATGCGAAATCGTCCAATACTAGCTGTGCTGCCATCTCTTGGTACTTCATTCACTGCGCCAACTTAAGAACTCATAATCTGGGACTTTAAGACACTAAAATAAAAACGTGGTGTACATTTGAAATATTTATTTTGGCGGCCTTGAAAACACATGCTTCTAGATAAATCGGTCTTATTTAACACAGGCTTTAGTGCATCCCAAGTTTTTTTTCAGTGTGCGCTGCACGGGCGGTATAAGTTTTAATTTGACAAGCCCCGGAAAAGCCGCGCACGCAGTATTCTGCCCCATTCTTGCCTCATCTCATCCTTCGTTTTGTAAAAGTGAACGTTTTTCAGGCAGGCATTACGTCTGGTCTCGATTAACTTCTGCTACGAGAGCGTGGTATATTCTACCGTGAGTCGCGCAGCGAAAACACATTCGAGTCCTGCAGAGGCATCCTTTTACCACTCACCCTCCAAGGATGAGGGCGTAAGCGATGGGTGTCAGACCAATCGCTTACGATAATACTTATGGAAAAAGGTTCAACTTTATATAGAAACGATATGAAGTCGTCTCAGGACGCCATTTCTGCCCCGGGAACACTTTGCTTGCATTAAAATCAACTAAATGAACTCAAACTCGAAGGGGTTACAAGTAAACAAGCAAGTGAAGCTGTGCACTGTTCACCTCCCAGCTCCATGATTAGACCCTCGTCATCAAAAGTAATATATCAGACTCGTTTAACCTAACTAAATGAGCCCAAAATTGAGAGAGTTACTAGTAACGGTTGAAATGTTTCATTGTCCACCTCCTGACAGATTCTCGTTACCATATTTATTATATTATATATTACCATATTCATAAGAATCGGTTTAGGAGACGTAGTTGAAAAAGCCGCCGCAAGATTTGTTAAGCTAAAGCAAAAATTCGCGATAAATAAAACTGTTTAATAAAAATATAAAATAGTGTATAGTGTAAAGTAAGCTATTCTTACATTCCGTTTTCTCTTCATATTAAGTAGAAGATTCATTTGAAAGTGAAAATAGAAACGAATATAATAATTGTATATATCTAAATTCGCAATGTAATGCGAATTTAGATAAATACAATAACTATATATTCGTATAAATTTCTCACGTTTAAGAGCAAAAAAGTGCAGCAGAGGGAGTAACGAAAAGATCTGTGTTCGGCATTCATCAGCGAAACAATGAGAAATGCCAATGTAGGTGCTAGAGGTCTAAAGGATGTCTTAAAAGTGGCAAAGAGAGTCAAAGAGTCTATTTGAAAATTTTTATGAAATTCGAAATTGAATTTTTTTCAATTTTGAAAGAGCACAAATAACCGCGCCAAATTATTCCTGCTATAAATTCAAAACAAAGTAATCTGGCTTTATGGGGATATCATTAACGGTCACGACATTGGTGAGAAGTATGTATATGTCTGAGGTATCCTTGCAGTCGAGAGTAGTTACTACTTTTTTGGTGGCAACATGCAAGTTATAAAATATCCGTCAATTCATAAGTAAGTTTAGTGAAATAAAATAGATAAAAAATATTATCTTTCAATTAACACGTAAAGTGATTTTACTAGTCTTAAAAAACTTATTGATCTCTATCATGTGGCCATCTGAACTGTCATTCTGCGTACAACTTTATAACCATCCTAAACTGAATAAGTTTACATTGTTACAAAAAAGTGGTTTGCAACAATATTGACAAGTCGCCTGCTTAATTTGCCTGATATAGGCCATTCCTTGCAGCCAGATAGATACCTGTGTGCAACAATGGATTAATGTCGGGTCAATGAAAATTATACCAATTTATATTTGTGGAAAATATATAATATTTTAGAGTGTAAATATATTTATATTTGCTTTTTAAAAATTTGATTAAAGAGTTCTTAGAACATTTTTTAAACGTTCATTTTTATGGGATAGGAGGATAAACGAGCAAACATGTCGCCTGATGGAAAGCAATAAACGTCGCCCATTGACATCTGACACATCACAGAAATCACCGGCCTTTAAAGCATCTGTAGGCTTGTTTTTTGAAGGTGCCAATGTCGTATCGGTCCGGAAATACCGCTGAAGGTAGCAAGTTCCACAGGGTGGTGGTACATAGAAAAAACTTTCGATGAAGCGCATCGTATTGGATTGCCACTCATCCTGATGAAACTTTTTGGCGAGTTGTGCCAAAAAGTTGTGGTATTCAGCGGCAGGAATTATTCCGAACAATTCCTCGGAGCACTCCCCATGGTAAAAACGGTAAAAATGCAGAGGGATTGGATATTCCTCCGCAGCGCTAGAAAATTAAGGCGATCGGTGAGATCTTATTGATCATCGATTATTCGACGTCTGTGTGTTCCCTTCATGTAATGAATTGCATAAAGTATTAAAATGTTCAAAACACACTTTACACGTATGTTCCACATACAGGATACAATGTATTTATGTGTAAAGTGTGTTACAATTGTTGAATAAATATTTGAACGAGAGGTTTTAATATTATTTAAATAAATCGTGCGGGTTTCTTAAATTTCTACACAAAAAAGGTTTGATATTTACATTAAATTTAATAATTAAATTAGTAAAATTCGAATAACCATCACAATAATTCGATAAGGGAATAAAACATGAAGTAATAATAATAGCTAAATAGAAAAATATAAGCAATTTAATTACAAAAGAAATTATTATTTTTCATGAAAATATATTTGTAATTGTAATGTATAATTATCTTCATGTGTTACATGGAATTATATTTAGGGAAGCATATCCATAATATTACCGAATAGACAATTATTTAGTGTGTCATATAACTTACTATCGTGAGTTTAATGGCTATCTTGTTTTGTGGACAAAGCTCTCCCGCTATCAAAAATAGTTTTTTAGGAATTTTTGGTGTGTAAAGAGTTACACAAATATTTAAAATAGTAATAAATTATAGGTTTAGAATATATCCCTAAATATATAATTTGAGAGTGTTCTTGGGATTTTTAAATAACAAATTAAATACCAGGAACACTCAAATAATTAATTTAGTGACGACATTCAAGCAGTAATAACACAATTGGTAAGGGTTATGCTTATTATCCAAGTTTCAAAGGATTCGATTCTACCAATAGATTATTTACGTGAAACATATTTTTCTTGCACAAACAAGCTTAGATGGGATGGAAGCACACACACACACACACACGTATATATATATATATATATATATATATATATATATATATATATATATATATATATATATATATATATATATATATATATATATATATATATATATATATATATATATATATATATATGTGTGTGTGTGTGTAATTCTGTTAAAACTAACTTGAAATACAATACCATTTGGTAATGGTCATTAGTGTTAGTAGTGTTACAGATATATAGGTATTCTTGACAAAGTATATAACTGATAAAAAAAGGAAAAAGTGTCTCAATCCGAGTTTCTTACATGTTAAGGAGGCTTTAACTTGGAAAGTAGAAAAGAATTTTAAGCCGCTTTTAAGCTGCAAGATAATTATTTTATTACTATAAGTTACACATAAATAGGTGTAGTTTATGTATGTATATAATATAAGCTATAAAATGACATGAAATATTTTAGCAAATTGGTACATTAATACTTCCGAGGTAGGTTTGCTATGCGGAGACTATTCGAATCCATTTACTGCTCTAAATTATGCGTAAAACGTCCATTTGACGCTCGCCCCTCTTCCCTCTTATCGCTTGGACAGAAACGGACGGGGAGTCTCGGGCGGGGGTGCCGGACTAGGGCAAATTGGGAGGTTTACAACCCCCCAAGTGCGGGGGTCCGAAGTCCACCTCACCCTTTAGCTACCCTGAAGTTCCATCTCTCACACCTATAAATTCAGCACACACATTTCACCCCATCGGGTGGGGTGGCCCATGGCGTACCAATCCTTTCGTTGCGGCTGTGTCACACTCGCTAGGCCGCCAGTGACCTCCACTACAAATTAATATTCAGAAATGTTTCCGTTACGATCGTTAATCATTGCCGTCTCTGCTACTGATCTCAACTCGGTCGTATACCTATCGTCGCTCTTATTCTGCAACTAACTCCATCTAAAACTATAAAATATAACAATTAATTTTAATAATATTTTTGTACTATAACTAAGAATAAGTTATTTCAAATTAAAAAAAATTGTTTTTTATAAATTGTTGTGTTTTTTTTAATAAGCGAGGCGAGGACTAAACGTTGCCAAAACGATGGAAGTGGAATCACAAGAGCAGAAGTTAAACTACTAACAATCTAACGGCAACTCATATGAGGTTGAGACCTCGGTTCAAGGTTTCCATCTAGGAATAGAACTCAAACCATTTGCTTTAGAAAACTTATTGGACGGACCTCAGCCACAATGGCTCGATCAATGCTTAATACATAATTAATATCAGTTTTATATTTTTTTCCCATACAATTTTTTTTTCTATATAATTGTCATAAATAAGACTTGGAAACATATATTACATAAATCTTCAATGATTTTTAAAATGTGTAAATCATTTCTAAATTTTTGACATGACTAAAGTTGCAAATATTATTCGCAAAAATATTAAGAATGGTAAGATCCCATAGTTCGCTTCTAGCTAATGTTCAATGAAAGCCGCACGCAACCTTTGCTGTAGTATAAGTTTGCATAATATTATTATACATTTTATCCAAACTAGGTTGTGCCACTAAACGAAATTTTATTTAAATTTTTAACGCTATCTCAAACTATCTCCAACTTTTCTCAATAATATCACTAATGAATATTTTATAATAAATGCGTTAGATTTTGCAAATAGAAAACGATTTATGTATATAAATATTCGATTCGAAAATATTTTTACAGGTCATACATATGCATGTATGTTTATGTCCCATTGCTGAACACGAAGCCTCTCCATTTCCATAGGAATGGATTAATATATATCATCTATATAACCTACCATGCTTACCCAATAGAGATTCTAATTTTATTCAGATAAAGTAATTGGCTAATAATATCATATATAGACGATATTGATTTATATAATAACTTCCCGTGCATGCAGCAGTTGCCACCTATTTTATAATCTCATAGACAAATAGAAAAAACGTTCGTTAATTATTTAACAAGAATATGTATTTATTTCAATAAGGATATCAAGATAAATAAGAATGCAAAACAGACCTAAGTTGACGGGCTATTGTATATGGTGGCTATCATCATAAACAGTAATAATTGTGATATAATAATACAGCATAATATTAAAAATATTCACCATCTAAACTGTATGACTGCAATTGCAAAAGCCTCTAGTCAATCAATCAATCAACAGCACTGCAGTGCGGCAGTCCACTGCTGGGCATAGGCCTCCCCCATGAAGCGCCACCTTGCCCGATGTTCGGCTACACGCATCTTGTTTCTGCCAGCCAGTAGTAATTTGTCAATATTGGAATGCAAGATATTTATTTAGAAATATACTAATATACTAATATATTAGAAATATACTAATATATGTTTTGTTATCAACAAAATATTTAGGGTCGATGTTTTTAATCCCACTAAATTTAAATTTTGCGCACATTGTCACATTTTACCACGGTGGGCATATATTGTAGGTTTGCCCCGGACATCACACTAAACAAGCTCAGACACCGATTATTGGGACCTCGTCTGTGTATAATAATAGTATAATATGAATAGCTAGAAGCATAGCGTTCTGGTGATATTACAAAAGAAAAGCGAGAAGTTATGTTGAAATATGCCCCTTTACTGTTGCTTGCTGCTGTTTGCGTATATATAGTTTGATTAACTCTAATTTCATATTTAGATAAATTTATCTAAATATTATATCTATATAATTATATAGATATAATTGGAAATATAAACTTTATTTATTATTTCAGAAAAAATTATAAAGGCTAATCATATTATTTAGCTATATTATTCTTAAGCTGAAAATAATATCAAAATTGAGATAATAACATATTGTGATAGTTTTTGTGAAGTTTAAATATTTTTGACCAAAATATATTGTTCGCGCCGTTGCATTAATCATAGGATATGTGAAAAGTTTACGTTCAACTTTTTCAAACAGTAAGCCTGCGGGTCTCAACATGTCTACAGGGAAAGAAAAAATTACTCGTTAAAAATTATCTACGCTCATAATACTTACTCATGATATGTTTATCCTATTAAATTTCTACTCCAAAATATATCCTTGAGGTAATTTTAAGAGTATGTGTACATACATATATAAAAATCATTAATTTTTGATAATAAACTTTTTGAATTTTTAAACATTCTCTCGTGTTATTTGTATAACAACATCATGAATTGTTTTATTTCTAATTATAATTCACAACTTACAAACCATGAAATTTGCAACAGACTTTTACATAAGACAAATGCATTAAATTTGAAAATGAATGCAAATTGAAAAATTAACAGTAATATTATTAAATAAGTAATTAAATAATTCATATAAGAATTCTAAATTAAAGAATTTACAACACTTTTATAATAAGTTTGAGAACAAGCGGCCATCCTTACGTAAGGCCGCTTGTTCTCAAACTTATTATAAAAAGTGTTGTAAATTCTTTAATTTAGAATTCTTATATGAATTATTTAATTACTTATTTAATAATATTACTGTTAATTTTTCAATTTGCATTCATTTTCAAATTTAATGCATTTGTCTTATGTAAAAGTCTGTTGCAAATTTCATGGTTTGTAAGTTGTGAATTATAATTAGAAATAAACAATTCATGATGTTGTTATACAAATAACACGAGAGAATGTTTAAAAATTCAAAAAGTTTATTATCAAAAATTAATGATTTTTATATATGTATGTACACATACTCTTAAAATTACCTCAAGGATATATTTTGGAGTAGAAATTTAATAGGATAAACATATCATGAGTAAGTATTATGAGCGTAGATAATTTTTAACGAGTAATTTTTTCTTTCCCTGTAGACATGTTGAGACCCGCAGGCTTACTGTTTGAAAAAGTTGAACGTAAACTTTTCACATATCCTATGATTAATGCAACGGCGCGAACAATATATTTTGGTCAAAAATATTTAAACTTCACAAAAACTATCACAATATGTTATTATCTCAATTTTGATATTATTTTCAGCTTAAGAATAATATAGCTAAATAATATGATTAGCCTTTATAATTTTTTCTGAAATAATAAATAAAGTTTATATTTCCAATTATATCTATATAATTATATAGATATAATATTTAGATAAATTTATCTAAATATGAAATTAGAGTTAATCAAACTATATATACGCAAACAGCAGCAAGCAACAGTAAAGGGGCATATTTCAACATAACTTCTCGCTTTTCTTTTGTAATATCACCAGAACGCTATGCTTCTAGCTATTCATATTATACTATTATTATACACAGACGAGGTCCCAATAATCGGTGTCTGAGCTTGTTTAGTGTGATGTCCGGGGCAAACCTACAATATATGCCCACCGTGGTAAAATGTGACAATGTGCGCAAAATTTAAATTTAGTGGGATTAAAAACATCGACCCTAAATATTTTGTTGATAACAAAACATATATTAGTATATTTCTAATATATTAGTATATTAGTATATTTCTAAATAAATATCTTGCATTCCAATATTGACAAATTACTACTGGCTGGCAGAAACAAGATGCGTGTAGCCGAACATCGGGCAAGGTGGCGCTTCATGGGGGAGGCCTATGCCCAGCAGTGGACTGCCGCACTGCAGTGCTGTTGATTGATTGATTGACTAGAGGCTTTTGCAATTGCAGTCATACAGTTTAGATGGTGAATATTTTTAATATTATGCTGTATTATTATATCACAATTATTACTGTTTATGATGATAGCCACCATATACAATAGCCCGTCAACTTAGGTCTGTTTTGCATTCTTATTTATCTTGATATCCTTATTGAAATAAATACATATTCTTGTTAAATAATTAACGAACGTTTTTTCTATTTGTCTATGAGATTATAAAATAGGTGGCAACTGCTGCATGCACGGGAAGTTATTATATAAATCAATATCGTCTATATATGATATTATTAGCCAATTACTTTATCTGAATAAAATTAGAATCTCTATTGGGTAAGCATGGTAGGTTATATAGATGATATATATTAATCCATTCCTATGGAAATGGAGAGGCTTCGTGTTCAGCAATGGGACATAAACATACATGCATATGTATGACCTGTAAAAATATTTTCGAATCGAATATTTATATACATAAATCGTTTTCTATTTGCAAAATCTAACGCATTTATTATAAAATATTCATTAGTGATATTATTGAGAAAAGTTGGAGATAGTTTGAGATAGCGTTAAAAATTTAAATAAAATTTCGTTTAGTGGCACAACCTAGTTTGGATAAAATGTATAATAATATTATGCAAACTTATACTACAGCAAAGGTTGCGTGCGGCTTTCATTGAACATTAGCTAGAAGCGAACTATGGGATCTTACCATTCTTAATATTTTTGCGAATAATATTTGCAACTTTAGTCATGTCAAAAATTTAGAAATGATTTACACATTTTAAAAATCATTGAAGATTTATGTAATATATGTTTCCAAGTCTTATTTATGACAATTATATAGAAAAAAAAATTGTATGGGAAAAAAATATAAAACTGATATTAATTATGTATTAAGCATTGATCGAGCCATTGTGGCTGAGGTCCGTCCAATAAGTTTTCTAAAGCAAATGGTTTGAGTTCTATTCCTAGATGGAAACCTTGAACCGAGGTCTCAACCTCATATGAGTTGCCGTTAGATTGTTAGTAGTTTAACTTCTGCTCTTGTGATTCCACTTCCATCGTTTTGGCAACGTTTAGTCCTCGCCTCGCTTATTAAAAAAAACACAACAATTTATAAAAAACAATTTTTTTTAATTTGAAATAACTTATTCTTAGTTATAGTACAAAAATATTATTAAAATTAATTGTTATATTTTATAGTTTTAGATGGAGTTAGTTGCAGAATAAGAGCGACGATAGGTATACGACCGAGTTGAGATCAGTAGCAGAGACGGCAATGATTAACGATCGTAACGGAAACATTTCTGAATATTAATTTGTAGTGGAGGTCACTGGCGGCCTAGCGAGTGTGACACAGCCGCAACGAAAGGATTGGTACGCCATGGGCCACCCCACCCGATGGGGTGAAATGTGTGTGCTGAATTTATAGGTGTGAGAGATGGAACTTCAGGGTAGCTAAAGGGTGAGGTGGACTTCGGACCCCCGCACTTGGGGGGTTGTAAACCTCCCAATTTGCCCTAGTCCGGCACCCCCGCCCGAGACTCCCCGTCCGTTTCTGTCCAAGCGATAAGAGGGAAGAGGGGCGAGCGTCAAATGGACGTTTTACGCATAATTTAGAGCAGTAAATGGATTCGAATAGTCTCCGCATAGCAAACCTACCTCGGAAGTATTAATGTACCAATTTGCTAAAATATTTCATGTCATTTTATAGCTTATATTATATACATACATAAACTACACCTATTTATGTGTAACTTATAGTAATAAAATAATTATCTTGCAGCTTAAAAGCGGCTTAAAATTCTTTTCTACTTTCCAAGTTAAAGCCTCCTTAACATGTAAGAAACTCGGATTGAGACACTTTTTCCTTTTTTTATCAGTTATATACTTTGTCAAGAATACCTATATATCTGTAACACTACTAACACTAATGACCATTACCAAATGGTATTGTATTTCAAGTTAGTTTTAACAGAATTACACACACACACACATATATATATATATATATATATATATATATATATATATATATATATATATATATATATATATATATATATATATATATATATATATATATATATATATATATATATATATATATATACGTGTGTGTGTGTGTGTGTGCTTCCATCCCATCTAAGCTTGTTTGTGCAAGAAAAATATGTTTCACGTAAATAATCTATTGGTAGAATCGAATCCTTTGAAACTTGGATAATAAGCATAACCCTTACCAATTGTGTTATTACTGCTTGAATGTCGTCACTAAATTAATTATTTGAGTGTTCCTGGTATTTAATTTGTTATTTAAAAATCCCAAGAACACTCTCAAATTATATATTTAGGGATATATTCTAAACCTATAATTTATTACTATTTTAAATATTTGTGTAACTCTTTACACACCAAAAATTCCTAAAAAACTATTTTTGATAGCGGGAGAGCTTTGTCCACAAAACAAGATAGCCATTAAACTCACGATAGTAAGTTATATGACACACTAAATAATTGTCTATTCGGTAATATTATGGATATGCTTCCCTAAATATAATTCCATGTAACACATGAAGATAATTATACATTACAATTACAAATATATTTTCATGAAAAATAATAATTTCTTTTGTAATTAAATTGCTTATATTTTTCTATTTAGCTATTATTATTACTTCATGTTTTATTCCCTTATCGAATTATTGTGATGGTTATTCGAATTTTACTAATTTAATTATTAAATTTAATGTAAATATCAAACCTTTTTTGTGTAGAAATTTAAGAAACCCGCACGATTTATTTAAATAATATTAAAACCTCTCGTTCAAATATTTATTCAACAATTGTAACACACTTTACACATAAATACATTGTATCCTGTATGTGGAACATACGTGTAAAGTGTGTTTTGAACATTTTAATACTTTATGCAATTCATTACATGAAGGGAACACACAGACGTCGAATAATCGATGATCAATAAGATCTCACCGATCGCCTTAATTTTCTAGCGCTGCGGAGGAATATCCAATCCCTCTGCATTTTTACCGTTTTTACCATGGGGAGTGCTCCGAGGAATTGTTCGGAATAATTCCTGCCGCTGAATACCACAACTTTTTGGCACAACTCGCCAAAAAGTTTCATCAGGATGAGTGGCAATCCAATACGATGCGCTTCATCGAAAGTTTTTTCTATGTACCACCACCCTGTGGAACTTGCTACCTTCAGCGGTATTTCCGGACCGATACGACATTGGCACCTTCAAAAAACAAGCCTACAGATGCTTTAAAGGCCGGTGATTTCTGTGATGTGTCAGATGTCAATGGGCGACGTTTATTGCTTTCCATCAGGCGACATGTTTGCTCGTTTATCCTCCTATCCCATAAAAATGAACGTTTAAAAAATGTTCTAAGAACTCTTTAATCAAATTTTTAAAAAGCAAATATAAATATATTTACACTCTAAAATATTATATATTTTCCACAAATATAAATTGGTATAATTTTCATTGACCCGACATTAATCCATTGTTGCACACAGGTATCTATCTGGCTGCAAGGAATGGCCTATATCAGGCAAATTAAGCAGGCGACTTGTCAATATTGTTGCAAACCACTTTTTTGTAACAATGTAAACTTATTCAGTTTAGGATGGTTATAAAGTTGTACGCAGAATGACAGTTCAGATGGCCACATGATAGAGATCAATAAGTTTTTTAAGACTAGTAAAATCACTTTACGTGTTAATTGAAAGATAATATTTTTTATCTATTTTATTTCACTAAACTTACTTATGAATTGACGGATATTTTATAACTTGCATGTTGCCACCAAAAAAGTAGTAACTACTCTCGACTGCAAGGATACCTCAGACATATACATACTTCTCACCAATGTCGTGACCGTTAATGATATCCCCATAAAGCCAGATTACTTTGTTTTGAATTTATAGCAGGAATAATTTGGCGCGGTTATTTGTGCTCTTTCAAAATTGAAAAAAATTCAATTTCGAATTTCATAAAAATTTTCAAATAGACTCTTTGACTCTCTTTGCCACTTTTAAGACATCCTTTAGACCTCTAGCACCTACATTGGCATTTCTCATTGTTTCGCTGATGAATGCCGAACACAGATCTTTTCGTTACTCCCTCTGCTGCACTTTTTTGCTCTTAAACGTGAGAAATTTATACGAATATATAGTTATTGTATTTATCTAAATTCGCATTACATTGCGAATTTAGATATATACAATTATTATATTCGTTTCTATTTTCACTTTCAAATGAATCTTCTACTTAATATGAAGAGAAAACGGAATGTAAGAATAGCTTACTTTACACTATACACTATTTTATATTTTTATTAAACAGTTTTATTTATCGCGAATTTTTGCTTTAGCTTAACAAATCTTGCGGCGGCTTTTTCAACTACGTCTCCTAAACCGATTCTTATGAATATGGTAATATATAATATAATAAATATGGTAACGAGAATCTGTCAGGAGGTGGACAATGAAACATTTCAACCGTTACTAGTAACTCTCTCAATTTTGGGCTCATTTAGTTAGGTTAAACGAGTCTGATATATTACTTTTGATGACGAGGGTCTAATCATGGAGCTGGGAGGTGAACAGTGCACAGCTTCACTTGCTTGTTTACTTGTAACCCCTTCGAGTTTGAGTTCATTTAGTTGATTTTAATGCAAGCAAAGTGTTCCCGGGGCAGAAATGGCGTCCTGAGACGACTTCATATCGTTTCTATATAAAGTTGAACCTTTTTCCATAAGTATTATCGTAAGCGATTGGTCTGACACCCATCGCTTACGCCCTCATCCTTGGAGGGTGAGTGGTAAAAGGATGCCTCTGCAGGACTCGAATGTGTTTTCGCTGCGCGACTCACGGTAGAATATACCACGCTCTCGTAGCAGAAGTTAATCGAGACCAGACGTAATGCCTGCCTGAAAAACGTTCACTTTTACAAAACGAAGGATGAGATGAGGCAAGAATGGGGCAGAATACTGCGTGCGCGGCTTTTCCGGGGCTTGTCAAATTAAAACTTATACCGCCCGTGCAGCGCACACTGAAAAAAAACTTGGGATGCACTAAAGCCTGTGTTAAATAAGACCGATTTATCTAGAAGCATGTGTTTTCAAGGCCGCCAAAATAAATATTTCAAATGTACACCACGTTTTTATTTTAGTGTCTTAAAGTCCCAGATTATGAGTTCTTAAGTTGGCGCAGTGAATGAAGTACCAAGAGATGGCAGCACAGCTAGTATTGGACGATTTCGCATCAGACATCAGAATTTCAAGAAACTTTAGATTTATGTTTTAGTTATTTTCTAGTTTTTGGTACAACAGCTCAGAATTTGAACCTTAAAACCTCTCCACTCCCCGCCAATTCGCATTGGATAAGCGTGGTGGGTTAACGTCCGTTCCTCCAGAAAAAGAGAGGCATGTGCTCAGCAGTGGGACATATATGTTAAAAAAAATACCTCTCCACCGATTAGGTGCTTTGACACTTTATATGTATGCCCTTTAACACTTAGCACTGAGTGTCAAATTACAATACCTAGTGACTCGAGCATGTTTATATTAGTCTTAAGTTTATAAAACAACTACGAATGACTGCATTTTGTTGCTGATGAACTAGAGAGCACAATGTAATGACACATGGCCTTTGAGTGGGTGAAAAAGTTATGAAATGTCGCATATAAATTAACGCACAGAGTACAATTTTTCTTTTTAATTTTCACAGATGTTTTTTGACTAGTAAGTTTTGTTTAATTGATAAAGAAACAGATTGATTCGTTCAAAAAGCAACCATAGATAATTAAAATTGCCAAAAATTAAAGATATTGAGAACCATCAGAGACATTATAATTTGGTAACCGTGGTTACCAATAAATAAATAAGGGTCAATAATTTGGTATCAAAAGTTTGGTATTAAAAGGCGTACTAGCGGTTAGCGGTATCCAACTCTAGCAGTTTCAAACTTTTGCGTCTTGTCGTTTCCTTGGCAGACGAAAATTTGAGAAATGGATTTAAAAACGACTTAACAACACGTAAGTAGAGTTGAATAAAAAATAATTTAATTGATTTATTTGTAATCGACTCAGAATCGTTAAGCAAATGCAACAGTAGCAATATAGCAAG